>CM076396.1:49549757-49922257 GCA_038363315.1 Mugilogobius chulae
GACTAAGACCTGAGATTCTTGAAATAAAGTGTCCCTTCACCTCCCGAAATATGACCATTGAAGAGGCCATCAACACGTCCAAAGATTTTTGTCTGGGTAGCTGAACACAGAAAAAAAAAACATATTGCACTATACATGTATCTGTTGTACTCAAGTTCATTTTTATGATTACTATGATGTTGAGTATTATTATTATTATTATTATTATTATTATTATTATTATTATTAGAGTTCCAGCAGCACGGTGACCAGCAACTCTACAAACTCAAGGAGGACCATCCGTACTATGATCAGGTGCAGGGCCAACTCCACATATTAAACAAGTCAAGCTGTGATTTTGTTGTTTGGACAATAAAAGACATAGCTATTATTCGGATTATGCAAGACAACACATGGACACCAAACATGGACAAACTCATTGACTTTTATTTTAATAAGATGCTACCTGTTCTTCAACAGTAGTGTGTCCATTTTAAAGTGACAATGTTACAACAGTTCAATGACTTATGCTGAAGGATGATGAGTAGAGATCGACTGATAAGGGTTTTTCTTTGGCCGATACCAATTTTTATTAATGTTGTCAGCCAATAATACAGATATCAATAGCTGATTTTCAAAGCCGATTTCTGAGGCAAATTTTCTTATTTAGTTGTTAAAAGACAGAGCTGAGATGAGAGAAAAATAAAAACGTTCAATCTAAGCTATTATTTTGTCTCATTGTTTAATGAATACAACATGTTTATGCACATTACAGAAAATTTTAAGGAATAATTCAAGAAAGTGCTCCTTTTCAAAACACAGAAAAAAAAAATGTATATATTTATTAATTTCTCTTCAAAACTACCTTGGAGGTAAACTGACACCCTGCTTGTTGAAAATGCATTATTCTGAATTCCAATTCTCTGCAATTTCAGCGATCATGGGATCTTGAAAATTAACAAGCATTGAGCACACCTGAAAGATTTTTGTGCTGATATGACGAAACTGTTGAGGGATGTGGTCCAGAATTTTAAAATTTTTATTCTCTCATTCACTCTTTCCACATGAATCCGTGATCTTGCTATTTTCCTGCAAGCCTGGACCTCAGCAGGGGTATACTGTCCTTTCTCTTTCAAAAATGGAGGAATATTAAGGTGAACTCCAGAGGGAAGCAAAGAATGAATGGTGAATCCCTTGTCAGCAAGGATAAGGTCACCTGGAGACAGTAGCTGGAGCATCTGGCTGTGCTTAACTATAGCTACATCGGAAGTATTTCCAGGATAAAGACTACTGACATACACCAAACTACCATTTGGGGCAACTCCTGTGATCGCTTTCACTGTGTGCCTGTTCTTGTAGTTGCTGTAGGTGTGTGCCTGTGACTTCATATCTTTTCCTGGAACATCCTGGGTGACTTCAGTTGCATCTATGACAAGGCGACAACAGTTGAAGTCTCCGAATGTAGCAGGCATAGAAGATTTACACTTCAGCAGAGAGGGAATCTTCCCTGCCATCATTCCCTCAAAGAAAACTTCATGGAGAGTGAAGATGTGCGTCACAATAATATTGTGGATGGTAGCCTTGCTTGTACAGAACCTTTCTGCTAGGTCCAGGAGTGGACTGTTCATCTTTAACTTTATCAGTGTGATGAATAGCTGGTCTCTGCGCGAAATAGCTCCTGGTATCCAGCCATCTACATATGACAGCTCAAATCTCTTGAGAGTGGCATCAATGACATCAAACATGTCACTCTTCAATGATGTGTACATCAACATCTATACAAAAACAAACTATTAATAGTGTGCTACATGTATAATAAACTGAAGCAAAACTATTACCTTAAATTCAATCATACAATGTCAAAATTCAAATGTAAGGTCATTCTATTGTATTTTGATAATAATATATATGTTTACTTGCCTTTGTTTCATCCATAATTACCATTTCAACTGAAAATGGTTGTTTCGCTGTTTTAAGATTTGTCAGTTCTTTCTCCAGCTCTTTGACACGTACTTGTAGCTCCTGTAAAGACATTTATGTTAAAAAAAATCCTCAATCATGCATCAGAAAGCAAATTTAAAACACATTTTCCCATGCAAATAAATGAATGTTGCTACATTATTTTGGAAATTACACAGATCTCTTACAACTATCTTTGCTGCAACCTGGCTGTAAGCCAACTTGTATGGATGATCATGGTTTACAGTCTTCTCCTGTTCATTAGCAAGTATCTCCAGAGCTTCCACCCCGTCCATTTCACACTCTTCTGCAGCATTACATTGTGCCGTTTTCCTTCTTGCAGCCCTGTGAAAATTAAAACTGATTGAGTTACCCATATAATTTTAATACCAGTATAAATGTTTTCTTGTCCATTATCAGTGTGTACCTTCCAATAACGCTTGGGTCATCAAAGTCAAAATGACGCCCAGAATTCCAGGGGAAGATTGTTGGCCCATTTTCTTTCAACTGGTCCTTGAAATGACAGCTGCAAATTCTGTCGGCTATGGTGGGCTTCCTGTCTTTTCTCCTATACAGTCAAATCATGCAGAGTATGTGCGTAGGTTAAATACAAATCTCAGTTAACAGTTAGCTTAACTGCTTAAGTGTTCGGTTGCGCATTATAATCACGCTCACCGTGTTCAAAATCAAATAAAATGATTTGTCAAACCTGCATAACTTTTCCCAATGCTTCAGTGTGTCTTTGCTGAATCTAAAAAAGGAGCATCTGTCCCGTAAACTTTGGTGATTACAGCCGAAAACAAAGCAGAGCATTTTGCACCATTCATTTAGCCGCCTCCTCGAGCACGTGACGGTTTGTTTGTATCCGAGCGAAGAACCGGAAGTGCGTGTTGGTACGAGACTTTCCAGCCCTATTGCAATATTTTGTTGTCGTAAGCAGCCATGTTGGTTTTCATATGGGAGACGATGCATGTCCCTGATTGGCTAATTAATCTGTCAATCACGCCCATTGACATTCGAAAAACGGACATGCTGGCCAGACAATATGTTGTTATATATCGTCTAGATTTTCCAGGCAAACTAAATTGAGTACTTCATCCACCGCTGAGTTGGAGTGACCAGATTTTAAAAATTGAGGAATTAGTATTGTCATTATAGTAAAATTCCAAACACAATTTCAATACCAAGTAAAATACTCAAATCTCAATACCAATTTTGATACTTGAGATCTTATGGTTGTTTTTGTATTGCCCAAAAGACCAGTTACTGTTTTATTAGTCATTATTTTAGTATCGTTCCTTACAGAACTGAGTATCTATTTTCAATACTAATATCAATTTAGACAAGCCTAGCCTCTTGAGTTGTTGAAGAAACCAACAGTAAAATTGAGAAAAGAGCAGATAAACAAAGTACAGTATATTACGATGCATTTAGTCAATTTCATGGCTCATTTACACCTCACATATATAATCTGAAAAACTTCTGTCACTGCAGATGAGTGCGATGTTTGTGTTTTGGTCATATTCAAGCACAGTTTTCTCTAATTTGACTAAAGAATGGACTATATATTTTTCTTTTTTTCTGTTGGTGTGGTCAAAAAACAGGACAGAAGCGACCTTTTCTTTGAATTTAACGGGTAAGTTTAGCCTTCAAGTTACTAAAATGGGTAAGTTTAGGACTGGGGCTTGGGGTAGGTCAAGATTTTTTCATTAAACCTCAATAAAATGCAGCTGAAAATGTGGTTATTTTACGTTTGGCTTTTCGTAACATATTTTGTTGTATATCTACGTTTTAATTCAGAGACTGGGCACCATAACTTTATCTTTTCTGTCATAGATCTAGAATATTCTTTTAAATAAACGGTGAAGAACCATCCAACCACCAATTAGAAGAACTCCAATTGTTTTGCACTGACGACAATAACAAAGCCTAATGTCATTTCACAGATAATTCCAAACAGGACACATTATTATGAAGTGATTGTACATCTCAATCCCATTAACGCAGTCCTGTAATGAATGAATCTATTGCCCCGGATGCTTGCGCCGTACCACCTCAATCACACTGCAAATTGATTTTAAATGGCACCTCATTGAATTAGCCCCGTGATTGTTGTCGTTGTCAAAAGAACGTGTGTACTTAGCATGCAGATCTGCGGTACACACACACACACAAAACAGTCTCTCTCCCAGTGGCTGATGCTTGATGAAAAGTGCGGTTCTCTCTGGAGCTGCGGAGTGCTCGGGCCTGCAGGCATGTGCTGGTGTGAGCGGAGGAAGCGTTTAGGGATGAAAGTGAGTAGTTGATTATGTGTGGGGTTTGGCTGCAGGGCCGGCACGAGTGGACCAGCAAATAGGCCACACAGGGGAACACGTGTGCGGATCGCTGCTTTGGGGGATGCAGACATGATACTGGGCTTGATTTAGTTATGATTTTTTTATTCCACTGTATTGTCAGAATGTGAGAATGTCCTACTTTTCTCTGTACAAGGGAATGTTAATGTTAGAGAAGCAAGGATGCAAGATTTATAGCAATCCAATAGAAAGCAATTTGAAATTGTTTAGCTAACTTTGATTGATTGATTCATTCATTTTCTAAAGTTTGTTCCCATTAGGGTCGAAGGTGACTGTAGTTTAGCTCAGTGACTTTGGGCCATAGGCGGGAGAACACCCTGGACAGTGACCAACTCATCGCAGGGTTAATACAGAGCGATAGACATAGAAAATCACTCTCTCATTCACTAGAGGAATTTACAGTGCTGCCAATTCACCTAGAGTATACATGCATGTTTTTGGAGGTGAGAGCATGTCGGAATGCCTTTAGAGAACTCATGGAAACACAGGGAGAACATGCAAACTCCACCCAGAGAGATTGTGAGATGCCGACTTGGCTTAACCCGGGAGTCAAACCCACAATCTCCACACGGACAAACCTAATGCTGAGTGCAGACCGGACAGTGTTTTAGCGTCCAATGCGTACAGTCTGCAAGTTAAGTCAATGTAAACCCACATCTTCAAGCATTCAGTGAATCTGCGGTCCAAATTTTTGTCCATTTTTGCCGCCATGTTATAGACTGACAGTGAGCTCACATGGATCTAAAAAGAAATGCCCATTGCAGTGTTTTAACCAACGCTGAATGACGTGACAGTGGAGGAGTACAGAGACAGCCAAAGTACATTGCCTGCACTGTAAAACCCGACAAGTTAGGACAACTCAAAAATTTTGATGAAACTGATTACGTCAAAATTTTTAGGACGAAATCACAAGATTTTTTTGAGTTATTAAAACTTTCATTTTTAAGTAGAATGTACCCTAAATGTTAGAGTGGCAAAAAGTCAATTTTGTAGGTTTAACTAACAGGCACTATGGGAGTAGTGATCACCCGAAATTTTTAAGTTATTTGTACTTAATAATTTATATGTCCTTTAACAAGTATCATAGTTCACAAAACCTAAAAATTTTAATTTATTGTAAAAAATTAGGAATTGCACAATAAATATTTTGAAATACATTTTATTAAAGTAAACTGATAAAGTACAATACAAGCAAGTACAACGTTGTGTGTGTTGAGTGCAGAGTAGACCAGTCTAAAAACAAATACTAATCTAAATCTGAAAGTGAGTAAAATGTGAATAAGTAAACAAAGATGACACTTTGTCATGTGAAACAGTTCTTGTTGGCATAAAAAGGCTAAAAGTGTTTGCATTTGAAACCCTGCAAACTTTAAAAACCTTATTCTTCACATCAGGAATGTGCAACAAACTTAAACCACAATTTGCAGTGTTGTTTTTATCACAATAAGTCTAAATATACACGGATACTCTTTATGACACAACATTATCTTACATTTGGTTACATCCAATCCGAGCATTGCTACTGGTGACAAATGATGTGGCAGTATAAAGTCTGTGTTTCAGCATATGACTGCGCTCATGGTCACTTCAGTGCAGTGCATACAGTCCAAAAAGTCTGACATACCCATGAGCCAAAGTAGAACTATCAGTCACACGTTGTCATGACGACAAAACCAAAAGGCAAAGAGACTGTCCAGTTTGTTTCATTGGATGTAATCATGGGAACATCAAGAGCTGGAGCTTTAACGTCTTCTTCATCAGCAGCTGTAACAAAGAAACAAAAACAGTCTAAATACGTCGTACAAACTTAAATATGGCATCAGTCGCATTACAGTTGTTCTCTATTGGTCTGGCTCTTTTCTTGAAACAGAGAGGATTTATTCTTAAAACTGTAAGACCATTTGGCCAAACATTGTTGCAGTTTGTCACAACATTACAGCTCATCAGCAAAAGCACAGGTCTCTCCCAAAACTGCATCATACAAGCTTCAAGACTAAGTGTCTTTCCAATGTAAAGAGTAAGTCTCATCAAAATCACAAAGATCTTTCTCAGTTGCTCTGGCTCATTTGCGTTCATATCTCTCTTAAAACCCATGTGTCAAAACCAAATGTCTTCAGAGCATCGTCCCTTAGGCCTTGTGTGAGCTCTGACAATCAGAATGTTCAGGGGTTTTCTCACTGATTCATTTTTTCTAATGTATTTTTTTTGTGTGTAATTTTAATAGTCTGATTATTTGTCATTTCTACAGTATTATTCTTTGTCATGTTTATAGTACCATTTTGTAACATCAGATTAAGTCATATCTTGAGAAGATATTACAGTGTTAATGGTATTTTGTTCTTGACTAATTCTGATAATTGAACAGAGTCTTGTGCACATGAGGACTTCCACAGTGAAATCCTGCTGACATGATCTGTGGAGAACAACCATTAGAATGAGAATCAGCTTATCACTTTGAGCCAGAGAGATCTTTTTATACAGTAAAAAGTGCTAAACGTGGGCTCATTGTGCTGTCTGTGGGACACTTGTACATTTACAAAGATGCACTGAGACACCTAAGAATTAGACTAAGACACTGCAAATGTGAAAGCAACAAAAAATGTCATTCTGTTGTGAACAATTGCAAGTTGGTTTGGAAATTTGTCCATGGTATTTTACAAATGCCATTTCGATTTAAAGAAATGAGCCAAGTGAGAATAATTGTAAGAAAATACTTACATCCAATGCTTTGAGAAAACTCCATCTTATTGAATGAAGGTGAGCAGTGGAGAGTGGAGAGCCAAGACCTTTTCTCATGGACATCTATATTTTCCTGTAAAATGCAAAGCATACATATAAAAATGAAAAAGGATGAGTGAGAAGAGAAAGAGAGATGAAGAAAAAGGAGACAAAGTTAGGGAAAAGGAACAAAAAGCGAAGAGGACACAGGACATAAACTTAGCACTTACCATGGCTGACATAGTTTTATTCCCCCGTGAAACTGCACAAATCTAAACAACATTATTTTATTAATTAATATGATTATATAATTTGCATTCTTTCTTTTTTTCTCATTATTTTTTACCTGTGACTAAGTGCATGCCAGCACTTTGGCAGGTTCTGATCATTTGGCCTTCTAGATCAGTCCTATTCCTCCAAGTTCAACCTAGGAAAGCTTAAAAAAAATAAATAAAATAGAAATTACCAGGTTTTGCATGTTCAAGCCATTTGAATTAATGTGTTGCTTACCTTGCATGCCCAGTATGCAGGAGTGAGAAAACAGGAATCCAAGCTCAGATTCAACCTGGGAAGAATACAGTATAGCAGACATGTAACAAACTATTTTCAACCAGTCAGGTCAGAAATAACTCTTAAAAAATGCTCAAAATAAATTAAGATTTCAAACTAATAATCTATTATTACAACAATTATTTAGCATGTCTGGGATTTTTAGTTTTAATCAAATAAAAAATATATAAAGTAAAGTAAACTTGCCAGACAACTGGCCTAAAATAAGTGTAGTTAAATATGTAATAATAAAATAAATCTTCAGCATATTTAGTCAAATTCATTTACATATTGTGCAGTGAAGTTACCTTGAATAGTCAAGTTATCTGTAATCCAGGAGCTGCCTTACTTTCACCTAAAAAAAAAAAAAGAAAACGCTTTTTATATTTTATAAATTAAAATAATGTCAAACGTGTTATTTATTGTAAAATTAATTAGTTATAGCCTATTTAAAAATCTATTGGTCAGTGTCGTTAATATAACGTACAAAAATAGGTTCACACACTTAAAAGTTATTCACACCTTTTTTTTTTCTCCACACGGAGATCACTTAACATCACATCACCAGTGAAACGTGAACACAGTCACTATCATGTTATCGAGTCACGCTAGACAAGAGCTAGACGCTCCGTGCTCACGGCCCGCGGCAGCTCGAGGCTCACGCGGACGGCCCTCCGCTCACCTCCGCAGAAGAGCGGGAGAGAGCCGAGCCCGCCACCGAGGCGGCCCCGCAGCACGGACCGGAGCACGCCACTGTCGGCTCTCGGCTTGGCCCGGCCCGCGGAGCAGGGTACCGTTGACTCGGTCGGGCCCCGAAGCTCGCTACCGCTCACTCCCGGGTCGGCGGGACCGGGCCCGCGATGCGGAGCTCGTTGGCTCCCGGGTTGACGAGCTGCGGCCGCGCGAGGGACCGGAGATTCTAGACCGGAGCTTACCCGCTGAAACTCGACTCACGGCCGACAATAAATACCTAAATCTATGCACAACTAATTTTAATAATTTTATTGCTTCTACTTACCAAATATGAACCCTCAAATCCAAATTCTGGAGAACTTTTAAAGCTGAACGCGAGGATTCCAATCTGAGGCGAGCGAGACAAGATGGCGTCTTCAACCTCGTGAAAAGACTGAGGGACGTAATTGACGTACGTGACGTCAGACCATCTTCAATAGAAAATTTTAAGTACAAAGGCTTATTGAAGTTAAAATGATTGGCCACTGTCAAATCAAAACACACAAAAAGTTCAAATACCCCAAAAATTTAGATTTTGGTCTACTTTTTTGACACATCTGAGTAAACAATGCTTAAATTAATTAACTGAGTTGAAGTGTTGGGGTTTACAGTGTGGAGGAGGAGAAAGTTGTGCTAATGAGTAAGTTAGCTACGTTTTATAAATGTAGCAAAGCACCTACCTCTCCCCTCCAACTCTTTCAACATGATCTGCCTACATTCAAAACAAAGCCTTTTGCAAAAAGAGGGAATGCAGAATTCCCTCTTTAGCGCAATTAAACAGTTTTGATGTACGTTGACAATTTTTTCAACAAAACAAAGATTCTTAACAAATCTCAGCACCTCTTCATATGCCAAACTAAACTCCTCGGAGGGCCGAGTTTGGCTCCCAAGCCCCACTTTGGGCACCATAAGTCTGGAGTTTTTGTAGAATTTTTTATTAGAGTCTGCACAAGGGTCTTAAAAGGGTAAACTAATGTAAACAGGTCAGAGAAGACTTGTGTCCATCAATTTGGCAGCCATGTACTGGATCAATCTATACAACGTCAATGTAAAGAAGTGTGAAGAGTTCTGAGAATTCTAGCTAAACAAAGCTGCAGTAGTTTTACACATTCTGAATTCTCTGAAGAACTGAATCATTTAAAAACAAGCAGAACAGAATTGCAAAACAAGTAGAGCTAAATGCTTTGAACAAAAAGTTTCAAATGCTTGGAACAGCAGGACTCCCATTAAAATCCATTCTACAAAAACAGCTAACCTGAACAATATGAATACATTTCCAATAGCTTAGGGCAAATCGTTCTGACTTTTGAACCACTCCACAAAGCTTCACATTCGTATCTGTTTGCTGATTGGTCCAGAAGCTTCCATTCCTAAACGTTCTATAGACGTGTGACATTATATAGACCCACTAGTCTACAACAAGCTCATTTTCCTTTCAGCAAGTTATTAACCTTTGACAAGTTTTCTCGGTCCAGACTAATAGGCCGGAAATAAAATTATACTAGCTACAATCCTAAAGGCCTAAAACAGCGCTGTCGAAGTGGCACAGAATAAATCAGCAGCGACAGAGAAGAAAGACTGCACAAACTACAAAACACACTGAATGTTTTTGCAGTTAGATTAAAGGTGCTCTGTGTAACCTGTGTGGCAGAGAGTCAGCCACATGCTTATCTCCATGACGATAGGATCAGTTTGGCTTGAGTGTCCAGCTCCATTCAAGCTCATTTGTCTTTCATAAACACAAATTTCACAACTTCACAAAACGCTACATTCAAGACACACTTTTGCACATTTCAAGTGTCTTTTAGGAGCGATTTCAGCTTCATTCGATAATACGATACGATTCGATAAAACCCTGTTTCTCAGAATTTTGACTTTGTGTAGTTAACTAAACAATTGATTAATACTAGTTAGTGGATTCATTAGTTGATCAATTATTTGTTATAAATAATTAATATTTGTGCCACTCTACATCAAACTGCCTGCCTCCCTCTTCTGTCAGTAGATACAGTTCTATCAAGTTCTGCACATGGGACCATCTGACTAGGAAATTCTGTCATTTTGCTTGCTTAAAAAGTAAACAAACAGAAACAATTACTTTAAAACTTTGTCCTTCAGTCTACACGTTTTGTAGTGCTCAGGCTGGTGCACCTGGTGCCTCCACTCAATTTCATTTCACTCCAGCTAGGTCAGGTATCACATCACTGTAGACTGTTCCCAAAGTGTGATCGTCCAGTCAGCGAGCAGGAGTGAAGCAGTGTGTTAGCCACAACCTCCTTTGACCTTGTTTCAAATATTAACTTAGATATGATATAATATGTAAATTAATCTCACAGAAACGCAACAATCACTGACACACACACGTCTGCTCTACTTCCTGAAGGACAAAAAGACCAAAAAGCAGCGATTGGTCAAATAAAAAAAGCTCCCGCCTTCTGTGAAGCAAACAAAGCCCAATGTCAGACGGTTTCATGAATCGAAGTGAAAACAACTGATCAGTCTCATGCTTTGCTCAACTTATCGAATGCATTCTGAGCCTCTGAATTGTTCAGCACGATTCGTCTTAAGTTTTTTTTTCACAGCTGTTAGGAGCGAGGCATGCAAGTATGCTAACAGCAGTTAGCCACAATGCTAACAACAACAGACAATCTTGGTGGATTACATAAACAAAATAAGTATTTGACATCTATGTGTTCATCTATATAGATAGTATAAGAATACTAAGTGTGATTTATATGCTTGCTGTTAGTTTATGTTTATAGAGTTAGGCGTAGCTGTTGAAATTCTGCATAAACCCTTTGATCTGAAGAATACTGCTTTTTCTTAATTATGTTCACTGTCTGTTTACTTTTGACAGTGGCTACTGATCGAAGAACTATAATAAACATTTCAAAGAAGACAAACAGATTTCAGACCACAAAAGTTACACACAGCTTCTTTAATGAATAACTTCCAATAGCTGAATCTATAGTCTGAAAAGGTCAAACATTTTGTCTCTTCAGAGCCAATATTAGCTTAGGCCATTGTGCGCGCTCTCACACAATGAGACAAAGAGGTGGGAAAAGTGCTGATTTGTGTGTTTGGGAGATCCATTACCATGACGACAGATGTGGGGCCATATTGTTGTCGCGCGTTCACCAGGCACAGTCAGATCTCCATGTAGCAGTGATGCATCTTTTCTTTACCCACGGCTCCTTCCACTCGTTTGTCATCAATTACCCCCGATCACACTGCCTTCTGTTTTCATGCCCAATCATTCTTTATTTTGTCAATGGCGTAGAAAAAAAAGTTTAAATTAATGGTGAATAATGAGTGACTTTCTCTCCAGATATTGAAATTCTCGAGTTAGGGTATTGTTGTTTCAAAACTTTGGACAACTTTTTCATCAGTTAGACAGAAAAGATAAATCAGGTTTCATCTCTATATTGATTGTGTCACAGTTAAAAAGGTCAATAATTTAAACTAACATAAATCTTTGCATTGATAAACTTGACAATGTGACCTGGCAAAATACTTTTTCAGTTTTTGTGTGAGTTGTTTTTTTTGTGAGATTTTCGCAATTTTTTTTCCGGTAGTAACTTGTATTAATTGTATGTTGGGATGACCACTTAGCAAAAAGGCACAAACCACTCTAAGTGAAGTTACATTTTTCACTTGTGTTAAATTTTGAAAGAAGTGTGATTCACTCAGCCACTTTCCTTCTTAACAACAGGCCCCGCTGAGTGCACTTTATTGTTACATGTCTGCAGTTGTTTTGTCTGTTTATGTACTTGTCAAACTGTGAAAAAGTCTTTCCCCTGGGGACAATAAAGTTTAAATTCATGACGCCATCAAAAGAGTCCAGAGTTCACCTTTTTCACCTGCACCTGACTGTGACGTGTCTCTAGATTCACCTGGACCTGACTGTGAGTGTCTCCAGAGTTTACCTGGACCTGACTGTGACGTGTCTTCACCTGGACCTGACTGTGATGTGTCTCCAGAGTTCACTGCTGACGTGTCTCCAGAGTTCACCTGACCTGACTGTGACATATCTCCAGAGTTTAGCTGCTCCACCTGCATATGACTGTAACCTTTGACAAAAACAGATTATCTTTTAATGCAGTTTATCCACCAACTGCACTAAATCCTTCAGCTAAAGTCCTGTTTAAAAAGAGTTCACCATCTGATAAAGGTCCCTGGAAAATGGATGAAATGTAGAGAATGAAAGGAGTAAATAAGTTTACCTTCATGCAGCACAATATGCACTATTCACAATTGCATTATCATGACTTATGGCACAGTGACTTGGTTGCTAGTACAAGCAACAAGTTTTTCCCCTTGTTTGGGTGTGCTTTTGTTGAGTTCTCCAGTGTTTCCTTGAAAGAATCCACAATAAAGATGATCTTTCTCCAGACTTAGCACACGGTTCAGCTCTGGTTTGTAGGAGGCTTAGGTGAAGTCCAGAGCTCTTGCAGCGCTGTTGTGGTCTGTCCCTTTGATCACAGCACTCACAAGACCATGTGTTCTTGTGACTAATCAATTAAACAGGCTTCCAGTGTGGTCTGTGCTCCTCTTGTTAGATCTGCAGATGTGTCACTGAAATGTAGTACCACTGTACTTAATGTACACCCCAGCAGTGGGTCAAACGCAGCGGATCAAGTATGTTTCGGCTGCTCAAGTGTCAAAGTCTGGACCTTTGACGCCACCTTATATTAAGGATCTGGAGCCGTCCCACTTGGATTCCTCCCTGCTTCCATCTCTTGGATTGGTCGTTCGCCTCCTGCTAGATGAATCATTTTCCTCTGCCACTGGACTCTGGCTTCACTGACTTAAAGTTGCTTCGAATAAACATCAGTCCTGGTCACATCTCCAGTCTGTCCGTCCATTGAATTGGATCTTTCTTTCACTGTGGTTCTTCTCGAGGTTTTTATTCTTCCCCCTGGGTATTTTTGAGTTTCTTCTTGGCGAAAAGGAGGGTCTAAGGACAGTGGACACTCTGGGACAATTATCCATTTGCATGTTTGTTGTTGGAAAATTAGCTTCTGTATTTCTGATGGACTGTTTCTGATTTCCAAATGCTGCTGTTTTTGTTTGCTAAATCTACAATCCGGTGAAGTCCTGTGAGAAAACTGCTGCTATACAAAAACACAATCAGTTGATTTAGCAGGACAATAAAGTGTACCATAACCTTAGGCTTTTAACTGTAACCAGAGATGGGTGGGCACTGCCAGAGCTTCACATGAGAACCGAGAACCCAAATGGAAACTAGAATCAACTCCTATTATTTGCACATCATGAATATTGTATCGTACGCTCGCACAAATCAAAACAACAGCCATACTTCTGGAGTCATTTAAGGAAGGCTGTCTAAATGAGCGCCGTGATAAAGTATGCGTATCCTCAAAGTCATTGCTACTGCTCGGAATAATGCCTAAGGATGCATTTAGACATCGTGAGTGCCACCCCCATACATCACTGTAATGGGCTGTTTAAAGAGGCGCTTGTGTCTGCCGTCGTCGGTCCGACACGTGCAAACACACACACGTATAGATGCATATTTGTGCGGATTCCTCATTAATCCCATCAACAGGACGCCTCAGATGTTCAGACGACACAATATTGACATTTGGAGACACAGCGGCGGATCGGTAAACACGCACACAAACTGTCTGCTTGGTTTTTATGGATATATGTCATTTGTTTGTGCAGTAGCAGAGAAAAAGCACAAGGTTACTGGAAGCAAAGATTTAATGTAATGGATGTAAATGCAGTTTTCGGGTAAGTGGTCTGACAGTGGCGGAAGTAGTTTCTATGGGGAGGCATCTGAGCTAATTAATACTGGAATTACAAGTTTTGCTGATGTAATGTGATTGACTGTGCACACAAGTCTTTGCAAGAAACTGCCAGAAAAGTGTGTATTTACTTTCACTTTAGACAGTGTGCACAAATGTCTTTTCCTAATACTTTTTATATGGACAGCTTCATTTGATTTTACAACACAAAATGTAATTAAATAAATACTTAAACCCAACATTAGAATCTCTTCACAAGTCAAACTTGACTCCACTTAGGCATCACTGCTTTAGAGTGCATCTTCAATGCTATCGAAAAGAACATAGCATTGTTTAAAGCAGGGGTTTCAGACTTGCAGCCCGGGGGCCAAATGCGGCCCCCAGAATGATTTTTTGCGGCCCCTGGCATGATTTCAAATTAACATTGAATGCGGCCCGCATGGAACAATTTGACTACAGGTCCCACAATGCACTACAGCTGAACCCAGCATTTGCACCTCCCCGCTGCCTCGCAGCAGCATACACAAGATGAATGAAAACTCATAGAAGTGACTTTTAAACTGTCCAAAACAAAGAATCAGACAGAGGACAGAAGGATTACGAGAGCAGACGCAGGAAGAGAGACTGTCACATCGTTAACAGCTGCTCTTTTACAACAGAAATGCACAGATGTTGATTCTTTCTTTTATGCAGACAGGTGAGCTTCTCTGACTAAGTTCGATGTCATAATGGAGTGCTTCATGTGTTCAGCTCCACACCACTTTTTATTTGACGAAATTTGAACTAATATCCACGAGAAACGTGCATAAATTCTTGCTGAAAAAGATGTTTAGCGATGCAAACCAGCACCGCACACTCACGCGGCAAAGCACACGCAGTAAAACACACGCAACGACATGTACGCGGCTCCATCAGTATCTAAACGTCATGTGTTGAGACGTCCTGACAAAGGCTCACTTCTGTAGTGTTTGTGAAACAGATTAAAAGTGTGAAGAGCACAAGAGCAGACACACAGACCAGACTGGAAAATGAACCTATGGAAATATAAAGGCTTTTACTGTTGGAATGCAACTTGAAAACCTCTAAAATGCACCAGAATACAGTCAATTTCATGCAATTTGGTCAAAAATTTCCTGGGGAGGACAGTGTGGCCCTGGTTAAACACTTTTATTTATTGTAAAATGCATTATATAAAAAAAATACTGTTATTATATACAGGCTCTATATTGGAGGTACAGCGTAATAACCTTATTTATATTGAATATATCAGAGCCAGGCCAAAATTTTTAAATGCGGCCCTCGACCATTTTGCCTCTGATAATTTCAGCCCCAGCTCAGTTTGAGTTTGAGACCCCTGGTTTAGGCGAATGGCCTCCGCTGTGCCCCAGGGCTGCTGCTATCACACAAGTAAGGAAGAAGGGGGATTGCTGTAAACCTTCTGCCCATGAAAAGCGCAATACAAAGAAAAGCTTGCTTGTTTGTTGTTCACATATACTGTACAATTGTTTTTCTTCACACCTCATATCAAATCAGGTTGCTTTTAGCTGACCACAATAATTTCTTTAAAATGGTCCAAATGATAGAAGTCATTGAGAATGCTAGCACTAGTTTTTTCTAGACCTAATTTAAAATGTTAAATGTAATTTAAAAAACAAACATGAAATATTGCACAACTTCTCTTATTTTCCAAAGTGAAACCGCCAGAAAAGCAACCAAAACCTACACACAAGTAAGAATACGGTTTAATCCAACATGTTTTTCAAGGAGAAGTAAAACATTGCTCAGAGAACCATAGTTTCATAACTTCACTGTGTTTGTTTCTTATTCTTCTAAATTGCTTATCTTACTGTATGTCCTGTTAGGTCTTTCAATAGTACGCCATTTTGTTTGAATCTACTGCATATGTCTTATGTCTTTGGCTTTAAATAAAACTTCCAGTAGCGATGGAACACTGGGTCTAAATTCACACTATGCACTGAAAAGATTATTAATAGAGCTCATCATGTGTCTATTGTTGAGTCTTTGATATAAAGCAGATGTTGTGACAGCCGAGGTGTGAAATGGTATCTTTCTAAGACAACAGATGTTTACACACTCCACAGATGTGTCACTCAAAGTTTACTCGGCTTGAAAATGTTGTTCAATTACACTGGAAATAAGGCAGCAGAAAATAAGGCTGTCTCCAAACAACAGTCCACACTTACTCCAACTAATGTAAAGCTGCTTTTAGTCAGATCTTGCTTTTACACTGTCAAAGAGACATATTGAAAGAATTCAGAATGCTACTCTGATTAGAGCATGGAACAGAATAGCTAAGCAGGTCAGGGCCTGGTAAGTACTTGGATGGGAGACCACTGGAACACCATAGGTCACAGTAGGACAATAAGAGTGGATTACTGTTGTATCCTTGGGCAAGACACTTAGCCCATATTGCTTCAGTGTCTGCGTACACGGGGTAAGTGAATACTAGATCGTAAAGCGCCTTGAGTGCCTAGAAAGGTAGAAAAACCCTATATAAATAGACCATATGTGTATTTTTGTACAGACTTGTACCATTACATACATAGTGTCAAAGCAGTTCTATCGATTTCTTATAGAGCATTTTGTTCTCTAAAGCCCAGGAAGTAGACTTGCTTTTATTTTTAGCATTTGGGTAGTTGCTGTTAGCATGCAACACAGAACAACTCACACTGTACAAACGAAAAAAAGCAGTAAGTGCATCAACAGGCTTGAAGTGAAACTAGCAGAATCCGACGGTATAATTTACTGAAGGCACTCTGACTTACAGAAAAGTCCTTTATAGAGCTAAAGGAGGGGTCTCCAACCTTTCTCACTAGGAGAGCCACTTTTGCAAAAGAAAACTGGCGACAAGCTACTACTGTCAGAGATGACCAAAAGTTGAAGTTAACTGTGGCATAGTTAAGAGGCCTATATGGAAATCTATTGTGGCACAATTAGGCGTCTAAAAATACATTTACAGTAGAAATAGACATGTAATAAATACAATTTGAGTAATAAGCATATTTTGTTTCTAATATCCTTTGGCGAGCTACTTGGAAGGTGGTGGCGAGCTACTGGTAGCTCCCGAACTACGGGTTGGACACCCCTGAGCTAAAGGGACAAAGCAACACATTTCAACAACATCACTCTATAGGACTTCATCAAGGCTTCAAAACTCAGACTGTATAGTCGGCATTTGAAGGAACGCTCAGTAACAGTCCTCTGTTTGGAAAAAAAATAAAAAAGAATGAAAACACTTCTCATTTATGTTCAACAATCACAGAGAAAATGTGGACTTACAAAGATGAAATGTGCCAAATGCAGACCTGAATATATGAAAAAGAAGAAAGTGATCCAACAAACCAAAGTGTGCTAAGAATGCTAACAACAGCACGCAAGCTGAATGCTAGCACGATGCTAGCTCTGACCTCTATGTTTTTAGCATCTGCAAAAGAATCTGGATAACACCACATCAACTGCCTCCATTACATAGCAGTGTTAAATTATCTGATTCACCAGAAACATCTGAAAATGGAGAAAAAATTGTTTTGACACATGTCCACAAATCTGACATCTACACTAGTCTGTGAAAGTTGTGAGAAGCTCATTGTAGTGAATAATAAAACGCTCAAAATGCATTAGGTATAAGTGAGTATAACGTGTTTAGTTCTGTCTGTTTTTATGACAGAACATACAATTTTGGCAGCAGTATTTGATTATAGCTGAGTACATTTTCAGCACAAATACCCATTCTGCATTTCTAAAAGTCTTCCTTCAGCCTAACTCTGTCTAGTGTGAGTGATTGAGTTAGAGCCTGGGGAGCTGCTGATGTGCTAACAGGCCCAGGAGGACTGCACACACCTGAGCCGTGTCAGGGGTGAGAAGTTCAGCCTCTGGACAGGACCACTGGGGTGTCCACATGACCTCATGAAGCAGGATAATGGAGCGTGTCCTGGCTAAATGTCCCCGAGCATCGATCCAAGGCAGGGCAGGACACTTTCAACACACACTGGACCAGGACGGTGAGACAAGACTGATGAGGAGGTAAGAGAAGACTGTTACAGACTGGGACCACTTATCAACTTATTCATATTAAATTATCTTGAGTGAAATGAGACCCAAGAACAAAAAGAGGAGATTTAGTCAAAATATATCATTATCAAACTGTGCTAATTGTGATAAAGGTTCAAAATTTTGATAAAGTTTACAAGTGTTTTAAGACTAAAAACAACCATGATTCCAAAATCAAAAGTTACATGTTACTGTAAAGAAGACTGTGTTTGTGTCAGATTAGAGGCAGTGGTTAAGTGCTAAAAGCTCTATTTTGAGAATTCTAGAAGATTGACCATAAGACAATTGGAAGTTAACTTCAGAAATGCTAAAAAAAAAAAAAAAAATCTAATCAAATAGTTTTTTATCATCCAAAGAACTACTCCAGATCCATCTGGGTGAAGTGGCCATTCACACGGACCGGAGCATGCATGCGTTGGTACAGAGACTGAGACCATCAGGTCTGAACCGATATGATGGACAGCTGGCTCCTAAAGCTTGAGACTATGATTTTCACTCACCTGAATGTAACGTGTCTGAGATAGGAGTCGTAAAGATGAATTTTATTCACGAAAGTTGATTTAGCAGCATAACTTTTGTTTTCACACAGTGGTAAACTCTTGTGGTTAGTTGACAACAGCGCTGGCTGGTGTTGCTGCTACAGGTTGTGTCGATCAGCCGTGGCTCTAGCCTGCTATCCGACTGTGTTGATAAACAAATAATCCCACCACTTGCATTATTAGTAGAGGCTGTTGGTTTCCTGCTTGTAATGTCTTGTTTTCACAACTTCACCAAAAAGGACTCCGGGACATTCAGGCAGTAGAGAAAAAGTTCCTTCCAATGGAAAGGATCTGGACAATTCTAATCCTTATCAAGAAACCGAAAGCCTCTTGCAGCTAGACTGGAGCCTGGACTGGTTGTAGTGTGAAGTTGGGGTCAAACAAGTTTGCATTACTTTGCATAACACGTCCAAGTTTTGCTCACTTACTTAGTGCACTCTGAATGTCATAATTCTTCACCAAGATGTGTTGAAAATGCACTTTTCACAACTTTCAGATGCCAGTGAGATAAGACAATGCAATCTTATTTTCACCTGAATAGATTTTGTGAATTTATCCGTGCTAAAACTGGACAAAAGTCAAAATTATGAAAAAAAAAAAGGGATTTCAACGCTGATTTCAGAAACAAATGTGCTGATGTCAATGGCGTATCCTGTCCGCTAATCTTTTTACATTTCCTCACCAACTACATAAGCTGGACAGTCCACAGACAGAAAACCAATTAAGAGAAGAAAAACTTACTACTTAACCAGCAGACAGAACTACTTTAGCTCTTAACAGTCACCAACACAGCCAAACCCATCTCTGCTTTCCATTTTCCTGTTCAGTAAATACAAGGATCTCTCCAAAGCCCTCACTTCACCTTAGTGCTCTCATCCCTGTTGTGCACTTTGCTAATGTCTGGCACTTCACCGCTCCTTCTCCCTCCCTCTCTCTCTCCTTATCCCTTCTCCTTCTCTTTCGTTGGCTCCTCTCATGCGCTTGTTTCTTCCTTCCTCTCAGTCTCAGCGTGACCTAGTTCTTTGTTGCAGCCAGCACAGACATCTGGGCCTGGATTCACGTGCCAGAGAAGGCATGACACCCTGCTGAGGAGAGAGGGAGATGGGAGCAGTGATGGAGGAGGAGTGGACAGGGTGAATGAAAGGTAAAACACTGACAATCAAGGGTTTTTAAGAAGGATTTTCAAATATATTCTATTGCAACGTTCTTGATGTCGAGATGGAAATCTGCTTTACAATATGACCAAAAATTAAAATATGACCAAAAATTACAATATGACCAAAATTACAATATTTATATGTTATATTTATGGTCGTCCTTGTAGTGCTTGCAATAGTGTAAGTGTAAGAAACATATTGTCAAGGGTTTCTACTTATCAATTGGCTTTATCAATCTGATTTGTTCAAACAACAGCTCTGCAGAGTTATACACGTAGGCACAAAGGATTATGGTACATGTAGTTGTCTTTTATTCTGCTGAAGCAAACTTTAAACTATATCCTGGCCAATCTCATCAGGAAATAACGATGACAATACTTAGCAACTTTTAGTGACAATTGTGGTTCTGTTTTAGAGTAGACTAATATTACAATGGCACATGTTTTGCCCTGTTCATAAAGTTTGGTAAGGGTTTTGTGTCTGCCTATATATATATACTGTAGCGTAAAATTACATTTATGAGTAACAATGGATCTCGTTCATTACCTTTCAAAACAGTTACTTTGCTTGTAAACATCTTCTACGAATATTTCAGGACATTTATAACATGAAATAAACTTTTTAAATAAAAAAGGGATTGACAGGGCAGAAGGTGTTCAAAATAAAAAAAGAGTGATTGCTGAACACAAGTTAAGCCATTAGGACTCAAAATATGGACTATCCAATAGCAAAGCATTTCAAAAGTGGTGCAAAAACATTTGAGAGAGAATGCAGAGAGAAAACATTACTGATTAATCACAAGCTGCAGCTACCCAGGACTAAATGAAGGAATAGATGTCTTGTGTCTTGATTTCATCCTTTGGGTTTATATAACACATGCTGCGTATATAGGTGTCTTTTCTATCAGTATCATACTGCATTTTTAAAATCTTACACTGTATTGTATTTTGCAATGATTTTAGATTATTTAAGCCCAATGATGTTTTCTTCTATGCCCTGAAGAATATATTGTGGTGTTTTTTTGTCAAAGCACATTGAATTGTCCATGTTATAATAATGCTTTATTTATACAGACGGATGTCTTTCAAAGTGCTTCACAGAACAACCCCTGAGCTCTGGAACAGCTCAGCAGAAGAGAGCAATCAAACACCTGGCATCTCCGACCACCGCCAAGTGTTCCCTTGCATGTTCTTGGATAATAAAGAATTCTTAGCTTTTATACACATTAAAGAGTGTCTCAGATTCATCAGGCACTGCTGTCACACTGGCTGTTAAAGCAAGTAAGTCTTTTACTCTCATTCAGACCTAGCCTACAGTTGGTATGAATGTGATTTATGGCAGAAATGCACAGACAGAGTCGGAAGATGAAGATCTCAATGCTCAACATATGACATCGCCAAACTGGAACATTTATAAAGAGAGTTTTTTTTTTTTTTTGTTTTTTTTTTTAATTTTATTTTTCTCCAAAGTTTTCTTTTACAAACAAACAAAATTTAACAAGACTAAGCAAAACAAAACAACAAAAACAACAAAAACAACGGGTGTACAACTGTAGCTTGAGATTCAACAGTTACCTTTCACCAAGGACTGGGCGATATATTTCAATATAGAAAATTAAATATCAAGTTTGTTTATAAGAACAAAAAGGGGGTTCAAAAATTAAAAAATCTATAATAATAATAATGATTAAAAAATTAAAATATGTTATCCACTAAGGGCAGAAAAGTATTAGTTGTGCCCATTTGTATTAAATTTGCCATCTTCTCACCTCCATCTGCCAAAAGGTTGCATTCACATGACATCACATTAGAATAGGTCAATAATATTCAAAACAAATGAGGAATGAACCGCCAAAATCCGCCGTCAACATAAAGAGTCAGTGGGTCCAAACAAAATGTGTGAAACCGAAATGATATCAAAAGGAAGCATCGTCCCATACTCTCCATCTGGACACACGACACCAAATTCTGTAATGCAAATGCAACCTGTCAACATGAGCAAAACTGTTTAAAGACATACCTATAACGCGTCTATATAGCCCAGCCCTACTCATCACACCAATTCCGGTCTTCGAAGCAGAATATATGACTTCCATTTATTCCATGTTTTATCAAATATGTTCATTTGAAGCCTGTTATGAAGTGTTATACGCTCCATTACAAATATTGAATAAACAACATTATACCAGTCATCTAGATTTGGAGCATCAGACTTCAACCATTTTTTCGTTATAGACTTTCGTACAGCCAGACTTAACATGCCAAACAATTTTTTAGTTGCCATATTTACATTGACAGAATTAAAACGCCAAATAACAGTTCATCCCATCGTAAGGTTGTCTTCAAGTTGAATATTAGTTTAAACTCAGATTGAATTTTGCTCCAAAAAGACTGTAACTGAGGACAGGACCAAAATAGATGGAAGTGATTTGCACTTTGAGCACCACAATTTCTCCAACAATTGGAGTGGCCTGCATAATGTGAGCTTTGTTCTGGTGTTATAAAAATCTACTGAGGCACTTCCAGCCAAAGCATCTCCACGAATTTGAACTGGAAATCTTCCACTGAGAAGCACAATATTGTAGCCAGGCTTCATTCGATATGGCAATTTGCGCTTCTCTTTCCCATTTTTGTTTAATATATTCTGTATTTGAAGTTTTAATGTTTTGAAGGTCTTTATATAATCTAGAAATCAATTTTAAACCAGAATCATCCTGATATGTTTTAATAAAAATCTTTAAAATTGGTATTTCAAAAATGTTTTTATTTTTTGGCATAAAGCCTTTTATGTAATGACGTATTTGTAGAAATCTGAAAAAATCATTATTATTTAATTGGTATTGTCTTTGAATTGACTGAAAATCTCTCATTGTTTCATGGTGAAAAAACATACAATATGATGTTAATCCATGTCCTGGCCAGCTATTGTACACATTATCAAGTCTATTTGGAGCAAAATCAAGGTCATTAGAAGCCCATCTTAATATTTTTATCTCTTCATGAAAATTATTTTTTTTAATAAAATTTAACCAAAGTTTTAATGATACATTAATACACTGACAATCTTGTTGCAACTGTTCTCTAATAAGTCTCTTGTCACCTAGTTTAGCCTGGATTGGATGGTCTGAAATTTTTGTTTCTATTTCTTTCCACCTGGCTTCATAATGTCTATTGCACCAGCACAAGAGGATTCTAAACTGGGCTGAGGTATAATAGTCCTTCAAACAGGGCAAGCCAAGGCCACCTTTCTCCTTAGCCAACTGAAGAGTTTTTAGTCTCAGTCTTGGCCTTTTCCCCTGCCAAATAAATTTAGAAATCAAATTGTCCCACTTACTAAATTGCTCATCAGTAATAAAGATTGGAAGTGTTTGAAAAAAGTACAACATCCTAGGTAAAATGTTCATTTTAACAGTGTCAACACGAGATTCAAAATTGAATATTGGTATCAAATTCCATCTTTTAATATCATTGTTAATTGTCTGGATTAAAGGTTTCAAATTAATATCATACAATTTTGATAAATCTTTAGGGACATTTACGCCTAAATATTTTATATATTCCAAGTCCCATTTTAGGTGAAATTTCGAAATGATGGATTGACTAGGCGTGTAATTAAAGCTGAGTATTTGTGTTTTAGCGATATTCAATTTATACCCAGAAACTGATCCAAATGAGTCCAGATAAGAAATTAGACTAGGAAAAGCTATATCTGGATTTGTTAAGTAGATTAGCACATCATCCGCGAATAAGGAGATTTTGTGTTCTTGACCAAACATTTTTACACCTGGAATATTATCATTTTGAATAATTCCCTGAGACAATGCTTCTATAAAAATGGCGAAGCATAAAGGACTAATTGGGCATCCTTGCCGATTTCCTCTTTCTAGGTTAAATGAATTAGAGAGGGCGCCATTTACTTTGATTCTTGCCTTAGGGCATGTATATAATGCTTGAATTACTTTTCTGAATGTATGATGGAAATTAAATTTATCTAAAACTTTGTAAAGGAATTCCCAATTTACACGATCGAACGCCTTTTCTGCGTCAAGGCTTATGAGTAACATTTTATCCTGATTTTTAACTACTTTGTCAATAATATGTATCGTTCTACGAATATTATCTTGTGTCTGTCTTTTTTTGATAAAACCTGTCTGATCTAAACTTATGATATTAGGTAAAATATTTTCCAGCCTTTTGGATATAATGTGAGTAAATATTTTATAGTCCTGATTAAGCACACTTATGGGGCGATAACTGCCACACTCAAGTTTATCCTTTCCCTCTTTGGCAATTAGTGAAATCAAAGCTTCATTCCATGATGGAGGAACAACTCCATATTTTAAAACATGATTAAATGACATTGTGATAATTGGAACAATAAGGTCCTTCATCTCCTTATACCACTCAGAGGGGAAGCCATCCGGCCCTGGTGCTTTGTTTGTTTTACAATCAGAAATGGCTTTATTAACTTCAAGTTCAGATATTGGAGCTATCAAACTTTTATTTTGGTCTTCAGTTACTTTTGGTAAATCAATTGAATTCAAAAAATTACTTATAAGAGTGCCATCCACTTTAGGTTGAGTGTATAATTGTTATAAAATACTAAAATGACTGATGGATATCTTCTAACTTTGAGACAATATTGTTTGTTTGTGGATCTCTAATTTTATTAATTGTATTTTCTAATAGTTGTTTTTTCAATTTAAATGCCAGTAATTTGTCTGATTTCCCTCCTACTTCATAATATCTTTGTCTCAAAAATGTCAGTTTCTTCTTAATTTCACTAGACAGACTTTCATTAATTTCATTCTTTGTTTTATTTATCTCTGTTCTCAAATGGGGGCTTAAATTAGATTTATGGGCATTTTCCAAACTCTTTAATTGCTTTTGGAGATGATCTAAATGTTCATTCCTCTTCCTTTTTAAACTTGAACCATAGCCAATAATCTTTCCCCTCATGACCGCCTTCAGTGCATCCCACACAATTATTGGTTTAACTTCATCATTATTATTTTCGGCCAAGTAATTTTTAATATCGTCTCTAATTTGTTCCCTCATAGAATGTAAAATGCTTGTGTTCAGTCTCCACGAAGTATCCCTTCTTTCTTCACTCAGCACCATGTACATATACACTGGGGCGTGATCTGATAAATCCATAACTCCAATTTTACAATTTAGCACTCTGTGTAAATCATTTTGATATACGAAAAAATAATCCAATCTAGAATACATATTGTGCGGGTGCGAAAAGAATGTATAATCTTTTTGAGTAGGATTGCGCTCTCTCCAAACATCAAGGAGCCCAAACTCTCTTATTGCTAATTTAAAATTTTTGGCTATTTATTTGTACCCTGTATTTGTGGATTAGATGAGTCTAATGACGAATTGAGTCGGATATTCAGATCACCTCCCAATATCAGAATTCCCTCTGCTTCAAAGTAATTAATTCAAAAACATGTTTATAAAATTTCCAATCAGCTCCTGGAGGAGCGTAAACGTTTAAAACTGTAATCAAAACCCCCTGTAAATATCCTTTTGTCAGAACATACCTCCCTCATTATCCCTTTTCTCCTGTATACATTCAAAGCTTAATTTGTTAGAAATCAGTGTTACTACCCCTCTTTTTGAGCTTTTGGGGCAAGAAGAAGAATACTGTTTGAATTTCCATTTCACAAGTTTTTCATGCTCTAATTGAGGTAAGTGCGTTTCCTGAAGTAATGCCAGGTCTATTTCTCCTTTTTCAACTTTGTCATAATTTTACTTCTTTTAACAGGATTCCCCAACCCATTTACATTGTATGTTACTATTTTGATTGGCTTAATACTCTGCATAATCCCATAAAAATCCAATAATCTTGAAAAGTACACCCGTAAAAACAAAAACAGAACCGCAAACAAACATCAGAACAGATGTAAAAAAACAAAAATATAACATATCGACTTCCAAAATGTTGGCCACTACGTCGGCCAGGGGGAGGGGAAGGGCTACTCTGTCTTCTTGCACAAGAGCGCCCTCTTCGGCACAAAGGCTGTCACAGGTGTCTCTAGGTCTTTCATTGAAACTATAACCCGACTACGAAATAAAAATAGTTTCTGCCCTTATCACAGATGATCAACTAAACTCAGAAAAAAAAAAAATATATATATATATATATATATCTCGGAAATCAGAACACATTATTGTATAGATTTACCTCCCTTTTTGATACGACATAAATCCCAGCTTGTTCCTACTCCGTGTCTTCTTGACGTCTAAAGGCCTGGAGCTTCTCTTTAAATGATGGCATCTGGGCGGTGTCTCCATCGTCTTTGTTGGCACGTTTTCCTTTCGTCTGCCACATTCCTTCTCTCATTTGCTCCAAGAGCGAAGCGGGGGTTTTAACAATGTTGACGGAGATCCCTCTCTTCACCATGTCCTCCGTGGCTTCCTGTGCCGAGTTGTAAATCACCGTACCTCCGCTGTAATGCACTCTCAGCTTAGCCGGAAAGGCGTCTGAAAGCGGATGTTTTTCTCACGGAGCGCTGCCTTCGCCGAGGTATATTCTCTACGCTTTCGCTGTACCTCTGGTGCATAGTCATTGTCCAGATAGATTTTTTTCCCTTGAAAGTCAAAGCCTTTCGCCTGCCACGCTCGTCTGAGAACATCCTCCTTCATTCGATAGCTTCCAAACTTAACCAGAAAGGACCGCGGTGGGGCCCACTCGGCGGTTTCCTTCCCAGAGCTCGGTGCGCTCTCTCAATGCCCAGCGCGACAGTGGAAGAGAGGCCAAGGCCGTTTCCAAGCAAAGTCTCGATAAAGTTAATCACAGATGATGCATTGTCCTCGGCGCCCTCAACCACTCCATAAATTCTAACATTATCGCGTCGTGACCGCCCTCCAGGTCAACAAGCTTCTCTTCAACTTGAGATTGGCGTTTAGCAAGCTCCATTAGCAGATCCTCTGCAGATTGGATGTGGTTTTCTGCAGTAATAATCCGTTCCTCGGCCTCGTCCATCCTCTTGCTGATACCACTTATGTCCTTTCTCATTGCACTTAGCTGTTCTTTGTTTTCTTTCCTGAAGTCACGGAGTTCGTTCAGGATTTGGTCGAACTTGCCTTCTCCGTCTCCGTCTTTCCCTTTAGCTTCGCGAAGCTCGTTGTCGTCCATATTGCTAGCGCTACTAGCTTGCGAAAGGACCTCATCCTCTTCTTCACATCTTTCCGTTGTTTTCAAGGATTTCTTCTTGGGGTTTTTCGGCATTTTATCGCCCTTGTGTTCTGATAACTCAAGTGATGAGTTTTAATACTCTTTCGAGTTAATTTTAGGGTATTAAAAGTGAAAATAGTCGGGAGCTCGTTCTCTAAGCTGTCATCGCTTTGCCCACGAGACCGGAAGTCTATAAAGAGAGTTTTTGATGCTTTGATGAGAGAAACATTGTGCTTAAGATAATACAAAACAGTGTTGTCACCTGATGAAAGTCAATTTTGTCATTTTTTTTAACCCTTAGTTTTAGCTCCAGATCTAGTTTGACCTTAGACATGGTTTAGTCATGAACTTGACAAAGCTGGCTGCACACTAGAGAAGATTTTTTGTCTCACAGTCACAGAATGACAGAAACAACACAGACATAACAATAGTGTGACATGATTGAGGTTAGTGCAGATCCACAGTTTTTCAGGTGAATGAAAGCAGGACAAGAAAAGACAAAAGAAAAGCACATTTAGATGGATTGCTTCATTTAGATTACTAAACTTCTTTGCCATGATGCACACAACCTTGAACAAAAACACCCCTGTATTGATTAAATCCACAAAAGCTACACAACTGGCACGAGCGTAGCTATTAGCAAGGCTTAGCAGGTTGGGCGCTATAGCTAAGTCCTAATGTAATCTCCATGTTAACCAGCGATCCCGTCATGTTTATGCAGATCTGCCCCACAGACACACGTTCCACTCTTCTTCTTATCCTTTTTCTCACCAAACAATTCTTCACGAGTATTGCTCCTCATCCTATTTGTCAAAAGCGTTCATTGTGTTAGCTTATCTAACAGAAGGCAGCCCAGGGAGTACGCCAGTGCACCATTTGTTATTCTGGAGCAGGTAAAATGGAATCCTGGCATTATTTAGCTGACAAAAAGACAGACTATTACTTCAGCAGCCAAAATGTGATTGAATGTTAGCTCAAGGATGCTCTACTCTTTGAGGATGTTTGCCCTTCTAGTGCCAAAAACACATTTGTATACTTTTGTTTTTAGATTTTTCTTCCACTTGTTTGTCTCCTCCTGCATAATTCATCTCAAACAGAGCTCGTAGACCAGATAAGTTTGGTCTTTATAGATGGTATGGAAGAACGCTGATTAGAGAACATGTTAGATTAGATTGATAAATGATTATACTGTACAGTATAAGGAGAGGTGGGGATGGAGAGGCTGACGAGGCTGTTGGATTTTGTGCTGCGGTGGAAAAAGGAAGATAGAACTAAGCCCAAATCAGAGTCCAACTTTTTCAATAGATTTTTTAGATTCATTATTAACTCTTTCACTGCCAGCCCTAATGTGACTTTGACCCCCCTTCCCTGCCAGGACTTTTTGCTAATTTTAAGCAATATTCACAGCTCCACAAAAAACCTTGTGCAACTGGAATCATGACATGTTGTACATCAAATGAGACCTACAAGTGTCTAGTTTCATTTAAAAAAATAAATGTTATTCTACATTATTCCGTTCTCTTTTTATAGGCATTTGAAATTCGTTGTTTTCATTAGATTTCAGCGTTTGACGATAAACTTTTGAGTTAACAGCCTTTTTCTAAATCAAACTTCATGTCAGTGTTATTTTTGTCTGTACTACTTTTTGGTGAAAGAATATTAGCCAGTACAAGGAAATAATGTCTTTAGGATAAAAATACGAGCTTCACGTGATTAAAGCAATGAGGACGAGTGTCTTTTTCATCTTTAAACCAACAAAAGCTGTGTTACAGACGAGGAGACATACAGTACTTTTTCTACTTTCTGATGCAGATTCTATAGATTCAGACGCTTTCACAGGGCAACGATTATAATTAACCCTTCAAACATGAAGAAATACAGTAGTTTTACTTACTCTGACACTTTTGGATCGCTCACAGAGGAGAAGTTTAGTTTTTCTCCTCCAGACTCGCTGCATATGTCGTTCTCCTCAGAGTCCTAGTCCTGTAGGATCGTCTTTTCTTTATTTTAAAGATCAAATATCTGCTCTAAACTTACTCAACAATGTTTTTAGTCCAAGATGTGTTGCCTGTAATCCGTTTGAAAAGAAACACGATCCTTTAGAGTCGGATGATCACGTAAACACAGCCGACTGCGCTGCATAAAGTAAACAGGAAAGACGTGCATCCGGGTCCTGGGCTTTCTTCTGCGGCCTTGTGCTAATGTGATACTGCCCTCCGGTGGTGAATATATGAAAGTGCAACATGATTGTTAAATGCTGATGCACCGGACACGTGCGTCAGAGAACCCTCTATTGCCGCATATAATAAAAAGCTTATGACGACAATTGTCGTCATTGGCAGGCTACGGTTGGGTTCGTTATGACGACAATTATCGTCATTGGCAGGGAAAGAGTTAACAACCTCTCTGACTTGTTTGGCTGTTGCTTCTCCAAAAGCACTAACACTATTGTGTCCTTAGACAGTCCACTTTATGCATGTTGCTTCCAACATAGTGTCTACACAGGTGTCCAGAGGTGTCTGCTTGAGTAAATGTGTGGGCATAGAATGCTCACAAAAACTATGCAACAAAATTGCACATATAGCATGATTATGTGAGTAATGATATAGACCTTAGGTTCATGTGAAACACATGTTTATTTATTACAATTATGCATGATTGAAAGTCCTAAGTCCTAGTCCTTCTGATCAGGTCTTTGTGTGGTCAAGTCCCTTGCCTCAGTGCCCCAGTCTGTCCCAGTATCAGTCCAAACAGTTACACCTAACCTGGCCAGCCACATGGATTATCTTGCGATATTTGTGAATTCACAAACTTGAGATAATCCATCTGGCCTTCCAGCAGCCCAATTGGTTTGGAGTCCGACACAGCAAGTTACCGGGCCAATCACAATGCAGCAGTGGGTGTTGAGGGAGGTTGGTTGCAACGTTGAAAGGAAGTACCGCTTGAATCAAACAAAACAAAGATGGCAGGTCCCATGGATGTATGTGTTTCTGCAGAATAAGGTTTTCTCTCTAAAATAAGAGCTGAGATGTGTCTGTGGCGCTTCTTTTATCCCACACAGACATTAAATATGCCATTACTATTAGTTGATAGTGATAGTGACAAGTCCATTGATAGTGATTCCCATGATGCATTTTCTGCCTCAGCAAATGCTAACTAAACAATGAATTTTACACCTGTAACAGCTGTCTGTCACAGCTCTTCTGGTGAGTCCATGAATCAAGTGTAATATCTGGATTAAGTATTGCTAGCTTGTAGCTGTTGCTTTTAAAACTTTATCTTCAGCTACCGTTGTTTGTTCTATAACCCCTGCTCTGATTGGTCAGAACAGTCAGGCATGAGCTTACGGCTCTGTTCAGCTCCACTCAGCTTGTGCTTGTCTTACTCATTCACACAGGAAACACAACTGTGCATGTCCAGAGTCCTAGCATGTCTTAGCACAAGGATAGTATGGAAGAAAATGCCAGTGACAGCCAGCCAGCTCAGACATTCTTCTGAACATACTTGACTCACTCTGATGCTAAATGTTCAATGGCATCAGAGCCAACCTGTGCATCTATAGGTGGAGATAGTTGTAGGTGAAAATGTGGTAATTCTGATCACTCAAAATGACTAAAACAAAAAAGAATCAATCCAAATAGAACTTTTGAGCGAACTAATGATGAGAGAACAGCGTCATAACATTACTAAACACTTAGAAAAGCCAATTTTACATAATAAACCTTCAAAAACCAGTCAGACCAACAGCGCACACACCACTGCTGTGTTTGAAGTTCAAAAACGCCTGTGTTGTTTTTGGCCTTCCCGTTTACACCCTCATCACTCACTGTCATCGCTTCTGTCAGACCAGTGTATAACCTTATTAAAGTCTGAGGTCAAGAGTTCGGCAAAAAGACCCCGCAGACACAGACGGAGTTGTTATTTTCCCCTCACGTTTGTGCAGTGGCTGTGAGTAATACGGAGAGATACATAAATACAGAGGCACATCACCATCTGCTCTTGTTGAAATCAGACGAACTGCAGACGGTCGCACTCGGAGCCAATCGAATCTGCTGGAGCTAGTTCTACGCAGAGAGAAGCGCTGGCACAGACAAGAGGAAATGCATATGGTAATGTTGTGTAATTAGTATAAGTCACTTTGGTTGTGGAGCAGCGGCAGCAGAGCAAAGGGTTAGGTTTAAATGTGTTCTGTTGAAGCTAGAGGCATTTGTGTGTTTAAAGGAGGCAGTCTGGGGTTTTCTAAATGTATGTGTTGTAATAAACTATGACATAGGTAGAGCAGTCATTTGCACCAAAACAAAAAATGGGTGGAAAATGACTAATTCATGTTGAACTAAAATGCATAGTTCTACTTTGTGATGTCGTTAAAGGTGGGGTAGCTGAAACAAGGTCTAAGTAGTTACTGATTCTCGCAAATCCTTCAGCACAAGGTATATTATATATTTGTCTGCAATAATATTAAACATATTCTTCCAGACAGAAAAATGAAACTAAAGGTGGCCACTTGCGCCACAGCCAATCAGAGCGCTGCATTAGGCTTTTAAAGAGAAATAAAATGCCTTTATTTTAGATTTAGACATTACAGGGATTTGATTTTTGTCACAATCTGCTGCTTCTGCAATATAATTTTGAAAAAAAAACAAAGTTTATTAATTTACAACTAAAAAGTCAAGAACACATTAGAGGTGACCTATGTGTTTTTTAAACTTCACACTTTATTGATGCTACAGCCATTGTTTCATAGCCTGATGCTTCAGCCGGTTTCATTTCACCTAGTGGCGACCATCTGACATTGCATCATTCAGGTTTATTTGCTTCACAGTAGGAGGAGAAAACACAGTCTGCCATCTTAACTCTGGTTGGTTCTTGTCAACAAGCCCCTCTGCTTCTGCTCACTGATTGGACAACCGTACTTCCTGTAGGCCTGAGATACGTGACCTACAGTTGGAGTGAAATGTGGCGCCAGCCTGGTAAATTGCTTTAGCCTTTGTGTGTCAAAAATGTTTGGAAACTTTTTGTTGCATTTTCATCGAAACAAATTGTAGATATCTCAAGGTTATTAAACTACATTTTCTAGATGGAGGCACTTTACAAAGTTAAACAATTTCAACTTTTTTATTGATCCAGATTATGATTTCAAATTTAGCACAATCAGTGTTAAGAAGTGACTGAATACATGTACCGAAAACATTTATTTGAATACTATTTTTGTGTGGCTGTATACTGTTACTCTTTCAAATAAATAAAAAAAAATTATACAGTGTTTGAACATACAAAAAGGCTTTGCATTATTGAGGAAAAAAAAAAAAAAAAAAAAAAACAGCACTCACAAGAAAACATATGATGTGACTGGTAACTGACTTGTCATAAGGTCACTGATTATAGTGTTAATCTCTTCTCTGGGCCCTGGGCTGCTTTGGGTGTCTGCTCCAGGTGCAGACAGCTCCTCTGATGGTGCTCTCTCATCTGGCTCTTCTATTCCCAGCCTTTTGTACCCCAATGTATTGTGTACATTTTTACAAAAAAATAAAATAAAATAAATAAATAAATAAAATCTGTAATTCTGCTAAAATAAACCATAGTACATCAGTTGGTGACGCCATGTTTGTTAGGTTCATTGGGACCTTGCACCTTTGGTTTCCACTCAAACACATGCAGCTCAAATCATACAGCAGCTATCTGGCTGAATGAATTCTCTGGAGTTTAAGAAATCACAAATATCACAAGAAGCCATCCAGCAAGGTTGATTGAATCGTGTGTGTATCCTCATTTTCGGGAGGAAATGTATGTAAATGTATGGAAAGTAGAAGAAAACTCGCCTTGATTACTGCAGAAACATTATTCAAACATGATTTAAAGGGAAGCAATCACACGGGTCAAAGTAATAACAAGTATACTTTACATTTTCTACACTGCCTTATTACACTTTTCCTCTTTTGGCACTTAAAGAACTTTACTTCAGAGAACAGTGATGTGCCAAGTTTAGGTTTGATGCAGCAAGCACAAAGTGTAGAATGGATTTTAAGTTACAGCCTTATTCAACAAAAAAGTCTCCGAAGTGGGGGTGCATCCATGTAGGCTTTATTTACAGCGCTCGTTTCTCCGCAGATGGACTCTTCTGTTGTATGATTTTATGTCTCTCTAATCAATGACTGTTTGGCCGGCCGCTGGTTCAGCACAGTGAGAGTGGAGTCGCATAAGGACACTTGACTGCAGTAAAACTACACCACTATAAATCCAACTGGCTCTGAATATGTATTATCTGCCCAGATGAGATCACTGTGCCAATGCTCCAGCCAATATCCCGGGCCAAAATGTGTGTGTGAGCAGGAGCACTGTCACTTCTGCTGCTTGTCTGCGTTACTGAGACAGAGACTGAGGGGAATGCAGCAGTGTGTGGGGGGGTTACAAGTGTGTCAGCAAAACGTGGACTGGTGGGATCCAACTTTGTGTTTGCATTCTTCATCCTGCACCACAAGAGCTGGATTGATTTGACTGTCAATCAGGTTAAAGGGCTAATTGTATAAGAAGCTGTAATTGGCTTTGAAACTTACTTTGGACACTTTGGTTTTGGACACATACAGTATGGTGCAGGACATTTGAGTGTTTTGTTAAAAAATACAAAGATACAGAGGTGGAACCAAGTCACTGTTTTGCAAGTCTCAAGTCAAGTCCTAAGTCAGAGTTCCACAAGTCCAAGTCAAGTCCCAAGTCTGAGTTCCACAAGTCCAAGTCAAGTCCCAAGTCAGAGCCTCACAAGTCAAGTCAAGTCCCAAGTCAGAGTTCCACAAGTCCAAGTCAAGTCCCAAGTCAGATCACCACAAGTCCAAGTCAAGTCCCAAGTCAGATCCACAAGTCCAAGTCAAGTCCCAAGTCAGAGTTCCACAAGTCCAAGTCAAGTCCCAAGTCAGAGCCCCACAAGTCCAAGTCAAGTCCCAAGTCAGATCCACAAGTCCAAGTCAAGTCCCAAGTCAGAGCTCCACAAGTCCAAGTCAAGTCCCAAGTCAGAGTTCACAAGTCCAAGTCAAGACCAAGTCAGAGCGTCCACAAGTCCAAGTCAGTCCAAGTCAAAGTTCCACAAGTCCAAGTCAATCAGTCGATCCACAAGTCCAAGTCAACAGTCAGCCCACAAGTCCAAGTCAGGTCCCAAGTCAGAGCCTCGCAAGTCCAAGTGAAGTCCCAAGTCAGAGCCTCACAAGTCCAAGTCAAGTCTCAAGTCAGAGTTCCACAAGTTCAAAGTAAATCTGCTTTCAGTTTCCAAGTCATTTTAGTCATTTCTTGTATTTCTACAATGTCATTGATTTGTATAAATAATCCAATTCAAAACTATTTTCTTGTCACAAAAAGAAACTGGAGGGGACATGAGTCAGCTTAAAACTTAATTTTGAGAAGAAGCAACAAGTTGTCTCTGATATGCAAGTCCAAGTCGAGTCCCAAGTCTTAGTCCATTTTATGAAGTCAAGTCTCAAATCATCAAAAGTCAGGTCTGACTTAAGTCACAGTCGTGTCTTGCAAGTCCTCACCTCTGTAAAGAAATGAAAGAACTTCAAATACTCACTGATGTCCATAGACAAGACATTGGCAGCAGCTTTATAAGTAAAAACAGTTTACAAACTTTCAACAAATGAAACTGTGAGAAAGGTTAAGTTTTAATGAAGAGAACTTGTGCTTAAACAGGAGCTCAGACATTTGTCGGAGGTTGAATTTAAACTTGCAGCAAAAAAAGCTCTGCCATAACACTGACGTACAGAAATAATGAAAATGTTCTTTTGTGGCAGAATGAAAACAGTATAAGAGTGACAGTTTGACTGACACAGCAGCGTCTATTTAGAAGCACTATATTAGCGCGGCTGCAGTGGATCTTTGGCACAGAGAAGGTGCCCTTGATAGAGTAATCATATTGTAGCCTGGGTCTGTTTGTGTGTGTGTGTAGATGTGTGTGTGAGGCTGATCATCATCCATCTGCACATTAGCTGTCACTCAGCCTGTTCTCACTGACACCTGTCCACAGCCTGTGTGAGCTCTGACACCACAGACAGCACCGCCTTACACTCATTTGTTCAACCAATCATCAACTTTAACCCATGTTGTTTGCTTTTCAGAGTGATGTAGCTTAACTTACTGAAACTGAAGAAAGGATTTTTTAAAAAACCAATACAAAATGCATAACATTGAGGTAAAATAGGATACACCCTTCAATGGCTAGTGTTGCCCATTTTGACTTAAACAATGCAGATGCTTCTAGTATTCATCCACCAGAATCTGACAGAGATCTAAAGGACGTTTAGCTCATTCCTCAAAGCACATTTCTTTAAGCTGTGAGATCTTTAAGTGGTTTCTTGCACACACAGTCTGTTTCAAGTCAATCTACAGCATTTCAACAAGGTTGAGATCTGGGTTTGACAGGGCCACTCCAGGAGTCTCTGCTTCTTAGTTTTAGCCACTCCCTGGTTGATTTACGGGTTTGTTTTTGGCCACTGGCTTTAAATTTAGTTCCTCACATGTTCTGAAGCAAATCCTAATTCACATACAGTGGGCCCTATGATGGTGAGCTCCTGCTGCAACAAAGGTAGCCACCATGAATGACCATCTTCACATTGGCATGAGTTATTTTTTTTGCTGGAATATCGTCTTTGATTTATACCAAACATGTATTCTTTGAACTGATGAGCTCAAAAGAAAAGAACATTATTCCAGAAGGACTGGTCAATTTTCTTTTTAACAAACTTGTGCAGTCTCTTTCTGATTGTAGAGGCACTTTACATCAACAGTAGCAGAGCCTGCTGCAGTGCCTGTGACATGAGTCACATTCTAGGATTATTGAAAACCTCTTGCAGCAAGATTTCTTGGGTAATCTTGCTTGAACGACCAGACCTGAGCATGCTGTCAAATGTTTTGAAAGTCCTAGTTGTAGACATTTTTAGACAGTGGAGTGACTGATTTAAAAACTTAAAAAACTCCCTTACCAGGTTCATAGACCACATTTTTCTGAAGCCTCAGACAGCTCTTTTTCTCTTACCATGGTGCTCAATCTCACTTCAACAATGCTCCAGTACAAAGTTTGTATTCAAATGACAGCCCGCAGGCCAAAAGTGGTCCACTAAGCCACTTTCTGGCACACTGTGAACAGCAGTGGATGCACAACAATATAGAACTAAGCTGATAGAATTGTAGTGAGGTTGTATCAAAGTTCATGGGCCAGTTTGTCGTTTGCTGTTAGGTCTTATCCAGTAATCTACAATGATTCTAACTCCAATAGAATCAGATTCCATTCCACTCATAATCAAGACATACATTTCTGGTTTCATGCTTCAGATTTTGTGACACAGTCCTGTCCAGAATATAGTTCCTCACCTGAACCTAATTAAGCTTTATTTAACCCCGGATCTGCACTAGTTCATGTTTGGTTATTGATCCGATCACTGATTTATCTTTTCTCAGTCCTGTTTTATTTTACCATTCCTTTATGCTTTTCATTAGTTCATAATCTCGTCATTGAGCATATAAAGGCTTTACAAGTACAACTTCCTATTATCTGTTATGCTGTTTAATATCTTTTAGCTGACGTTTGCAGCTGGTCATGCCCTCTCCACCTCTGCATGTGTCTGGGCTGACTCATCCTTTGTGCATCAACTCTAATAGAACTTTACTTTTGATTTATGGCTTCTATTTCCAACTATGAGTGTTTTTGTGGCTTTCTGCAAAAACTTGAGAAGTGAAGTGGCCGAATTGCCAATTACAAGACAACCGAGCTTTATTGGAAACATTTTGAGGAACTTGTAAACAATTGTTTGAAGTGTCTGCTGGATCTCAAGGTTTTTGGTAGCTTTGAGTGATTCAGTTCAGACTATCAGAATATGACTCACTCACCAATATCCTGACAATCTATTGAAGGAGTAAAAAAAGTACAGTTCCTGCACCCATGTGACTCAATTTGTTGAGGTTGCCATAATAGAAGTAAGGGAACAATGGTATCTAATAGAAACAAGCCTATAATTTGGCTTTTGGAATCTCCTCATACTACTGTTTTTGTCTGTCTTTGCTGCTTTTGTGCCACCTAAAAATTGTGATGGCCACTGGACTTTATTTTTTCACACAAAAAGCTATAAAATTGAAAGATATAAATTACAAAACAGGCGTCACAATTATGAGTTCCTTTTACTTTACAGAAGTTTGGATTGGCAGGTGCTTTGTCCAGCTGGTCCATCTTGTTCAGTGTGAAACTGTACCTCTGGCAAACACAAAGAAGCAATGAAGAGTGAGACAACAGAAGGAGAGCAAAAACAAACGGATATCTGTCAGGTTTGGAAATAAGACTTTGTTTTGATCAACAGTACCAACAGTATGAGCGGCTCCCTGCAGCAGCAGCAGAATCCTCCTCCTGCACAGACAGGGCTTTCAAACACAAATAATACTGGACCATGTTGTGCATTAAACTAAGATGTACAAAGAATCTACACACTCCGCTGTTTGATTGTTATTCTTAGTGATAATATGTTATACATACATAGAAGACCGTTTTATATTTTTTTAATTGCAAACTTTAAATCAATGATAATAGAAACAGGTTCTTGACTTCCTGTTGATAAGTCCCGCCTCTTCAATGACTACTTTGGAGCAATTGTGTAGCATTGGTTCGATTAGTACAGTATGTCAGGGAAAACTAGTGTGCCTTAAGATGTTGCCAGTTTTTTTTTTTTCTTTTAAGGAAAGAGGCAAAACAATTACCATTTCATAGATTATAGAACATATTAAAATGAATCGGCCAATATTTACAACATTTAAATCAGTGTTGCAAGAAAGCTACAAGACTTACAAAAAGAATGAGTGTTAATTATGTGGGCAATTAGCCTAATAATTGTATTTTTGACATTATTAATAATGGATATTAGGCATCCAAATATGCTTAAAAACTGTATTTCAGTCATGAGTGAAAAATAAAAAATCACATTGCCTCTCAGGAGCAAGCCCAACCAAAGCACAAGAAAACGTGTCAAAAAAGAGTTGGGAATAGTAGAAATCTAAGTTAATTCTTGATGTGAGAAACACATGCACACTTTAATACACTTTTTAAATTTGTTCTGGTCTATGGGATTTCAAAGTGGAGCTGCTCAGAACAATGCTTTAAAGATCAAGACCAACACAAAAATGCCTCATATTTGTCATGATTGATTCTGCATTAGAAAGTCTCCAGACAACATCACAAAACATTTTTACAAACAAAACCCTGCCCTTCATTACCTCCCACACAAACAGCAGATTCATCAAATTCTTCTTCTATTCCCCGTCCTTATCTCTCCTATACCATTCTCCCCTCAGTGTGCTTTTCTCCCTCCAATTCTGTCGTTTTTCGTCTCGCGCACAAAAAAAAAAAAAAATTATATCTGGTGCCGTGGTAAAATATTCATGGCTCGTGGTAGCGCTGAAAACCATGAATCATAGATCTAAAAAGTGTGGGAGCAGAGGGCCAAGAGGAATGAGGGGAGGAGACATCGGCTACAAATGTCTAATGATGTGATGGAGAGATGATCTAGGTGTCGACGGGCTAGGAAAGGAAGCATAGGAGACGAACGAGGGAGCATAGGAGGGAAGGAGAGGATGCAGGGTTTGGGAGAAGATGGTTCGTTTGATGTAGATTGGGATGAACGAGGATTAGACTGCAGAAAGGAGAAAGGTGGAGATGTGGAGAAGAGGCGTTGGTGACATGGATCAATACATGTGATGATTGTGATAGGTTATTTAAGTGAGCTGTGACAGTAATGTAACTGATAAATGTTGAGTCTTAGGTAAGAATCAGAATATTTAGTAACCAAACTCTCTAAATGTAGATGATTATAATCTTGCTGGTATAAGTTTGTGTCTTTGCAAAGCTTTACAACAACTTCAAAGTCAAACGTATGAAAAAAAACACAAGGTGGACTGCCAAAGCACAGTTGTACTTACATTTTAATACGGCTTTTAGCTCTTAGAGTGCGTCTCAGTTGTCCTTGGATGTTAAAAGACAAAAAGTCTCATGTCCCCAAATTTCTCTAAAAACACAGCTGTCTGTGGGATACTATTCTTTACACTCTGAACCTCAGAAAACACAGATCTAAATTTCCCAGCTTTAATCTCTAATATCTTCTCGCCTGGAAAATCCAGACAAAATATTTAGGACTGAAAACATTCCAGATTTGTGTAGAATCAATGATTAATATGTAATAATAAAAATTAAGGTTACTGTAAGTAAGTGATCATATGTAAAAATAAAGTTCTGGACCCGGGTAGTATAAAAAAGACATTTTAATGGTACATTGAGGCTTCATTTGCCAACGTGCGAGTTGGACATACTCAATCGTAAAGATGGACAACGAAACAAGACAATATATAGTGAAGCAAATATAACAAAAAGTAGGTCGTATACAAGAGTAAAGACAATACCCAACTTAGAATGGAAACAATGGACACTGTCAGAAACAGAATGCATATGGTGTTTCATTAGGTGAAGTAAAAGTTACAAACAGTGTTTAAGTATAAAAAATGATTACTATCAGCAGTGTATTCTAAGTGTAATGCAGAAGGCATTTCATTATGTGAACAACATGGCGATGACCATAATTCTAGTAGTTAACATGAACAGAATGCATAAACTTAACGTACCCTATGGACCACAGAAAAACATCCTTACAGTGAGTGAACTTTTCTTTCTGTTGTTCTAAAAACACTGAACCAATAATCTCCATAGTTTCATGTTTCACACAAACACATTTGAATGCACAATGCATTGTAAAGTAGTCTTAAGAGATGGCTGGGGACCACACCCACTCTAAAATAGTGTTAAAGCGTGGACTCTGGATCCCAGGCAAAGACATTTTTAAGTTCATATTTCATCCAGACTTGTTTTGGATTATTCTGCAGCATAAACATATCAGACAAGATAAAATTGTTTATATGTTAATAGGTTTGCTGCCACTAACAGGAGGTCTCCTTCACCCCTGAGGTGAGAAACAGTAAACACATGACTGTCGTGTGTGCTTTATCACTTTCTTAAAAATTGTAAAACCTAAAGTTTTTACTACTAGTAGTAGTAGTAGTAAAAATTATGATGATCAGACTGTTGCTATAATACTGTAGTAGTAGTATCAGTATCATTACTATCAGTCTGATAGTACTTTTGCATAGTAGTTTTCCACTGCACAGCATTTGAGGCTGGACATGTTATGCTCTGTTATGCGACTAATGTCACTGACATGTTAGTGATTGACACAGTACTTAATTTGTAACTCCAGACAGTCTTACTTTGTGTTTGTATTATAATCAAAAACCTTATACAATGACTCAAAGTTGGCTTGGTTCAGGACCTAAACCGGCTTCTTGCAAAGTGACTCTTAAACCAGCTCCATCTGACTGTGATTTCTGTTGACAAAGTCACAGAAATCACATAGACTTTCCACAAACCCTTACTCTGCTGGACCTGCGGCACTGCTCTGAGGTTCTTATAACACGGGAGAGAAAGGTTATACAGTGTATCCCTACTAATGATCTGTTACCTATTGGTCATCGTTTTATAGACAACCTTGAAGCACAAAAACATCATTACAAGTATAAAATAAACAAACTAATTCAAAGAAATTATAAGAAGTGAAAATGCTAGATTTTATTTTTCAATACTGTAAAGCCTCAAGTTCTCCATTTGATGTCTAAATATTCACAACAGTACAAATATGCAAAACCTTTTACAAGCAGCAAGTGGCAGATATACCTCAAAGGCAGCGACGGAGACTTCCATAACAACAACATGATCTAATTAAACACGATGGCAGTTCAGAGGTCAAAAAATGACTCTCACTACTGTATACTTATGCGTGCTATAACTGCAAACTGTTGTGAATGAACGCAGCTCGTGCCAGACACCAACCCAAAGTACAAGTTTCCGTTTTCCGAAGCAAATTTGTAGCAGATAAAAAATTCAGCACCGGAGAAAAGTGTTGGCTAAGTGACAGAAAGTTAGATGCGGGGGAAGAGAGAGGAGAGAGAGAGTTTGCATCCCCAGAAGTGTTACAAAAGACCTACGTAAGCTGTTCTGAGGAAAGCAGCGAGAGAAGGCCAGGTCAAATGGGGTCAGCGAGCTACTTCTGCTAAACCTGAGGAGACTTGATAATGGCAAGTCAACGCTACGTACAGTGCAAGGGTGACGTAAACGGCCAGAGATAAAGACTGGGCTGATTTATTTGAGCTGGTTTGGTTAGTTCTTATTCACAGTGTGTGCAGTCTGTGTATTGTGACTTTGCAGAATTCTGTGCATGGACATCAAAGAAGCAATGAAAGAGACAGGTGACATTAGCTAAATTTGTCATGTTTAGCCTAAAGGTTTAAGGCACTATACCAGATTTAAACTTATTTAGCACCTAATGTGTTCTGAACCTCACAGTTCTTTCTCGTGATGTTCTTAAAAGCGCTTTTCACAACTTTCAGAAGCCAGAATGAAATGATCTGAGTCTGGACTAAAGGTACAAAAATACAGTATATCATCACGCTATCCCAGCATGCACTGTGAAGTAGATAGTGAATTACTTTAACTTGTTGGTCGTGATTAGCAAATTTGATCAAAGTTTTACAGAATTTCTCACAATGGGTTTTACAAATTGACAAATACAGAAAAAAATAGCTTATTAGAGGGCTGACAAAACTCCATGTTGAATAAAAAGTACATTTCTGCAGCTAACCGGACTAAAAGTAATTAAATAATCTACAGATGTACTTTAGAGCTGCAATGACTCGTTGGTATAATTGACGACATCGACCAGGAAAATGTGTCCATGCACCTGGAGAAGTCGATGTGTCGCCATTAGAGCCATGCGTTTGAATAATGTGGCAGATTTTATTGATCAATTGAACACCTGAGCTGTGTAAGAAACATGCACTATTGACCCTATTTTGTCCCGCACACTTGGCTTGGAAATGCACTTCCTGTTTAGCTCTGTTAAGGTAGCTAACGTGTTTGTTTGTCTGTCTTGTGGGGCAATTTTAATTAAATTCAATGACAGTTAAAATAAACCCATCGACTGAAATCTACAGGCTAAATGCAGCTAAACAGGAAGTGCACATCCTAGAAAAGTAGGCGGGACAAAAATAGGGTCAATAGAGGGATTATCGGTTGACATCACTTTCTGGTCTACTGCACATGCTCTATGCAGAAAGAGACACTTTCCATTTGGTTAGCTGGGGAAAAATATTTGATTAAAACAACATAACAGGACGAGAGTTAGCCGTTTCAATCAGGTATGAACCAGTGTGACAGACGTCGTGTTTTTGCTGCATTTTATCTCTTCTCTTTCATTCACAAATGTTGATTTAGCAGCACAACTTTTGTTTTCTCAGAGTGATAAACTCTTGTTGCTGACAACAGCACTGGCAAGTGTTGTTGCTACAGCATGTGTCAATCAGCAGCAGCAGCTCTTTCTGCAGACCAGGTGCACGTGCATCCCCTATGTTGATAATCAAACAATCCTTCTAGACTGTCATGAGAAAATTTTGAACAAACACATTTAGGCCAAAAAGCCCCAGGACAGCTTTTGCCTGGAAAATCCAGACAATATAAAAAAAATGTATCGTCTGGTCGCCTTGTCTCTCTTTCGGATTTCTGTAGCCGTGATTGACAGATTGATTAGCCAATCAGAGACACGCATCTTCCGCCGTGTAAAATCCAACATGGCTGCTCCCGACGAAAAAAATACATGAAAAAAATATCACGTGGAACTGAAAAACGTCGCGGATTTCTGCAGAATCAATGAGCGAAACAAAAAACGATTTTAATGTGAGGTGAGTGAAGTTAGATTTTGGTCTAAATGACAGACGACCATTCAGCTCCTTTGTTTCATCTGCGTCAAGCTAATAAGCTAACCTGATTGCCTGGTACGATGTATATTTGATCTGAAACGCAGGCGGAGGGCGTGGTGACCAGACACACTCTTCGCAGTTAGTTGAAGTGTGGGTTCTGGATCCCAGGCAAGGACAGCTTGGCATCACTGAGTGAGGGGGCGGGGGGGTCATCTCACTGCGTCTGTGTAAGTGTGCTATTGTGGAAGGTTGTAAAAAGAGACGAGTAGAACGGTTTGGTCTCAGCTTTATTCCAACTTTTTTCTGCACTGGAAAAACTCGGCAGTTAACACAGTTCAAAAAACAACATCTGCCCTGAACCTCTCACTGCCCTTCACAATAAAATTGATACAATGTATCCGCCACACTATACAAATAAATAAATCATTCATTCATTCAAAAAGTCATGAAATGTAATCATTTAACTAACCAATCAAAAAATTGTCAATAGATTTTAAATTATAGTTATCTGCAACCCCCATTGATTTTTTTAGGTAATGATTTTATCCTTTAATTAACTTCCGTAATGGCGTCCACATTCAAAATTACAAGACACTCCAAACTGATTTTCACCCAAACAGATGGGCTACTTTGAATATATTTTGGAAAACTGATTTTAAGTTGTCTGGTTTAAAACAAAAAGCAGGTATAGAGCCTGTGTGGTTGTGTATGTGTGAATATACAAATGTAGGCTACCTAGCAAAAATGCAGTAGCTAAGAGGTGTCAGTAAGTTAGGAGGTTAGGAGTGTTCACTGTCTCCAAAGCCGCATGTATCCTAGTGTCCTCCCCTGCGTTTCCATCTTTTTTTAAGCTGACACAGACACATGCTAGCGGCTATATGCTTAGCCATTCTGCTCCTGTAAGTTTACACAACTCAAACAAATGCAGGCTAAACACGGCTGTCTGTTAGCAGAGCAAGCGTACGGTTACCTAGCGCGGTGTAACGGAACCGTGTTTACCGCTAGCATGTATGGCTGCTTGTCGGTTCGAGTTTAGCCGTTAGCGCGGTCCCACACAGAAGCGAGCGTGCGCCATGCTAGCTTCATACGGTAAACAGGATGTTGTGGAGTCGCTTTGAATTAGCATAAGTGGTCGGAAGAGCTGTAGGCATGGCACTTAGTCAAGCTGGATTTTAATTTGTGAAAGGATGTAAGGGTAAGAAAGGGTTTTGTTTTAAAGGAGTTGATGGTGGATTTTTCTTTTAAAGCAAAGTCATTAGTACATGATGTTTTAATCCATTTGCACTAGGTTAGTCAGGACAAAAACTTGGTTTTAACTTTTGAGAGTATTTTTTATCATTCAAATGATTTTGACATTGTTACTTATGGCAACAAGTCAAATTTTAACACATTTTTTTCTACAGCAAAAAAAAGGGCAATTTTAGTACCGGCCGCCTGACACAAATACTACTAATTAAGACAACGATGTTTCAAACTTTTACTGATTGAATAATGATGAACAGACCTCTTTTCTGTCGAGTGTAGTGAAAGGAGAGAGTTGCAGTAACCCAGTGTCCGAATCTAGAAAAATGATAATTTTATCAGTCTCTAAAAAAAAACGTAGATATGCAACAAAAAAGTAAAAAAAAAAAAAAAATTTTGGTTGAAGCCACATGTCAACATTTTCTTTGGGTTTAACGAGTAAGTTTAGGTTTCAGGTTACTAAAATGGGTACCTTTACCTTTTTACATTTGGCTTTTCGTAATATACTGGCGTAAAAAGGCTTGAAACCATGCTTATTATTATTGCTTTTGACATTTTGTTGTATATCTACGTTTTCTTCGGAAACTTGACTGGATCATTCACAGCAGAGAGTGCAAAATCAAAGACTCGGGAAACTAAAATATTCTTGTTTTACCACTCATAAGCTGTTATCCAGTCTGTATTTTTCATCAATAGGACGTGTAGTGATCGAGTTTCGAGAACTGGAACATTCTAGATAAAGACCCAACATTTTATCAGCGTCAAACAAGTGTCCAATCCAACATCACCAGAGAAGCTATAATGCTGCGTTCACGTCAGTCCAGATTTGTCCCGTGTTTGCCGTGTCTCCAGATTTTCAAAGCAACGAACGGCCAAGTCTTTGAAAAAAGCCCCCAAACAAGCCACCTTTCGTTAAAAAGTTCATAAAAGACTTCAGTAAACAGTCCTCCTTTCCCCTTGGTGTGACAGGGGAACAACATGTCACGTGTACGGGAGTGGAGTCTCTGATTGGCTGACGCCGACTTCCAACGCGTCTGAAGATTGATTTTCCCAACCCCTGCGGCGGCCGCAGTTTTGGGCGAATTTGCGGTCGCCGCAGCTTCGAGCTTCTAATCCGCAAGACGCTGCATTTTCAGAAGTCAAAACGCGCGTCAACTGACGCCCCAGACGTCAATACGCGCGGAAAATTCGCTTGAACGCTCAAGACGCGGGTTTACATTGACTTAACATTGAAAATGGACGCAAATACGCCAAGACGCTGTCCTGTCTGAACGCAGCATATAACACCCACAACTCGTCAGAAGTGAAAAAAAAAACCCATTACAATCTTGTCTATTACAAGATTCCCAACATTCCAAAAGCAGTTCCCATTGTAAACATGCATCCCGGACTTCTTCCTCTTCGACAAACTTCGTCGATCGTCCCCGCGCAGGTCCCACCGGTGATGCATTGTTAATGAGGGCGTTTGACACCGCTGTGATTTGGCCCGTTTCATTTGCGGCGGCTAATCTGCGGGAGAAGATGGCCGCCTGACCTTGTCCTGACCACAGATACATTCATTATACCCACTCAGCAGCACATTGATTTAGTGAGAGGAAGATGAGTGCTCTCTTCTAAACGCTTTAATATCACAGCTGTTGCATGATGGGATTGGTTATTTCACTGTGTACTATTTGTATTCCAAGACATTATTTTTCCCACCTGTCCTCTGTTATTCAGTATTGAGTTTGTTTTAAAGAAGATTTTCATGATGTTTGATTGTTCATACAGTATTAATAATACCAAATACAGAATCATATTTTTTTGGTTTTTCTTTATCTAGATACGTAATGTATCATACATCAGCTAGATCTTTACAGTTGGAACTTCGTATCTTTTTCTAGAACAGTCAATACATCTGTTCCTTGCTCAGTCTCATTTTATTCTTGGAAACTAAACCAATATTCAAATAAAGCTGTTTTGAAAATAAACAAGCCAAGTGAAGTTTCAGTGTCAAGTGCTGTGACAGTTTTCTTATTCTGCCCCGCCCACTTTTGTTGGTAGCCCACTTCCTGTTTAGCTTGTCTGTCTTGTGGGGAGATCTCAAACAATTTAGTTTTTTTGTCTGACTGTAGTTTATGTTTTTCTTGTATAACAAATGTGTATTTAGTTTAGCCTACAGTTATGCTGCTACCCGTTTAGAATACTTTACCAAATCCTTAATCTTGACCAAATAAACTTAAAGGAAACCTATCAAATACAATGTATTTTTCTGAGTTAGCAGTGTTCTCTCATCATTATTTTACCCAAACTTGTATTTGGGTTGATTCGTGCATGTTTGAGTACTCTTGTATTGTCCTGCAGCTGATGCTTCACTGCACAGAGAATCCCCGTCTTCACCTACCACCTATCCCCACTCCCATCCACAAATACTAATTTTTAAAGTTTAAGTTTATACTTGTCTGTTCTGCCGTTTTAAACAGTAAGTCAATACACCTGTTTCTGTTTCTAAGCTGTTTTGGATAACTTTTGTGTTTTACAATGAACAAAATGTGAATCACAACAGGTCTCCTTTAACCTTAACCTAATCCTTACCTTATCCTTTCCCAAATCCCTGAAGTAAATATTCAGAAAGACTCGCACTGTATTGCGCACATTTGATTGTTAAAAAGTCTAGTGATCAAGTGCCTGACCTGACAAATATCTGAAAAAAAAAAATAAAAAAAAATGTCACTTTCTTTTGTTCCAGCACTGTGGCTAAGGAAAAGTTGTGTCTTGTGCAACAACAGATGGAAAAGACAGTATTAAAACTAATTAATGAAGTTAAACACGCTGGAACAGCACATATGAAATGTTTTCAAAAGTAGCAAACCAAAAAGAGCCAGTTTGGGTGAGCCATGGCATCCCAAAAACACCAGTTCCAGCCTTACTCATGAGGAGCATAACGTCATTGCAGAAGTCCTAATTGTTCTAGATCCTTTTAATTCTGCCACTGTGGCTTCTGAGGAGAAGTGAGTGGAAGCAAAATTATACCACAATGAAAATGCTTCACCATGGAATGCAAAGGTGTGCATCATCACTGAAAACAATAGTTGAAAAACATCTGTATGAGGAACTAGACAGAAGAATTATTGAAACCATAAGTAGTGAAACTTCTAGCCATCTCTCTCTGGTAACCTTGCTGGACACATGGTTCAAAGCTCTAGGGTTTTTAAATGGGAACAAAATGAATGAGGCAGTCAAGAGATTCAAATCTGAATGTGCTGCAGAGATGAGAATCTCTAGGTCGCCTTCAGACCCACAAGAAAATCAGCCTGGCCCCTCATGTCACTTGCCAGCAGCTTCTAGTTCAGGTATGTTTCATTCAAAATGTATTTGTTTATAATTATGATTTTATGTTTTATGCAAATCAGGTCATGTTTGTAGACATGTGGCATCAACTAGATATGAAGCTGTTCCAAAGCAGGAAAAGCACAAATTTTATGGCTGATGCAATATAGAAGTTCAGCTATACCTGTTGCGCAGCCAACATTTCTTGAACTGAAAATCCACTGTAATGTTAGAACACTCCAAACGGACCTACCCTCACTTGGCCAGTCTGTCCCGAAAGTATTTATGTACTCCTGCTTCATCAGTTCCTCGTGAACATATTTTTCTAAACTGAAACTGTGTTAGAACTTTTTTTTTTTTTTTTTTTTTTTTTTTTTTTTTTTTTTTTTTTTTATCCTGCTTCATCAGTTCCTCGTGAACATACTGTATTTTCTCTAAAGCTGGAGAACTTATGTCTAAGAGTGTTAAGCCTGGCTCTGGGACACAACAAAAAGAATGGGGAAGACAGGAGACCAGGAAGTTTTGAAGCCCGTGGCGGGCATTTATTCAAACAATAATCTCGTCAGTAGTGTACGTGGAGGTTCGGTGCGTGAATGCATGTGGGTTCAAATGTAAGTCAGTAAGAAAATGTTTGGTGTGTGTGCATGGGTGTAGAGAAGAGGAGAGAGCTGGCGCAGGTGGAGCAATCATTTATACCCGCCCCTCGTTTGTGGGCGGAGACACAGGCGGAACAGCAGCACCTGGGCAAAGAGGAGAACGGCAGAGCAGGCAACAGCATCCAAGTCCCTCCCATGACTGGGGCCGAAACAAAGACGAAAAATTGTTTGAGCCCAAACATGCTTCATAAACTTCTGTTTCTTAATTAAAATGTTTGCCAAAAACAACACACATTGTTCACAAGCACTCAAATGTTTCAAACACATTTAAACACATTAAATCACAGCTTGAGGTATCATATACCCATCACTACCTGGGCTCCACAGCCCACACTTCAGCAATTCAGCAATTTGTGGGTCTGGTCACCACTCCCCGCCTGGGTTTCAAATCAATCCACAACGTACTGGGCAATCAGATCAGTTTACTTGCATGATGCACATTAAACAAAGAAGCTGATTGGTCGTCTGTCATTTAGACCATAACCTAACTTCACCCACCTTACATTAAAATCATTTTTTGCTTTACTCTTTGATTCTGCAGAAATCCCAGTCTCACATGATATTTTATTTACATATTTTTCATATGTATTTTAGGCAGCCATATTGGTTTTCATATGGGAGACGCCGCGTGGCCCTGATTGGCTAAATAATCCATCAATCAAAAGAAGGACACGGTAGCCAAATGATATTATTTTGTCTGGGCTTTCCAGGCAACTCTCTAGTGTCTAAAAATCGACACAATAACATGCTGATAAAAAAATAACAGGAGAAGTATTTGTTGACTGGAGGAGACTTAATATACAGGCTAGAAAATGATACTTTTTTCACTTTATTGTGTCTGTACAGTGAACATGCAGCACTTGTGTTATCCTGGTGTCACTACAGACACAGTCCCATGAGCGCAGCAAGAGTTAAACAGGAAGAACGTGTAAACTCCTCAATGAAATAGTAGCCACTTTGTCACTGAGCAGCTAAAATGTGCCGCTTATCCCGCTGCGTTTAGTCCTAATGATTCAACAGGTACCAGGCGGAGTAAATCATCATAACGACAGCACAAAGAGAGAGGAACAGACAGTCCAACAAGTCTTAATGGGATTAGACACAAGGCTTCGGTGAGGCCCAACATCTGCTGTCTGCAAATTCCTCAGGTGAGTGGATTTTTATTTTTTAAACTCTGAAAATTACCCAGCCTGAGTCATTATGAAGTGGATGAAACGCTGAGTTATAAATTACTTGTGGATTACACATGGGCTCGAGTGAAAAATGAGAGAAAATGATGTGATCTTTTTCCTGCTTTCTAAGTAATTGGAATGGTTATGTGCTTTAAAGCTGCAGGTAATTATATTTGTGTGAGGAGAACTGTCTGCTTAAGAAAACAACAGAAACATCATGCACTCGTTGGTACTTGTAAGACACAGACATTGTTTTTAGGGGTTAGTCATTGAGCGCCAAACTTAAACTGCATCATGAATGCACTTTTTTATTGGACAGAATCAGTGATAAGTGCCATCAACGCCTATTGAACAAAACAACTAAGGCTTGGTAGTTATTGTCATGGTCCCTCCCCTTGCCTTGCAGGGACTGTCTCTCCTCTGTTTCTCTTGTTTTACTTTATTCACAGCTGACCTTAATGTGTGTGATTGTCTGGTTACTGAGCTTGAATCACTCTTATGGTGTGTTCACACAGGGACCGTCAGATTTGCAGCAAACGCCCAGCATTGGCGACATCGCAGAGATTAAATTGTTTTGCTGTTTGCATAAATTTCATTTCTTTTAGCCTTTCAGCCTCCTGTTATTGCAAAAATCATAAAATTATATGAATTATGGACACTGACAGCGAAGAAGGATGTGAGGAATCCCTGGACTAAACTTTGCAAATACAATTTTTTTTTAATTTGTGGAGCTACAATGTAGGTCAGTCACACATGTTCCACATTCTTTATGTTTCTGCAGTATTACTCCAGGCTCACACTGCCTCCAGTCCAGATCCAGATACGGTACTGTTTGGGTCCGGTGGTCACTCACACTGCAATCAGAATATACATGCATATGTACGGACTCTGCTGGCCTTGCGAGGCCACGAGTTCATGGAGGTTCACGCTCAACTTGGGAGTTTATGCAATCACTGACATGTATATGTAAACAAAGAACACTTGTGCTGAGTTTTGGGCATATTTCACGTCACTTCACTTTCTGTTAGATTTTTCGCCGCACAGTCGGGTATATTTGGAGCATTGTTTTAGTAGTAGTAATGTAAAGTAAGTAAGTAAGTAAGTAATTTATTTTCTTTTGTGTCATACACCAAAGGTGCCCAGCCCTCATGGGCTTATAAGACACAATAATAATATTCACAGATGTAGACAGAGATTACACAAATTCAAACATAAAGTGTCCTCTTTCGAAGATTCCAAGCCTTCACTATAAACTGAGCCAAGTGGAACACCTTAGTCTTAAACAAAAACTCCAGTTTATCTTCATCTGACATTTCAAACAAATCAGGACAAGCATCAAGCACTTTGCCATAAAGATCATTCCTTAAATCATCATACCTGGTACAATAAAACAAAAGTGCAGTTCATTTTCAATTTCATTAAGATCACAGAGACAACATTTCCGCTCCTCCTCAGGGACAGAGTAAAATCGTCCAGTTTCTAGCGCTAAAGGTAAAGTCCCAGATCTAAGCTGAGCACACACTGACCTCTGTGCTCTGGTTAGGTTATGTGTCACATAGAATTCTGGACCATATTCATGTTTAATTAAGATATATGTCCTTAATTTTGGTTTACTCACAATATCTCTTGTCCATTTACATTTATAAGCTTCAAAAAAGATAATTTAATTTGTTGAATATTACATCTCAGCTTATTTCTGTAAATGTACTGGAGATCAGCCTTCTCAAATATCTGTTCCATGTATTGCTCCAGGTGTATCTATTACACAGATCCCAGTTGAAGATGTATTTGGTTAATCTAGAGTCTGACATATTAATAAACCTATTCCACAATCTCACCATGTCTCCAATATATCTGACCTCACACGGTTCCCATCCCATGTCTCCATATAAAGCCAGTTTGGGAGTGTTTCTGCGCACGCCTAGAAAATATCGCAAGGCTCTGCATTGAACTTTCTCACTATAGGGCTGTGTACAGTAACCCAGACCCTGCTGCATAGTCTAGGACAGGGCAGACACAGGCTCTGTACAGTTCAGTGTATGTATTGTAGCCCAGATCACGACAAGACTTCACTTTATTTATGACAGCACTAATGCTCTACCTGCTGACTCTGATAGGACTTTTATTCCTTCTTCAAAAGTAAGATGTTCATCCAGAATAAATTCTAAATATTTATATTGTTTAGTTAAAGACAGGTTAATAGATCCAAAACAAAATGTAGATGTTGTCAGAGTGTGACTTGACTTTCTAAAATGAATAATTTCAGTTTTATCACAGTTAATCTTTAGCCTTATTTTAATGTCATGATTTTATTTTGTAAATCATCAGATTCACTTCACCAGTGCTCGCTTGGTTTCCTGTTTGTTGTGTCTTGTTTTCACAACTTTACCACAAAGGGTTCTGGAGCACTCTGGCAGTCCGGAAAAGTTCCTTCCAACGGAAAAGATTCTAACGACTGGAGCAGAGCCGCACGACTGATCGCTGTATGAGAGTCTTTCGTTACTTTTCAAGAAACAGAAAGCCTCCGTACGCCAGACCGGAGTACGGACTGGATTTAGTGTGAGCCCGGTGTTATAGTTTATAATTCAGAAGCCTGGTCATGTTGAAAACTGAAGAGTGGTCGTTCTATGCCATGGTTCATGCTTTCACTTCATGGTCGTGCCTAGTCACTTGTACGCTTCTCAGCTGAATTTGTGCCACTTTATCGCACCAACGCCTTTCCACACAGTCTTAGCACTGAAGTTGTTCACGTGGTCGCTTCCTGTGTAAGTAACCATCTGCTTTAGGCTAATTAAGGTGTAGTTTTTATAGTGTCACCGTGTATTTGAAATAAAAGTAGCGAGGCTGTGAGTGCTGCTGCTGAAGGACTATAGGGTCACTGTTGTAGTAGTGTCACCTCCTGCTCACACTAACTCAGTGTCCAGCTGCTGGAGCTTTTACAGGACCATATGTGCACTATCCACTCACTGTCATGTCCCTGTTTAAAACTGCACACGCTAACTGAATCTTTTAGTGCTTTTCTCTGTCAAAGAACTCCACACTGTCCTACATTTTCTCCCACGTCCTTAATGGCCATGTACTGAACCGCAAAAACAAAGCCTGCGCAAAACATAGTTAGGATTTTTGACATGTTCTTCAAAACACTGGGTAATCAAAAACATCTTAGACATATTATTTACATTATTTGTGTTATCAACAGTTTCAATGTAAAAGTTTAAATAAACAGGTCTAGACCTTCTGAATGATCAGTCAAATATTCAAGCCAAGATACTTCAGGATTGATCTTCTTGTAAAGTCCCTCATGGCTTTACAACATTTTTTCAATGTTCGGCTAGACACTATCAAGTGTTTCACTGCGGCCACTACAGTAAAGGAACCGTTGTATCTGTATATGGACATAAGCCTGAAATTTAGATTCTGTAGTTTATCTTTGTCATTAAATTATGGCATAAATAATAGTACATCTAAAAAATAATTCTGTGATTTAAGGCATCAACCAGATTAAAAGCCAAACCAAAACATCAGCAGCATAATTAAAGGTGGAGTAGCTGATTTTGGGGCGGGTGCATGTCTTGAAAATGCAAGCAAACAGAAATATTTTTAATTTAAACTTTTTACAGCAGCCTGTTTTGTTGACTTACCTAACGAGTTCTGAGCTTCCAAATTATTCGCAGCAACCTTTCAGATACCAGTGCGAGTTGAAATGTGCCAGTATGCTAATGGAAGTTGACTAATGCTAACAACATAAACAAACACACTTAAACAAACCAGACATTATTAGACACAGAATGGACACTAGAAAGTTTTAAGGATTCCACAAAAAACATGTGGTGTAGTGCCTTTAATTTTCATTCTAGCTGAATAGTTTTCTTCACACCCCACTTAGTAAAAGAGCCCAAGGTTACTTTGCACTGAAAGGTATTGTACTGTACTATCTGTTGTTGCCTTGACATTTGAGTTGGAAGCAAAAGTGTTGTACTCTGCAAGAGATTCGTACAAACTCTACTGTGATAGCGGTTGTTCTCAGGTGGACTACAACATCAAAACTAGTTTAGTAAGATTTTCTTAAAAAAACAAGCCTTGAGAACTGAAAAGGACAGACCTGGTCAGATGCGTGTGAACATAACCTTAAACCAAAAGAGAAAAGAAAAGAGAAAACTTCACCTTGATACGCTAAACTCAGTACAAAGTTGTATTTCTGTCCAGTTTTGCTGCGTAAGGTTTGAATCATAGTCTTGCGTTTACATTGCAGCAGATTTATGAATACAGGTCCAGCTTCAGGACAATGGGCCAAAGATGATAAAGTAGTCAGACAGCTGGAGATTAGAGGATTTATATCCCAGAACAGGCCCTTTCACACTCGGCCACGCACACGCACAATAATGAACCCGGAGCACGGCCAAGGGTGAGAAACAGGTACGAGGTCTGGCAGGTTTAGCTCCAAACTACAAACTAAAACAAGTGTGTTGTGTTGGTGGAAGAACCATTTTGTACTTTGGGATTTGAGTGAATGTTATGTATGTATTTACATGAAACACAGTGTACTATTCTGTATTTGGAGTAGTTTAAGTCTGATAAGCACCGCAGCTCTAAAAAAAAAAACACCACAGAATTCACCGCGGTAGAAGTAAGTAGAAGAAGAAGTCCAATTGTTATGTAATGGGACTTTATCTGATATTGCAATCATATAAAAATGTGACAAATAGAACTAGTGCAGTTCTTCACTGAATCTGGAACATTCTAATTATTCACTGCAACAGATTAAGAGGTTTCACAACTTCAGAAGCCCAAGCAATATTTACCATCACAGTAAAGCTGACTTGATGGTAAAACAGCCCACAGATACAGTTAGGACATTTAAAATTTTAAAAAGTTGTTTGTAAAGTTGTTTGTATAATTAATAAATACATTTTTTTTGTCTTTATTGAAAAATGATAATGAATGAAAATGAATGAATGAAAAGATAAAAGTTTGCATTGATGTAGAAGTTTTTGTGGCTGATGAAGAAGCTTGTTTTTTTCAGCGTCTCCTACCGCTGGTCATACCCATGAATGTGTTTCATTCTCATAATTTCGGGACAATCTCACAAGAAAGCGTACATTTACCACAACATTACACAACATGTAAATTAAGTATGATTAGCACGGGCTGTTTTGCGTAATTATGGTACCAAGTCGTAGTCCCAGTTCCTTTCTATGACTGTTAAAAGGACTGTAAGGATTTTTGCATCCTTAAAATTTAAACAAACAGAAATAATAATTTTAAACTTAAACATGATTTGCTCACATAGCTAATGCATTCAAAGTTTTAATGTTTTTTTCACAGCTGTTATCGGCGAGGTGAGTCTGTATGCTAACAACAGTTAGCTACAATGCTAAAAAAAAGCAGACAAAGTTGGACACAAACGGGATTTTATTAGACATTGACAAGACTTTGGGACTAATTTCCACTGGATAGATACATGACAAGATGTCAGTGCTAGGGGGAAATAGTTTTAAGTTATTTTGTTGTATGAAGTATAGTCCTTTAAGATGTGTTCTTATTATGAATACTAATGAAATCCTGATCCTAATCTTAAACGTCCTCACGTGGCTGCAACCAAAACTCATCATTTTTGCGATTTTTCATGTCGTGCTAAATGCAGATATGATTGTTGATTAATGTGTGATAGGCTTCTGCTTATCACAAGAACGGACACAAACATAAAAAAACAGAACCCAATTTCCCGTTTTAACACAGCGCTATAAGTGTTGTAACCATCATGTCTAATCAGCAGTAAAAAGCGGGACATGGCCTTGATATGCAGGACGCGGAACAGAAGCCTAAAGGGCGTGACAGTATAACCACAAGTGGGACAGGTCGTCACCCTAACCAGCATTCTTATGGTGCGTTCACTTGGAGCGTCAAATTTGCGCCAGAATATCATTCGAAATCGGTGGCACGTTTGGTCTGGCATTGAAATGGTTCGCGTGATCACGTTATGTGTGAACGCATCGTAAAAGTGTAATTTTTGGTTCTCTGGCAGCAAAATCTACTAGAACTCTCTCTAAGCCAATGTTTTTTCCATCTTTTTCAGGTTAAAGTAGTCAAACTGTTTCTCATTGCTGTGAGTAGTGAAATTAGATACAGTTCTATCAACAAGAGGACCAAATGAACCCACAAATATTCAGAGAAATAAACAGACCATATTCTTTTAACAGTGTATAAAACATATTTCTCAGTCTGAGAACAAACACCCAGGAGTTTTTGGCATAATATTTTTGGAGAAATGCACCACTTTGCATTCTTTGCTTCAAGTCATTTACAGCTTGACTGTACTCACCTTAGCGATAAAATCACCCAAAACAGTTAAAGTCAGAGAGTGAAAAAAAGCATCACACAAGTGGAACAACCTGATTTAAACCATCACTGCCCATCACGCCAATCGAGCGCATGATTCCTTTTGGCATTTTATTTTCTTTTCTTCCCCATAAACGACACAACCGATCTGCCTCTCGCTAAATTCGGACGCGGGAATAAGACTTTGGAGTTTAAGGTGTGACGGTGGACAATAATGGCACCACGTAGACATCCATTTGGCGCGTTGGTTTTGGCGGTAGACTGGTGTTCACATGCGATCACTCCCCATCACGTCACACTGAATCCCTCTGCCTCTCTCTCCTTGTCGATCTGCCACTCTGGATGATATCTGCGGCCATCACGCGGCAGGGTAAAGAGGGAAGTAGGGTTTATGTGAAGGGGACTCGGTCAGGAGAAAGAAGAGCTTTCCATAAATAGAACATAAGAGAATTGATTGTGTAACATGGGTGGTGAAGTAAACATTGTGATTATGCACTGTAAAAAAAAAAAAATAATAATAATAGACCCTGGATTTTTGGGAATTAGATAATCTATTTTGACAAGTTTGCAAAGTAGATATAGATTTTCTTAATATGTCAAGATTTGTTGAAGAATTATTTTGTAATTTAGACTGAATTAGGTTCAATCACAAAAGAACATAAAGCTTGTCCACACAACAAGCATGACAGAAAATTGAGTTTGAAACTCACTTTATATCTTTAATTTGATTTTAATTTTAAATCCACTAGTCGTAGCATTTCATTTAGCTATTTTGATCTTAAAAAAAAATAAAATAAGTTTTTTGGCTGTTAAACTATGTATATGGTTTAATACATTGTCTACTTTTAGTCATTTTTTGGCATTTTTTGATCATATTAGTGTGTTCAGATGGCAAGGGGGGTCGGGTCTAGACACACTGTCCGTACGCTGATTATCTTGCCTGTCATTACCCCCCAACGCTAGCCGACTGCACCGCTGACATCTTGAAACAATAGAGATTTAGGAAATAGTCAAACTCTGTGTTTCATTCATGCAATTTAGGTATGTCACTCAAAATGAAGCATAATTAAGCACTGCTTATCAACTGCTGCTTCTTTAGTCTTTTTTTTTCTTTTATGAGTTTGCTGTTTGATTTTTGTTGTTTAGATGGCTTTCTTAATGGTATAAGTTTGATTTCAATTTTTAGTTAGCTCAATACTGTTGTATTATAAATATAGTTTATGTTAATCAAGAACAAGTTTGTGAAGAAACATTTTAAAATATGTGAAAATACCAGTAGTGCAGAGTCTAAACTGATGACATCACACTAGGGAGGCAAAAACATTTCAATTTTCTCATGAGAAACAGATTTTTATGGCCCTGTAAACACACATTGAACAAAAGAAGTGAGTTCTAGTGTATTTTATGGATCGAGTTAAAAAAAAAAATTACATTTGAAGATTTTTGGACCAATTTATTACATGGTTGCTAGGCAACTACCTCGCGTGATGTCATCATTAATAAACAGGAAGTACATTTTTAATGCTAAATAATGCCCAAACTGAAATGAAATTTGAAAAATGTTTAGTAAAATCTTAAATATAACAATCTTAACTACGTCTTTGTGAAATGAGTAGTTCAACCTGTCATGGGCACAATAATCTTAAAGTTGGTTCTTAAAGTTGGGGTAACTAACTTTTTTTGTTGTAAATTAGTAAACTTTGTGTTTTCCACTAAAAAGTATATGATAAATGTAGCAGTTTGTGAAAAAAAGAGACCACTGAGTAATGCCTGCACTGAATAATAAAGAATTTTAGTTCTAATCGAATGCAGCTCTCTGATTGGCTGAGCTTGGGGTGATCATCCAGCTTCACTTTGCTGTTTTATAAGCTATAATTGTAACTAAAATGTTGATGTTTATCATGTGTTGAAAGACGTAAGAGAGGAAGTTCTCAGATTTAAAACCTAAATCATGTTTGCAGTGTCAAAATCAGCGATCACATCTTTAACCTAAACCCTTGGAAAACATTTGGGTTTCCAAGTAACATCGCGCGTGCTTCACTAGTTCTAACTAAATAATTACCCAGAGGAGGACCTGAAAATGGAGAGATACAACTTCACACCTTCTGGAGACTACTGTATTGATAAACAGTGTAAAACCATCTTCTTGTTATTATCCATCATTTGAGGGTCAGAGAATGTAGATGACAGTTAGAGTAAACATGGCTTACACAACTGTCGATATGTGCTGCAGACAGACACACACACTGCCCTGAGACCACACACACACACACATCCAGGGCCCGCGGTGCATCAGCAGTGAGACAGCCTAGTGTACAGGCCTTATGTAACCACACGCCTAAGCACTTTTAACTAGGCTAACAACCACTACGCAACACTCTAACGCTGTCAACAAGTATTTTTTTCTTTGTTTTGAGATGAAAGACAAAAGGTGATTTCACACATGTAAGTACTAGACTGAAGTTTGCATGTTCTGTCTGTGTAGTTAGGGCTGGGTACTGTTGGATGTTTTTCGATACCAGTACTTTCACGATACTTGCTTTTGGAGACCGGTTCCTTAATGGTTCTTTTTTCGGTTCTTGCTTTCTTTTTAAATGTTAATTATAAGCCAAAGTCTATTTTTTTCAGCTTTAGCAATGTTACACATGTCAAACTATATTTTAAAACACGCATAGTCTGTTCAGTTACAACTCAAAATAAAGCGCATGCAAATGAATCAGCTGTTTCTTCTTCTTCTTCTTTCACTTTCTCGCCACACGCAGCGCTGGAACAAAGGAGCAGCACATTTCCTTTTGACACTAAAACATTTATTCCTCCATTTGCCAGGAGAAAGAGGAGAAATGTAGAATATATTTTACTCGGACTTGTTTGACTGCATCAGACGAGTGGTTCACATTTGGATTATGATTTCAATTGCAGCGATGAGCAGAAGGATGTTTCAACAAGTTTGGATTGTATTATGTATGTGTAAACTTCAGATTGTGAATGGATCACGTGGATTTATAAGCTCAACATGCAGACTTTTGACAGAAAGTTTGCACTGGAGACGGTGTTTTAATTGAATATGTACCATTGTTTCTTAATTTCTTCGTTTAAAGAAGGTAAGCAGACAGGACTTGAAGTGGCAGGGCACAGTTATAAGCTCGCACCTGTCTGTTTGGAAGAAGTGCGACGTGAATTGTGCCGCTAGTTTGTGCAGGCCAGTTCTAAGCTCACGCAGTTTGTTTGGGTGAAATGAAAATTGAATTGCTGTGACATTGTGAAGTGTGCAAATGACACAGGCTATGTGGTGTTTTTGCTGTTTGTGGAGCGAAATTCTCGTCATTTTAGAGAGCGCACAAGTGAGATGTCTGGTGTTTCTGTTGTCTGCTAATTGGTGCGTAGATTTACAGCCAAGGAAACAAGAAAGTGTGTCAAGTTTTTGGTTGCAGTTTTTTCCTGAAGTTTTCGATCGGTTCTAAATAGAAACCATTTTTCGGCACCCAGCCCTAATGTAGGTACCGTGGTTTTCTAACCTGGTTCACTCTGAACCAAGTTCTACACATTATCAGTCTGGGTGGACTTCCTCTAAACCCCATTGGGAGAAAACAGATCATGGTAAGTATTTGAAGCTGATTGGTTGAAGCATTACAACACGGACATTCCAGGTAAGTTGTATTTTTTTTTTTGTTAAGCTTAGTTGAAAGAAAAACAGACATCTTCCCTATATTCACAAATGTTTATATTGAATAAAGCTAACATTTTACTGACAGTTCACATCCCGTTCAGTTCATTTCTATTTCTCATTTTGGTCACAGAAAGTACAGAACGAGTGTGGATGTAGAAACAGCACAGCAGACTTACAACCTCCCTGCTTTTGGGAAGTAGAAACCCAATCTTTTATGAGGCTCAGTGGAGAGAGAACTTACTAAACAAGAGGCCCGTTCTGTAACATGGTCAAAAAAGCATTTAGGCAAACAAAAAACATTCTGTTTACAAAAGCATTTCAGAGCTCATTTTCTTTGAAGCTGGCTGCTATTATTTTTGGCCCAATTTAACTTCCTCACTCCTCAATGTGACAATAGAGGGCAAGTCTTTGAAGTCTGCACCTACATAATGCATAGCAGAGGTACGAAGAAATCTCCTTGATGAAACTGTCTTCTGCCCAAATAGTCACAAGCAATTGGATTTCAGCTCTTTGGACTCATTCTCAGATCTCCTCAGTATTATCATTGTCTTTATTACAAAACATCTATTAATATCATGTACACAAAAGCCATGGTTCTGTTCCATCCTTTCAGAATCGTCCACTCTCATTTGTTTCTTGGAAAAGGCTCTGTTTTTGTAGAAAATGCTGGACAAGAAGATATTTTCTCTTAAGTATTTTTGGTATAACATGAACTCCAGCGTCAAGGTCTGTAATTCAAAAGTGAGATGTCACAATAAAGTATATAACATGTCCTTTTAAAAGATCCGAGAACATTTCTCTATTATATAAAAACTATCTTTTAAATGACAAGGGCAACCACACAAGCACTTGTGAAAGAGTTAGAACATGTATTCAGACGCCAACAAGGTTATAGAAATTTCACATTTAGTGGTTTACTGAGATGAGGCTACAAAACCTCATAATACTTGGTACCAGGAGTATAAAGTTTAAAAATGTTGATTATTACTCTGAACATTCTTTTCATTTTGAAAGAAAACAGCGAAAACATCACTGCTTTGATGATTTACCAAATATTATGTAAAAGTCTGATTACTAACCACACAATTACTTTAATGTTTACACATATTTTTAATATGTAGTTTGCTTCAGCCATTCGAGTTCCACCATCAATCTAAAATATGCAACACAGGACAATCCTCCATCTGTCCAAGCCTAGCAGAAGATCTGTAGGATGTTCACTGTAAGTTACCCCAGTGTCAGTGAGGGACAAGTCAAATACACATGTAATAAGTGTTCTGTTAAAGGGGTCCTATTGTGTGGTTTTTTTAAATATATTTTGTAAGAAACTAGAACATATACAGATCAGTAATTTACTTTTTGTTCATTGTAAAACACAAAGTTGAGCTAAAACAGCTTAAAAATAGGAACAGCTCTATTGACTTCCTGTTCAAAACTGCAGAACTGATAAGCTCCGCCTCTTCATGTAACTGTAAAAAGCAATAGATTTTTAAAAACTATTTTTTATTGTTGGAAAGTGACTATGGGACAGTATTGAACCATTTCTGCTTCACTTTGACTATTAAACTTTTGAAATATGCCAAGTAAATACACACAAGTGGGAGGGGGTAGGTGGTAGGGGAGAACAGGGATTTCTGAGCACTTGAACTCCAGCTGAAGAACAATACAAGATTACTCAAACGTGCACAAATCAATTCAAATATAAGTTTGAGTAAACTAATGATGAAGGAAGGCCATTATAACAAGGTGAAAAAGTGAATTTGAGCACTTATCAAAATTTGTGATCTGTTTCGTTGAAGATTTTATGTTCAGTTCTAAAAACAAAAAACAAGAATTTTTAAATGTAGACTTGTTTTTATGTCAGCACTCGTAAGACCACATGCTCTTATCTGCAGAATCTTGACTGAACAAGACTGCACTATGTACCATCTGAGCTCAGAGCCTAACAATGCATTTTTGTGAAAAGCATGTGCTGCAGTACAATTTTGTTCAGATCGACCTAGAAAACCAGATGTTGCAACTTCAATGAACATTAATGACACATTCTTACAAACTAATTGTTGTCAAGTCCTTTAACAAACATTTTAGACATTCACAAATCTAAAAAAAAAAAATTCTGGAATAACAAATCCAAAGAACAGTTGGGAGCACTCGTTAAAACAAAATATTCTGCAGTTTTAGATTAATATTGGTAAGCCTATTTTTCAGGGTTAGGGTAAGAAAAAAATCTATTTCTTAATAGGTGTAGGTTAGAGTTAGTAGTAGTATTTAAGTTATTGTAGTTAAAATAATATTTAAACCAAAAGGAGTGATCAGTTGCGTTAAAAACCACAGGCAAAGTGTTCTTGACAGATCTGTCAGCAGCTTCAGCCTGTCCCAGCTACAGCTCCTCCTCTATGGGACTAAGGACCCTTCTGTGTACCCCAGATCACCTTCCAGAACCAGAGCACTCTTTCTGTGGACCACCGCCTCACTGCCCTCCTCTACTTTTTATCACGACGCTAAACAAGATACAAATGACAAAACGTTTATTCAGTGTGTGCGCTTATGTGATTTTGACATTTTTAAAAGATGGCAAAGTTTTATAACCCAAAATCCAGCTAGCTAGAGGGTGTTTCTTAGCAAATACATATACATTTTTTATGTAAACAACCATGTTAACGGATGGCGAGATGTTCATAGATGTATGTTGGGAAATTTTATATGAAGACTGCTTAAGATAGAACTGCACTGCTTAAAAACCCAATGTTTTTTATTTGTTTTTTTCATGACTTAAACAGGTTACATAAAAAAAAAACAATGCAATTCTTACGTACATTCTTGACTAAACAGTAGAAAAACTCGAACATAGGTTATATTGTCAAACTCATTACTGCTGTCACTCTTTCTGACTCTTGTTTTTTCTTGCAGCTTGTGAACCGATGACCACCATAAATATTTAATACCAGAATCGCAGAAGACGACAGGGGAGCTAGTTGTATCCAGATGGCTTGTGTTTACATGGAACATCACACAGGAAGAGCGGAGAACGGAGAGACAGGCCCCACGTCCAAAGAACAAGGAGGACACCAAAGAGAGAGTCTGATCGTGGGTGGGAGAGGGAAAAGTGTGCGTTCTCGCCAGCGGGCAAAAGATGTGAATGGTTGTCCCAGATACCCAAATAAGTCTCCTCGCATAATTCTGTCTCACAAGTGCTTAAGTCAGCAGGCTGCAGCTGAAGGTTGGTACACACCATGGCCCGGCTCTTTTCAACGCTGTGATAGCCACACCTGATCTAAAAAACAAAACAGACATGGACACAAGCAACAAGGAGATATGTGGGAAGGTCTACAGTCTAATGTCGTTCTACCAGTGTTGGGTAAAGACTCCAATTGAATAGCAACTTTGACAATTTTGAAATATACATATAATCGACTGGAAAAATTGCTGTGTAATGGGCGTTGGACGATATTTGACCTGGTCTATACGTTCTTCTTTGTCCTTTGGCCGTTCTGTGCAAAGCTAAAGATGTGAAATCACTACATAATCTGATAAGCTTAAAAGAAGGTGGAATTTTTATACCAAGTCTGGGAGAAAACGTCAAAGCTCAGTGATTGCAGATAAGCTTGGTGCACACTCATTGGTCAGACTTGTGGGTTTCAATGGGGCTTACATTGTCAATTTTGTGATGAAGGTTTGAGAAAACAGAAGCTGTCAGAACCAAGCATCACCATGAGCTTGAAAAAGTTCGAGAAGAAAAGTATTGCTCTTCCCCATTAAGTAAGGAAACTTTGCCGTGTTATTCAGACATTGAACAGATTTCATGCAACAGATCTCTTGTATGATTTTCTGGAAGGTATAGTTCCGGTTGTGATTGTTGCCACTCATGATTGTGTCCAAAGCTCCTGAAGTTGAAGAGGCATGGGTGTTGTAATTAAGAAAACAATGTTAACATAAACCACGTCTCCCATTCACTGTGAAGAACGTATAGGCTACTTGGGACAAGCCTAGACTTGTTCAGAGCACTGGCATAAGTTAAAATGTGTTCACTCAAGAAAAGCTAATACCAAAGCACAATTTTTTGAGCACATCCTCAACTTATGAAAGCTTTGGCCCACTTGTGCCTTTGTGGACAATGAGATTTGAGGAAAAGCAGCGTTTTTGTTTTTTCTTTAAACAAAATTGTCAGAGACCGACACAACATTTTGAAGTCAATTGCAAAGTACCCTCCGTGATTCGTATGGTCAAAAGAATATGGTTGTTGCGTCACAACTGTTTTGCTAGTGGAAAGATGCTCTCCTATGTGTTATTGTTGGAGAGACTATATGATTTTAGCAAAAGGTGTCCACTAACAGTTGAAAAACTTCAAATGCATGTACAGGAGAAGATTTGCCTGACTGGGAGTCACACAAAATGTATATGGACAAAGACTTCTACAACAAATATTTCACTCTGACTTCTATCAGTGCCATTAAGAACAAAGAAGCTAGTTCAGACTGAGGAACAGTCGTTCACACTTAACTTGATGCCAGGATATAATTTAATCCCAAGCTCTGCTGCTGGTGACAGTGAAGCGTCATCTTAGTTACTCTATTATCTCCCAAACCCAAGTAGACACAAGAAGACAGTGCTTCAGTCAGATTACCCAATACAATCATCCTTCCCAAATCTCTATCATTCCACTCCCACAAAATGGGCATCCTGCTTCAAACAACCCAACTGTTAATTCAGAAATCCTTGAGACACTTCCTGAGAAAATGTTCAGTTTAACTGTGAAACCGACTGGTCTACAAATACGTGTTGTTCAGGCTTTTATGAAGAAGGTAGGAAGAGTGTAGTCCAGAGTTAGAGATAAAAAAGAACATCTCCAGGAGACAAGAGTCCTGCTAAAAACTGGAAAAGACCACAGCATGCAGAGAACTATGTCCTCCTTAATCTGATGAGGAGACAAATGAAACCTTGGAAGTGTTCAGAAAGGAGCTCCTACAGGATGTTAAAATAATAACAAGATTATCCACTAAAATGGCCCAAACCTTCTTCTGTTGAGGACTTTAGGTCTTGACTTGTAATCAAGCTGCAGAAGATTTTAAGTAAAGATGGTCCGCACTCTTTACTAAAACTGGAGTGAGTCAATAAACAAGACCAGTGACCTGGTTTCACATGACATCAATTATTATAGTCAACCTTATTTAAACAAAATAGGAATTCAGAAGAATAACCATCGGTCAGCTCGTACAGACATTCATGCATCTCTTGGACCATCGCTAGATTGATCTGGCCTCCACAGATTCACCATGAGTGTGCACAATGAAGAGAATCTTTTTGTATTTGCCAGTGTTTTTGTAACTGTTCTTCAGTGTTCGACCCACTGAAGCACTAATCCTTATTTGTTGAAAATAAACAGTGTACCATGGTTAAATAAACATTCTTAATGTGTGCTATCAGAGGGATAAAAGCCTTCTCTTGTATAACACAGACACACACAAAGCATGCTTACTGACTCAATCAGATATATATTTGGGCTTACATTTTATGCCTAAAACCATACAGCTAAATGATGCTTACTAAAGCACCATTTGCTCAATGTGTAAACTAACTAAATGAACACTGCTTCAAATGTATGGTGTGTGCACACTGCTGCCAGTGCAACAAGACGTTGTTAAAAAGAGCAGCCTTCTCAGTCTCCTGGGCTTGAGTGTTTATATGTAATAAGTGTCATGTAAATGTGAAGAGTTTTCATATAAGACCAGAGTTTATACAGCGATAGAGTTGAGCTGAAATAGCTGTGTGCTGCAGATGAATGCGTTGTTGCAGTGGCCACATTTTTGCAGTCTTGTTTCTTTGTTAAAGCTTTTAATTAGATGTAATAAGACAATTTACTGGCTGATTTTGACATGTCAAATAATGTTTGAAGTTTTATTTAAAATAAGTTATTCAGTTGTTACAGTAGCTACTCTTCTAGTTTTGTAGAAAAGTTACTTTTTTCCTGAAACATACCCTGACGACTCTTCATTTCCAATATTTTCATAACAGCAATGGTTATTTTTTAAAGCTTTAATTGTTGAAGTAAATTTATTGGAGCAAATGCTGTCCTCTATTTTATTTTTTTTGCTTTCTTGGTGCAACAAAACATGCATCTAGGAATAGGATTTTCTGCTTCATATGTAAACACATGATTGTTGTTAGATTTCCTATCTGATTGATGTTAATCATACAACAGGCTCATCAATAAATCTCCAAGTCTCCAAAAGACACTAACCAAATCACAGAACAAACAGAATTTCCAGCATCCTCGTAGCTTAGCGTAGCAGGACTTTGCTTATGTTCAATCTGTGAACTTTTGACTCCGTGTCCTCAAATCTAACATCTGTGTTTACAACTAATCCTTTACTTTCCCTGCCAAACCTTTTCAAAGTGCTCTTGTGGACATTGAATTACGTCTAAATGACAAGCATCACTTTAATCTCGACTCTATACATTATGTAGTCCCAGATTAAGGCGGCCCATATGTTGCCAGTCTCCTTGAGCTGTGCTGGAACCATCACACTGTCAGCCTGTCCCACCTGCAGGAGCGCTCAGGCAGCTCCAGCCCACGGGTGCTCTTTGATTAGGTTATTTAGGCGCAGCGACTCTCCGTGTGCCAACATTTAACACACGACCGCACGCACACACACAAACACAGCAGCGCGCGGCCAATTAGCAGCGCGCTCTCCCTTGGTATGCCGCAATCAAGCAGATATTTTAATCAAATATGAGGCCTAGCATAGCGGCACACCTGCACCGCGCTCATCTCCGCTCCTACGCGCACACACGCCTTCGCACAAAACATATGAGCTACAAGTACAGCAACAGGTAATTAGCTCAGGCTTGCAATTAGCCTCAAGCTAACCTAAAACTGCTCGTTTTTCATTTAAGACAGCAGTGTTTTTGCAAGCCGACTGCTCATAGGATTCTCAGACGGCGTGTTGCAACTGAAATTCAAAATTTTTTTTTCAAATCTAGCAATGTGGTTTATGAAGATTTATTTCTAAATCACAAGCATCAAAACATAATAAACTGTTGAGGTTACTGCATCATTGATCTTTAACTATGCTATATACGTATAGATGTGTTTAGGACAGATGCTCACACAGCCTGATACTTACGTTGCATAATTTTTACTCTACTGAGGAAGCAGTTTTTCTTTTTATTTTGAAGAAATAAAAAGAAAAACCGTTAGACAACCCCCATATTACAAGTACATACCCCCACCCCCCACACACACACACATACCCTCCCATAAACACTCAGATAAATAAATAAAAATTGAATTTTGCTACGTTCCCATACATTGGGTACAGATGGACCAAAGAGAGCATCATCAGAGGAGCTGTCTGCACCAGGGCCCATGAGCCAGAGCCGACCACAGCTCCTGGTGCAGAGGCTCCTCAGAGGAAACACTGGAGAACCTAAAAGTGATACGAAAATTAAAATAAGTAAAAAATTAAAATAAGTAAAAAATTAAATGCAAGCAAACTAAGAACTAAAAATAATTCAGTCAGATAAAACTAATAGTAAATAAACAAATAAATAAATACATGTAAAACAATAAATACTAATCAAAGGCTAAGCTAAAAAGGTGGGTCTTGAGCCTGCTCTTAAAAACCTGAATGTTCTCTGCGGCCCTGAGGGCCTCCGGCAGACTGTTCCATAGACGGGGCCATAAAACTGGGAAAGACGCCTCGCCGTGAGTGTGTGTCCTGACTTTGGGAATGACTAGGAGCCTGCTGCAGGAGCGCAGGGTCCGCGAGGGTTCATAAGATAAAAGCAGTTCTGAAAGATAAGAAGGCCCAAGACCATTAAGACACTTAAAAACCAGTAAAAGAACTTTAAAATCGATCCTAAAACACACAGGGAGCCAATGCAGCGATTTAAAACCGGTGTAATCTGGTCCCGCCCCCTGGTCTTAGTCAGGACACGAGCTGCTGAATTTTGTAATAATTGTAAACCTGAAATAGACTTTTTGGGAAGACCAGAGAGCAGGGCATTACAGTAGTCTATACGACTGGTGATAAAAGCATGCATCAGCGTCTCTGTGTTGACCCGAGAGAGAATGGGACGGACTCTGGCGATGTTTTAAGATGGTAAAAACCTATTTTGTAATGTTTCTAATGTGAGGAATAAAAGTCAGCTCAGAGTCAAAATAACGCCCAGGTTTCTTACTTGTGAGGATGGATTAAAAGATTGTGTTTGTAATTTGGATAAAAGTTTCTCTCTCTGGGCCTCAGGACCGATGACTAAAACTTTATATAAACTCAAACTTTTCCTCAGAATTTTACAACATTTTGAATCAAGTCACAGAAACTCTTCGAAGCTGCTGTTTCAATGGTGTCAAAGTTACAAGTTACAAAAATACAAGTAGCTTGAGTTGAGATTGTAACTAGTTTTCTCAGTGTTTCCTAAATGTAATGAGACACATTACTGTTACTAAAAAAAACGAATTTATTACACTAACTTTAATAGACCCGTTCAGAGCCTACGTCATTTTGGGGGCGGAGCCGCACTGGTGCCCTCCGCAGAGTTTACCTATAAGTTTCTATACAAAACGAGTGAGCTGTACTAACAATATTAAACGGTTAGAAAACTTAACAATGACTTCAAACGAAGCTTTGACCATTCCTAATGTGTTCCTTGGGTTTGCACCAGTTGACACATTTTATAACTCGTGATTTTTTCGGGCTAACTAGCTTGCCGCTAAAATCTATAGAAAAAATGAGGGATCACTATCAAAACAAATACATCGCCTCAGAGTCATGTAAGTATATCCTTGGAGTCTTTTATACAATAATCTTCTGTAGAAATCAGCACAAAATAAAGCCACAGGTGCAGTTTACTGTGAGTCTAATTCTCCACTGATAATTGATAAATAATGAACCAACTTGCACAAAAATCTTAAGCAATGTCACGGTAACTCACCTCCTGTGCTTTTGCGCAAATTACATTGTCAAACTTATCAAGGGATTTGTAGCTCAAAGCTTTTCTCTTGTGCACATGAGTTTTTCCCATCAAATATCAGTAAATATCAGGTCGCTGAATGTCGGGACACTTACTAACGTCATGCTAACATTCAGTAGCTAACTGTACATGAATCTGGAGTCGCTTGTTGTTCGTTAAATTTAGTTTTTAAAGAGAGTTTTGCGATTTTTAATGAAATGCACCTGCGTAGCTTGGAAAGCCTGAGACTGGGCACCACTCTGGGCACCAGTTAGCGCGCGCAGCCATCTTTGTTTACTAACAGTAAATGGGTCTATAAGGCATTACTCCAAACACTGACACAGAACAATGTTGCTGCTTATGTACGTTCATAACACCGATCCACACTGCCTTCAGTCCAGATCCAGTTGCTGATCCGGATACCTCTGGTCACAGTGGATACACACACTGAGACCGGAGCATGCATGTGTTGTATGGAAACTACCAGCATCACAAGACCACGAGTTCATGGAGATTCACGCTCAACTAGACTTTAGATCAGGTCCAAAATATCCAGTCCGAGCCCGAGCACCTGCAACTAGAACCTGACCATTCTCTGTATGTCTGAGCCTGAAGTGAGCCCATCGCACCTATACTCACTGAACTGTGGCATTTTAATGACAGAAAAAGCACATCCAGCTTTTCTGTTTCGATACTTTGACTTTAGGTATCTGGCAATACCCGATATCACTGATACCAGTGTAAGGACGGAAAAAGGAAGTTTTTTTAATATCAAAACAATAGACATTAGGTCATATAGTGTTACTTAGTCATTTATATTCTCTTTGCTTAAAACAAAACTATATCAGCCAGAAAACACATAAATGAAATGAACGGAGGTTGTTCGCAAGCTCTGGAACCTTTAAGAAAATTCTAGTGAGCTTGCATATCTCTCCTCTGACAGCAAATGCTAGCCAACTTAAATGTCAGCACGTAACACTGTTATCTTTCTTACCAAATAGGAAAACCTTATAGAGCAGCTAGTCCCAAGGTAGAGCGAATAAGAGATCCACATCACAACATTTGAATGCAATAAAAGTGACAAAATAGTGGAGAATAGACCTCGGAGAGCGTCTCAATCTCTCCGCTGCGTGCTCTGACTCAAGCACCAAAATAATTAATTAGCTTCAGGCGCGTAACGGACACCTGCGATGATTTATGGGGTCCTTTATGGAGACGCACAACACGGATAGGTCAAGTACAGAGCTCGGAAGAACAATCTAAAGTAAATGAGTCCAAAGCTAAAGCTAGCCACATGGAAACATCACAGAAAGTGGGATTGTCACAGCTGTAGTTTGCCTTCTTGAGCACAAACAAACACATCCGCAGATGCTATCGGACTTTTGAAAACATGTTTTGTTGTGTCTGCCTCAAGGCTCTTTCTGGGGGTTGTTCCAAACTTTCCTGTTATGCCCAAGTGAGAGATTTTGTTCAACCGTGTTCATCTGAATTCGAAACAACTTTGTGAATTTGTGCAAAGTCAGTAGCGACGTGGAAAATGGAGCAGGGAGTTGATCAAGGACGCACAAGCAGGACGTGTGGCTGTTCCATAAAGGACCAACGCAAAGTCACCCTGACAAAGCTCTGAGGAGCAGGAAGTTTAATGGGTATTACAAGACAAACATTAGCATGCACACGACATAACATGGCTTCAAACTCATTGTCAGAGCTTATTGTCTGTGTTCAAACTTGATTAGACATTCGGGTAATGACATATATCTTTATGACTGTAGTTGATTTGATTTTTTTGGCTGTTTTGCAAGTCATGTTGTGCATTTATTTAAAAAGGAACATACGTTTTGATTGCCTGACCAGCCAGTCCCTACACGCTTTGACAGACAAACCGTGAGGGTCTGGGAGCGGAGCACGATAATCAATTTCGTGGGCGACCTTTCTGAGCGCTGAGTCAACCAATCACAGAAAAACCCGGAAATTCCGCCAAAACAGCGACACGATGTTTTTGTAAACATGTAGCTCGAGGATTTTTTCAGTCTGAAGCCCCTCAACATGGTTTGCTGCTCAGGTTTTAAGGAGTTGATACGTTCATTGTTCAAAACCGAAGCACGAGCCGAATCAGCTGCGTTTGCCTTCTTGAATGTTTTGAAATGGGGCTTGCAAGCAACTTCCGACTTTTTAGTGTTAGAATCACCATGCTTTATTGGCCGAGGCTCTGGTTTCAGACCCAAAACTATTTTTTAACCTTGAACAATGTTGCATATGTATGCCAAACTATATTTTAAGACACACATATGGTCTGTTCAGTTATGACTTCAAAAAAAAAAAGTCATAACTGAACAGGGAGGGCTTAACTTAGTATAAATACAGCCAGTCTCAGTCCACTTCCATCAGATTGAAAATGACTTTTGGATGAGAGTCGAAACGTCTTGATCTTCGGAAACACTGTCCAGATGACTACTTTGAAGACTTCTACTATGGATCACTCCTGGATGAATGAGGGACTACACCGTCTTCAAAAAAAAAAAAAAGCATGCAAATGAATCAGCCGTTCTTTGCCTGTTAAGCTTCACTTTCACTTTATCTCACTGTGACACCGGAATTCTCTTATTCTAATGCTAACCAGACCCACACTTAGGCTTAGGTTGTGAGATTTAATGAGATTTGACCAAAAGGTATGGCAAATGGAAATTTAATTAAACTGTTCTGTTTGCACATATTTAGAGTAAAAACCACTGCCTAAAAGTGTGATTTTTAAAATGGTTTATTGTTTTTGTGTTGTTTTTTTTCCCTTCAGACTAATTATGAAAACGTTTTTGTTTGTTCCTCAGTGACTGGCCCCCATAGAGAACAAAGCCTTATGTGAACCATTTGGTCTACCTTCCACTTGTTCAGGTAGTATTTAGACTGGTCATATTCATAATTACATTCACAGCTTTGTCTAAGAAACTATTTTCAATTCTACACACTTGGAATTAAAAAGGAATAAAAGATTAACAAGACATTCTGGGAAAATGGGTCTGGTTGGAGACTGTAATATGAGCTGGTACAATTTAATTAAACGGTGTGCAGTGAATATGTTTTACATGATTAGGAATGGAATATTCAATTTTTTACACTTCCTGGAATAATTAGGAACTCAACCTTTGCACATGGAAATGATGACTCTATGGTTCACTACGTCGCACTGCGGTTTGTGTGTTTTAGGCAGGCAATGGGTCTGTTTGTGTTCTTAAAGAGCCTATAGCTGAGAAATGTTTACTCCAGTATTTGGTAAAAGAAGCTATTTTAGAGAAGAAAAAAATATATTTGTTTTGATATCTTTGATTGAGAACAATAAGTAAGTGGGCGAGTCATCAGTTCCTTCTTCCATAGTCTCCAGGAGTGTTTTTGCATGCAGCAACCATCAGTCATTCACATTGCTGCATTTGGGAATATGTTTTGTCCAGTCATAAACAGAGGAGACAGAACAAGTCGAGTTAAAATGGACTTTACATGACTTCATTCAGAGTAAGTGAAGTTCAGATTAGTGTACAAGCAAAGTTTTTCTCCATTTTATTTATGATCCACGGCAATACATACAAACAGACAAATATGTATAAAGAGTCATGTGATGTTTGCCCGAGCCATGTAAACCCTGAAGTCGTGGAGAGGAAAATCAGGCTAAAAATCAGGTCTAAAATCCTGTTGTGCAGAAAGCTTCAGTCATATACACAAGTTCATTATTTTTCGGTTTCAAGCTGACCAACTTCACAGTCACATTTTGCTGTGCACACACGAGACTTGTCCACACAGACGATTTCAACAGTAAACCTACAGTATGTGCAGGGCCCGGAGGCACAGGCACAGCAGTGTGGCACAAACCACATGAGCGGCAGGAGTTCACACGTCTGAGCTAGGTTCATTAATGTGCCATTGGAAAGCCAACAGACTGTCTGGAAGATTAACTCATTTCATAGAGAGCTCGTCTCGGCTACAGTGGCAGGTGCACAAGATTTTTTTTTTCATTTCTGCACTGCATAGTGACATCTTAAATTGAGAATGTTTTATAGAATGATTATTACATATTTTCAAGTGAAAGTATAGGTTTTAAAAGTAACCATGTGAACGCCTTTGCAGACAGTACTTTTTGCTTGAGCAGCTTTAAATGCCTGGAATCAAAGTCGGTTAGTTGGTCTGGTCAAATGCACAACCAACTCGACCATTTAGCCTGGACATTCACAATGCATCCGACATTTTAAATGAACGTTACAGACACTGTCGTTGTAGAAATGTGCTGCGGTTAACACTTGAATGCTGGAAGTTGTTTACGTCTCAGAACGCACAACAGACTCTGAGTGTTCATGTGTTGTGAATGGAGGCCAACGCGAATTTGACACTCCCTGTGAACACACCATTACTGTGACAAAATAACTAATTATATTTATAATAAGGACATTTTTCAGCTGTATCACTGAGTCTTTTTTATCGAATAATCACAAGTACAGGATGAACCTCAGAGACAGAACAAAATTCCTTAAACATGCAGGAATCAATTTAAATACAAACTTGAGGAATCTAATGATATGGGAACAGGGCACACTGAGTTGATTTTGCATATCACGTCCTCATTAATGTGTAGGACTAAAATAGTCAGTACAAATAGGGCAAAGCGGGCGCAGCTATTCTGAGTGGCTGTATACGGTTTTAAGTGTCCCACATAGACTATTACTACTTAATGAAATCCAGGAGCTATATGTGTACTGCACTAATGTCAAGAAGTCAATCTGTAAGCTGCGTGGTATTACACCCACCGGGCTGTGATCACACATCCACACAAGATCAATGCAGCAGGCGCCATCTCAGGTCACACAGGTGAGAATAATATGCTTTTAGAGGGAAGCGTTGTAGCCTAGGGTGATAAACATGCAATGATATATGTGAGTGTGGGAGATTTTATACAATCTGTTACGACTGTTTCAAACTGGTGGTACTCAAGGTCCTCTAATGTGGTCATTTTGTTATATTACATACAATCTTACGAATTTTGCACTCTACAATTGACACATTTCTTAGTTAAAACTACTGTAGCAAGGATAAAGTCCAAAGATATTAAAATTTATTTTCCAAAGGAAGGCCATGTCTTGAGAGTCAAACAACATTTAACACATTTTGGTATGCGAGTTGTTTTGTGTGTTGAGCACCCAGTGAATTTATTGAACACTATTACACATCTGCATCACATGACAGTGGAGCAGTGCAAGAAGTTCACAGGAAAATTTACACGTGTTGTTGTTGTTGCAATCAATTTAGTTTTGTTATTAATTGGAAAAAGCCATGGTATTGCATTTATTGAATTGATTGAGTTTGTGTTTTTCCTTTAACAACATTCTGTTTTGACGGCCTCAAGTTAGTACAAAAATATAATAAAATGATCCATTGCGAGTGACATGAGACTTATCTCAGAATCGTGATCTGTGCGTGAAAAGTTTAGGAAGCTCAAAATCAGGGGCGTGTCCTTGTAATAAGCCAGTCCTTTTGAATGACACAACAACTGTCTGTAGCCAGGCTCACGGTCCCCAGTGTGACGCCTGCAGAGGGACCTTTGTACCTGCATGCAAGTACAGACGAGCGCGGGATTGTTTCCACTTCGGTTTAGTCTCTGGTTGGGCGCGATGAGTTCTTCCTAGTCACTAGAATGTAGCACAGCGCGGGCTCTGGTCTCTGGACTGTGCAAAAGGTTCTGTATGCTCTTCCTGAAACAATCAGCGGCTCGTTCTAGGTGTGCGCAGTCAGGGTGATCCAAATATCGCAAAAGGAACCTAATATCTAATGCTTAATACTTTCTAAAAAGATGTGTTGCAGGCCAATTAAATCAGTTGGATGGTCTGGTGACTCCTTTATAAAGCCTGTGTGTGTAAAAAATGGGGTCAAAAGTACGTAGAATATTACATACATGGTTTCCCACATCATGTTTGGGATTTATAAAAAGAAAACTTGACGTGGGATTTTGCAGGTGGGTCCGCAAACACTGGAGTTACCGTACGCAGACGAGACAAAGCCTATGTGACTTACATTAAGATTAGACCACATTTTATGATCAAAATCATTGCAGAAATTGTAGTCTTACTAATGCTGCGTTCAGACCGGACCGCGAATTGCGTCTAAATTAGCCTAAACGTGCATAAAATTTTGTCCGTTATTTATGCTGTTGACGCCTCAATAAGCTTTGACACACATCGAGGCTTTGGTGCACACTTTTAACGCCAGACGCTCTGCGTTCCCGCTTTTGCACGTAGGCGGAGCACTGTGCTTGCAAGGTGCTTTGTTTTCGCATGATGGAGGATCAGGTCATGGATCAAGTCAAATTTGACAACAGCTAACTTAACATTACATTACGTTACATTACTTTATACAAGCAGCTAGCAAAAGCGCGGGCAAATGTGTGTATATTTTCAAACGTATCCATAATCAACGATAAGGTCATTGTTTACCCCCATTGTTTATGAGCTAGTAAAAGAAAAAAAAAGTTTATAAGTCTCTTCTTCCGGATATGAGAAAGCGCCAGTACATCATAGGAGCGTAGTTTCTGATTGGTGGACGCGAGCGTCTATACGCTGGAAGTTCAGCAGAGCCCAACTCGGGCGTCAACGCCTGATGGGGCAGCCAAAGCATCTGCCGCAGGTTTGAGCTACCAAGACGCAGCGTCAGCAGACGCTTGGACAGGCGAATTTCAACGCCCAACGCGACAAAATTTCGCTGGACGCCCAAAGATGCAGGTTTACATTGACTTAACATGTAAACTGGACGCTTTGGACGCTCCGATGCTGTCCGGTCTGAACACAGTATAAAGGATCTAAATTCTTTTTCTACCCACTGTAGCCTATATATAAAGGAAAGTAGTAACTATCTTAGACAAGTGAAGTGTTGTTTTTTCAAATAGTTTACAGAATCCTTAAGACTCAAATATTTGTAGATAATTTCATTCAAATGATGTAAAATACCATTCTTTTAGCCAAATTCACTCGTATTTATTTTCGACTCAAAAGCTGTGCCTAAACCTTTGCATGCGACACGTTCATATTTCAACCCTCGCTTCCATATCCGTCCTGTTCCCTCTGTAATTAATCGTATTAATTAACAAATAAACACAGACAGCTCCTCTTTTAATTTGCTGCTTGGGAGTCGAAAGGGGCCGAGATCTTCTTCTGACATTTATCATTTAGAATTAAGTCAATTTGCCAAATCCAGGCAGGATAAGTATCTAACACGGTTCAAGCATTAGCCGCATATTAACGGATACAAACTTAATCATCGTCATTAGCGTGACACGGGGCAAATAACACATGTTCAGTTCAGTGTGTGCTCTTCCACAGATGAGATGGCACCAGGCAGTTTTCAGCATTTTTAATTAGGAAGTTGTAGGCCATCTTTCTTTATTAGAGTTTTATAATGTGGTTAGGCTGTGCCACAACACATCACGACATCATAAAGATACTAATAACAGCAGAATGTTGCCTGTGAGTGGGCTAAAACTGCAAAGTCGGAGGCCTTATTCTCACGCTGCAGTCTCACAATGTGGTTTAAAAAAACAAAACAAAAAAAAACAGTCAAACCATCTATTTTAGGACCGATTTGAATCAGTTTTAAACGTACAAAATACAAATTACCCCCCAAATCCCCTACAATTAGAAGGACTTTTTAATGGGCTCTTGATAAACTTGTTTAGGTTAATACAGGTGACAAAAGTAACAAACCACCAGCTATACTGCTGTCTACATATATCCAAGACTTTTAAGACAAAACCTGATATTCTTTTGTGCAGAGCTTTTTCTCACTTAAAACTACTGTCAGTCATACATCAAAGGCTAAAAATACCCAGCCATTTGTTTGTGCTCCAAAGGGTTCACAAACAGAATTCAAGACGATTCAAAATACACACTATTTGCTTGGAAACGTCTTAAAGGACACATAGGCCCTGATTTACTAAGGTGGATAATAGCGCGTACTAATTTGCGGCCGCAGTTCAGAATTTTGCGCGTCCCTGAAGTGGGCGTGTTGCACGCGATCAACAAAGAGAAACTGCGTCAGTAGTGCGGGAGCAAACCGGTGAAGGCGGGCCTATATGTAATGACCCTTTTGCGTGCTTCAGTTTCCACATAGAGGAGAGGCTCGCAAACGAAAAAAAATTTCGACCCCGAGGAACAAAAGGTCCTCGTGGAAGAAGCAAACTCTCGTCACGAGGAGCTGATCCATGCAGAGGAATATAACCATCACAATAACCGCAATGCCATCTGGCAAGATATCACGAATAAAATAAATGCCGTTGGAAAGGCCAACAGGCCAACTCACAACTGTTGTTTTAGTCATTTGGTGGCAGAGATTTCTAATCATATTTGTACTTGTTTTAATTTAATTTAATTTAATTTAAATATATGTATTGTATAAAATGTCTTAATGATTGTGTTTTCATTTTAAACAGGAGAAGTCTTGTCTCATTGCAGCCTCCCGGTATAAATAATAATAATAATAATATAATAATAATAATAATAATAATAATAATAATAATACTTATTGTAAATTATTTTGTAATAATAATAATAGTAATCATAATAATAATAAAAAGAATAATACGTATTATTAATTATTGTTATAATAATAGCTACGTATATTAATATTGTTAAAATAATAATAACAACAATACTTGTTATTATTAATTATTATTGTGACAATATATTATGATTCTTGTAAAACTATCATTTTAATTTAATAGACTATTACCATTATTAATATGAATGGCATGTGATGCACTGCTCTGTGAAATGCCAGCAGCAACTGCCACTGTCCTCTGGAATAAGCCAGATGCCAGGCGATAAAATGACGATAAATGATATAATGAAATCCTCTTCTAATGTTTCTACACTGTAAAAATGACCGTAAAATTTACATAAAAACGCTGTAAAAACCCTACAGAAATGAATGGTAAACTTGAAAACAACATTTTTTGGTTGAAATCACAGTAAAATTGTATAAACTATTAAACAGAATAAAATGTTATTTTTACAACAATAATTTGTGACTATAACCAGTTTTTTATGTTAAAACTACAGTTTGCACTAAATACAACAGAAAAATACTGTAATACAAACAACCAAACAAGTATGTTAATATGACATTCAAATGATGTAAAAATTATAGTTTTTATCTGTAGTTTTTAAAAATACAAAAAATATTTGTAAGTCACTTTACAGTTTTATATAGTATTTATATCATGACTTTGTAAACTATTAAACACATATTTATGTTATTTTTACAACAACAATTTGTGACTATAGCCAGTTTTTTATGTTAAAACTACAGTTTGCACTAAATACAACAGAAAAATACTGTGATACAAATAACCAAACAAGTATGTTAATATGACATTCAAATGATGTAAAAATTATGTTTTTTATCTGCTATTTTTAAAAATACAAAAAATATGTGTAAGTCACTTTACAGTTTTATACAATACTTTTAGCAGGATATTGTGAACTATAAGACAAAACATTAATGTTCTATTTACTGGAATAACATAAGAATCAAATTTATTTGTTAAAATTACAACTTGTTGGGATCATTACAACATAGTGTATTACAAATAACCAAACAGCTATGTTGAAAGGACATTTACATAATATAAAAAGTACAGGTTTTGTCAGTTGTATTTAAATGTACAAAATAATTCTGTAAGTCACTTTGAAAGTGAAAGCATGAGGAAAAAACAATGCAAATTCCATTGCAACGTAAAAAAAAACAATATTTGACTAATGGTTTTATAAATATTTCACTGTGAAATTCATTTTTACATTATGCTCAAACTATATATTGACGTTTTTTGTACAACACATGCTGATGTAGCCTATCATTTGATGTAACATTTCTGTTTTATTCCTATTTTATTCCTTATTTTAGTTTTTATATTAAACTAAAAAAAACTGTTGTATTATATTTATTATATTACATTATTAGACTATGTTAGATTAATAATGAAAATGTGACTGATTTTACAATCTAGCTATTATGTGCTCCTTAAGCACATTTGTACGGCGCTCCATAGTACTCACGAAAAAAAAAATATTTATCATTACGAGATAGAAAAATACATTTAAAAAATAATTTATTACAGTACTACATTCATGTTTTAGTCATCGTGTCTTTTCTGTGCTTTGATGTGCTAAGATTAGTGCGTTATTGTGCACTTCACTTCCACTGTCACACGCTAGTTAAAATATAATATAAATTGACTCTTGGATTTCTGAGCGAGTCTAATTTTAAATTTCAAAGTGAGCATTGATGTGGCATAAGGACGCTGGTGTGGATGCTGGGTGCAGCAGGAGCAGGCACGCAGTCCACGTTCACGGCCGTGTGGACAGACGCAACAGCTGACGTAGCACTAACACTAGAGCGAGCCAGTAGCAGCGCCGTCTCTACAGCGGAGAACACACGGAGTAACATTCATGAGTCAGATTAAACACTCCGCTTTACTTTTCTGAGCGAGTCTACAAAGTGAGCCGTGTGTGGGCGGGTGCAGCTCCACGTTCACGGCTGTGGCAGACGCAACAGCTGACGTCACTAACGAGCGAGCCAGAGCAGCGCCGTCTCTACAGCGGAGAACACACGGAGAAGAGCAGAAAACTCCGGTCTACTTTTCTTTTTTTAGCAACCAGTAGACATTTTAGCACCCCTTTTCAGCGTGGTCTGTGGCCGTTCAGTTGGAAAATTCAAACTCAGCACGGTAAGCTTCTGTTCACTTGTTCTTTCAGCACATGGCGTAAGATCAATCAGTAGGCTAATTAGAGCCTGTAAAACAATGCGTGATAAAAAGTTGTTCTGAAAACGGTTTATTTTGTTGTTGTTTTCTAAGTATGGTCACCTGTGCCTTTTGTAAAAAGAATTTTGACACGCTGAGAGGCTATGTTTTACATTGCAAAGTACATAGGAACGAGCCTCGTTGTCTTTTCAGATGTGTTAACAACTGTGGTCAAACATTTACCACATATTCGGCTTTCAAAGGCCATTTTTATCGTGCGCATAATGCACCTGCAACGCAGACTGCGCCCACAGCCGTTGTTGCCGATTTAAAATGTGCAGTCGCATTATGTGCCCGCCATTTTCACACTGTGAAAGAGCTCGTGTGTCATTTGAACGAGCACATCAGGGAGGGCAGAGCTGTGTCCTGTCCAGTTAGAGGCTGTAAACACGTGTTTTACGAAAAGCCCTCTTTTACTTCTCACATGTCTAGGAAGCATAAGTCATGTTTTTCTGATAGTATTGATGAGATGTACAGGGGACTTGCCATCAGCCCCAAATGTTAATGCTAGTCCTGATGTTTTAGAAAGCACGTGTGAAGCCATGCCAAAGCTAGTGCAACTGTTGATATGCCTAATAGTGAGTCTTATCTTAGAAACATGTGTCTCTTTTACCTTAAACTACAGGACAGCTGCTTGTTCCTGCCTCTACTGTACAAACTATTGTTGAGGAAATGCAAAATGTGCACGAGTTAGGTCTTGCATCACATTACTAAAGTAAGTTTTCTGTTAAAAATGATATGAGCCTGTTGATGAAAGCAGTCACTAAATTTGTGACTGCATTAAAGAGTCAGACTTGTTCTCCTCCTGTCATCAAGGTCCATTAAGAACAACCTATTCTAGAAACCAGACTTTCACAAACATGTTCAAATACACAGAACCCCAAAAAGTGGCTTTAGGAATGGATGAAAACATGACTCAAAAATTTGCCTACTACATACCAGTGGCAGAAACTCTGAAGAGCTTTTGCAGTCACAGTTATGGAGAAATGCACAGCCAGGACACTTTGAACATCCTGATGCAGAAGTTTATGCTGATTTGTATGATGGACACATTTTCAAAAGTCATCATTTTTTCAGAACAACCTGAAAGCATCAAACTGATTTTGTACCAAGATTCTTTTGAAATTGTGAACCTCTGGGCTCGGCTAAAAGACACACAAAGTTCTTGCTGTGTATCTTTCAGTAGCCAATTTACCCATTCATTTGCGGTCCAATACAGATAATATGTTTTTAGTCTTGTTGTGTGTTGAGAACGATCTTAAACATTTTGGAATCAGCAAAGTTTTCTCTGACATGTTAACAGATCTGAAGTCCTTAGAGACAGATGGAGTAAATGTAGATGGAGAAATCGTTAAAGCAGGTCTCTACTGCATCGCTGGTGATAACTTGGGTTCTCATTTCGTAGGTGGCTTCACAGAGAACTTCAGCCGCTCTCAATATTTTTGCAGATACTGTGAAATTAAAAGGAGTGAGTTTGAGTCCGATCCAAACGCCTGTGGTCCTCCACGCACCCCAGCGACGTATGACGCTGCTGTTGCTGATCTTCAGACTGAAAACATCCAAGACACCAAAGGAGTAAAGGTAAACTCTATCTTAATACACTTGAGTCTTTCCATGTTGCCCAGCCAGGTCTGCCGCCTTTGTCTAGGGCATGACCTCCTTGAAGGAGTCTTGTCATATGATTTAGCACTGTACCTGAAAACATTATTAAAAGAAAAAATGGTTCACATACTCACTCCTAAATCGACGTATCAAACAGTTTAAGTACAAAGGGTCTGAAGCGCTCACTAAACCATGTACTGTAACTCTGAGGGAGCCAGATTATCTGGACAGGCCATTCAAAACTGGAATCTCTTGAGATTGCTTCCAGTTTAATTGGTGACAAAGTGCAAAACCATGAGGATGAAGTATGGCAGTTAGTTCTTCATTTAAAGGACATTGTAGATCTCGCTTGTGCTCAGAAGATTTCCTTGTCCCAAATAGCATATTTGACGTTCTGATCCAGGAATATTTAGAGTTGAGAAAAATGTTGTTTCCTGAAATGCAACTGAAGCCAAAGCACCACTTTTTGCGGCATTATTCAGCACTATTGTTGAAATTTGGTCCTTTGATGAGGTTATGGACGCTTCGGTTCGAAAGTAAGCACAGTTATTTTAAAAGGTGTGCCAGACATTTGAAAAATTTCAAAAACATTTGTCAGACTTTGTCAGAGCGCCATCAGATGTATCAAGCATATCTTTTAGCTGGTCAAGAAGACAGTAAACTTCTGCAGGTAAAGGACAGCTGTGCGTTTTATCCCAACCTCTACAGTGACACTATTAAACAGGCTGTCAGGGAATTTGCATTTTCAGAAAATAATACTACAGTTGCCACAGACATTCAGTTCAAGGGCACTGGATACAAAAAAGGGCAATTTCTGGTGTGCAGAAATGATGAGTATATGGAGTTTGGTGAACTTATTCTCATACTGATTAAAAATAACACAAATGTGTATGTTTTGATGGACATTCATAGAGGTATTTTCCTCTCAGAATATCATCTGTATTCTGTGTCAAAGAACATCCTTGGACTCCTGTGTATTAACATCAATGACCTGATGGATTTCTATCCTTTAGTGTCATACATTCTTGATGGACACCAAGTCATTCCACTAAAACATAGTATTATAACAAAATAAAGTCCAATTAAGCTTTTTTTTTTACCTTCTCATTTTTTTCATAATGTAAAATAGTTTGAAATTAACAACACACGTGTAACTGATGTTTATCCCTGTACTGTTAAGTGTATTTTTTTGTTTTGTTTTCAGTGAAAAGATGAGTGACTCAGAGCAAACCTTCTTAGAGGATGCTGTCAGTGAAGTCCTACCAGAACTCCCAGCAGCAACAAAAAGCATTCTGATAGAGCACCTGCAGTCCATTGGAGTTGAGACATATGATGATCTGCAATTCATAGAGGAGGCTGATTTGATGACTGCATTAAGACCTGTACAAGCCAGAAAACTACTTTCTATTTGGAAAAGGAAATGTAAGTGAAACATTTTTAATCATATACATTTGATTGCATAATTGTAAGTTTTAAATGTTATTGTTTTATGTTTTTATACAGACCAAACTCCTGAGAACAGCTCATCATCATCATCTGTTAATGCTTCACCTGCCCAGTCGTTGTCATTGCTGTCTGTTTCACCCCGGAGTTCATCATCTTCTTCCTCAACTAGCCCAGGCCTTGACACACAGTGGGATGACAACTTTGAAATTCCATGGACTAAATTTCCTGATGATTTGATGCATGCTTTGGAAAGGGGAAAAAGGCCAGGCCCAAAATTGAGAAGGCAGATGGTCCGGATTGTTGTGACTGAAATGGTGAGAAAATGCCCACATGTAGGTAAAAAGCATTCAACTGAGGTTGCAAAGAAAATGGTAGCAAAGTATCCCAAATCCCTGCAAGATGTCATAGAGGGAGATATTGTTGGACCAGGCTATCATTCCCTTGTTAAACAGTTGCTAAATAGAATTGAAAATGTGAGGCGAACTTCAACACCCAAAATAAGAAAAAGAAAATGCCAAACTGATGACTCTGATCTCACAGATGAGGTTACATTAGAAGAAAGAGCAGCAATGCAAGATACTTATGGATGCATTAATTGGAATGTAAAATATCTGCCTAGTGAAGAAACTCAAGAGAGCCAGCGGGAGAAGATTGACAACCTGAAGAGAATATTTCAAAATGATGATGCTAGTCCAGAGGAGGTAAAAAGCCTAATGAAGTCCACATTTTACACCCAGCGTCAACATGTGAACCAAGGTAAAAGCATCAAATACCTCAGAGTAGAGTGGCCTTTTTGGTTTGATGAACTTGGCATGTCAGTCCACTTCAAAGAGCTCACTGGTATTGACCTCAAGGAGACATTTATACGAAATTTGGATTTGAAGGGAAAAAGGCTTCTCAACTACATGACCACGGTTTGTGTCAACAAGAGTAAGAAGTTCCTTCAGACATATGCAAGGCTTCTGAGGATTCGAGGGCAACAGAGCGGCTGCTCAGATGACTTTAAAGACATGGTTCTGCTTCTTCTCAGCTATTTTGATGAAAAGGAGGAGTCCATGTTCTTCTATGTAGAAGACACCTGTCTACCAGAAGAAGTTCAACTGGAGCAAGTGCCGTTAACACCAGCTGTTATTGTCTGTGGTAAGTTTTTATTTTTAAATTTGTCTTGAACTGTTTGTTGGTTTTGTAATAAGAGTGCATTACCTAACGCACCCTGTTCAATTATATGTTACAGGACAGTCCTGCTATTCTTCTACAAGGTACATGCTCAGCCTGGATAGGAACCTCATCAACACAAACATCTCCTCCTTCATCTCAGCGCTGTGTCTCATGTTCGGGAGCTACTACTGTTTTAACATCCATTATCCTTCAGAGCTGGCCTCAACTCTTGAGTTTCTTCAAAGGTGAGTAAACATGCCTTACAGTTACTTCTGAAACTGGACCCCTGCTCTGACTTGACAACCTTGAATTTTATTTTAATATCTAACATTTTATTTTACAGATGTTTTTCTTCAATAAATCTCTCGTATAGGTGGAGGGAACAGAGAGAGAGCAGGTCGAGAGAAGTGGCGCATTGGCGTGACGTTGGAGTCGGGCCGTTGTTGAATAGAAGGCTGCTCTCGCACGCGGGTTATTGTATTTGAGATAGATATAGTGTTTATTGTCAGACGTAGCTCTCGGAGATAGTGTGCGAGCGGGTGTCCGCTCTCTCGCTCGCTCTATGTTGATTGCTGCGCTCATCGATATGCTGTGAAGTCGGTAACGCTCAGAGTGTAGTGGTATGCTGTCTCAAACGGGGGGGAGGAGGCAAAGCGAGATGATTTAACCACAACTATCACCATATCTCAATTGTAGGTTTTATGCGACAAATCTTGCTGTCTCTGCTCAACGACCAACCAGGTCTAACCGTCCACAGAGAGTCCATATTTAACCTTCACGCCACTCGTGATCAGAGAGTTCCTGATCAGGGTGATGACTCGAGGGTTCACGGTGAGCCGACGCTTTGAGTTCTTGTTCTTCCACTTTGGTTCCTTTTCTGGATTTATTGAGACGAAACATCTGTAAAATAAAATGTTAGATATTAAATAAAATTCAAGGTTGTCAAGTCAGAGCAGGGGTCAGTTTCAGAAGTAACTGTAAGGCATGTTTACTCACCTTTGAAGAACTCAAGAGTTGAGGCCAGCTCTGAAGGATAATGGATGTTAAAACAGTAGTAGCTCCGAACATGAGACACAGCGCTGAGATGAAGGAGGAGATGTTTGTGTGATGAGGTTCCTTATCCAGGCTGAGCTGTACCTTGTTGAAGAATAGCAGGATGTCCTGTAAATTAAATGAACAGGGTGCGTTGGTATGCACTTTATTACAAAACCAACAAAAGTTAGCAATTAAAATAAAACTTCACAGACATAACGCGGGTTAACGGCAACTTGCTCCAGTTGAACTTCTTCTGGTAGAACAGGTGTTTCTACTGGACATGGACTCCTCTTTTCATCAATAACTGGAAGAAGCAGAACATTCTTTAAATATTGAGCACCGCTTGTGCCTCGAGCCTCAGAAGCCTTGCATATGTCTGAAGGCATTCTTACTTGTTGACACAAGTGGTCGGTAGTTGAGAAGCTTTTTCCTTCAAATCAATTTCGTATAATGTTCTTGAGGCATAAGGAGCTTCCTTTTGAAGTGGACTCGACATGCCAAGTTATCAACAAAGGCCACTCTACTGAGGTCTTTGATGCTTTTATTGGTTCACATGTTGACGCTGGGTGTAAATGTGATTCATTGGCTTTTACTCCTCTCGGACTGCATCATCATTTTGCAATAATTCTCTTCAGGTTGTCAATCTTCTCCGTGGCTCTGAGTTTCTTCTCTAGGCAGATATTTTAACTCATTAATGCATCCTAATTCTTGGCTTGCTGTTTCTTCTAATGTAACCTCATCTGTGAGATCAGGGTCATCAGTTTGGCTTTTCTTTTTCTTATTTTGGGTGTAGTTGCTTTCATTTTCATTTTTCTTATTTTTTTAGCAACTTGTTTTACAAGGGAATGATAGCCTGGTCAACATATTCCCTCTTGACATCTTGCAGGGATTTGGGTACTTTGCTACCATTTTTTTGCAACCTCATTGAATGCTTTTTCCTACATGTGGGCATTTTCTCACCATTTTAGTCCAACAATCGGACATCTGCCTTTATTTGGGCTGGCTTTTTCCCCTTTCAAGATGCATCAATCATCAGGTATTTAGTTCATGGATTTCAAAGTTGTCATCCACTGTGTGTCAAGCATGGGTAGTTGAGGAGAAAATGATGAACTCCGGGGTGAACAGACAGCAATGACAAGATGGGCAGGTGAAGCGTTTACAGATGAGTGATGAGCTGTTCTCAGGAGTTTGGGTCTGTAATAAACAAAAACAATAACATTTTAAACTTAAATTATACCATAATGTATTGTATTAACAATCGGTTTCACCTTACATTTCTTTTCAAATAGAAGTAGTTTCGGCTTGTAGGTTAATGCAGTCATCAAATCAGCTCTTAGATTGCAGATCTCATATGTCTCAACTCCAATGGATGCGGTGCCATAGAATGTTTTTGTTGCTGGGAGTTCTGGTAGGACTTCACTGACAGCGTCCTCTAAGAAGGTTTGCTCTGAGTCACTCATTTTTCACTGAAAACAAAAAACACTTACAGTAAGGGATAACATCAGTTACAAACGTGTGTTGTTATTTCAAACTATTTCCATTATGAAAATAGAAGGTCAAAAAAAAGTTATTGGACTTTATTTTGTTATATCTATTGTTTTTTAGTGGAATGATTGGTGTCATCAAGAATGTATGACACTAAAGGATAGAATCTAGGTCATTGATGTTATCAGAGTCCAGGTGTTCTTTGACCAGATACGATGATATTTGAGAGGAAATACTCTATGAATGTCATGAAACTCACATTGTGGTTATTTTTAATCAGTATGAGAATAAGTTACCAAATTCATATACTCATATTTTGCCACCAGAATTGCCTTTTTTGTATCCAAGTGCGCATGACTGATGTCTGTGGCCAAACTGTGTATTTTTCTGAACAATGCAATTCTGGAAGCTGTTTAATAGTGACTGTAGAGGTTGGATAAGGAAGCTGTCTTTACTGCAGAAGTTACTGTTTTTTGACCAGTAAAGATTGCTTTGTAACATTGATGGCGCTCTGAACAAAGTCTGACAATGTTTTTTGAAATTTTTCAAATGTCCTGGCCACACTTTTAAATAACTGTGCTCTCTCGAACCCGCAGTCGTCCTAACTATCAAGGCAAATTTCAAAATGTGCTGATATTGCGCAAAAAGTGTGCTTTGGCTTCAGTTGGCATTTCGGAAAAAATTTTTTCAACCTATAATTCCTGGATCAGAAGTCAAGAAGATTGCTTTGGGACAGGATCTTTGAGCAAAAGCGAGATCTACAATGTTATTTAAATGAAGACTACTGCGCATACTTCTCCTCTGGTTTTTGCACTTTGCACCATTAAACTGGAAGCAATTCAGAGATTCCAGTTTTGCATGGCCTGTCCAGTAATTGGCTCCTCGGAGTTACAGTCATGGTTTAGTGGGCTTCGACCTTTGTACTAACTGTTGTAGTCGATTGGGTGAGTATGTGAAACATTTTTTTTTCTTTTGTTTTTCGGTAGTGCCTAATCATATGAAGAGTCCTTTAAGGGTCATGCCTAGCAAGGCGGCCTGGCTGGCACTGGAAAGACTCAGTGTATAAGNTGTAAGTCACTTTACAGTTTTATACAATACTTTTAGCAGGATATTGTGAACTATAAGACAAAACATTAATGTTCTATTTACTGGAATAACATAAGAATCAAATTTATTTGTTAAAATTACAACTTGGGATCATTACAACATAGTGTATTACAAATAACCAAACAGCTATGTTGAAAGGACATTTACATAATATAAAAAGTACAGGTTTTGTCAGTTGTATTTAAATGTACAAATAATAGTCACTTTGAAAGTTTGTGTTGACTAAGTGTGTATGCTCAAAATAATTGATGTAATGTAGATTTGATGAATTCATTCCTTTGAAACTGTTGTATTAGACATGTGGAAAAAACAATAGCGCCACGCAAAAAAAAAAACATTTGACTAATGGTTTTATAAATATTTCACTGTGGAATTCATTTTTACATTATGCTCAAACTATGATATTGAGCGTATTTTTGTACAACACATGCTGATGTAGCCTATCATTCTGTAACATTTTGTTTTATTCCTATTTTATTCCTTATTTTAGTTTTTATATTAAACTAAAAAAAAACTACTGTTCTTTATTATATTAATTATTATTTACATATGTTAGACATATGTTAGATAGAAACATAATAACTGATTAGTACATATCTAGCTATCTAGCTATTATCCTTGCGCCTTATGCACATTTGCAATTTATACATGTAGAAAAATACATTTAAAAATTTTATTACAGTACTACATTCATGTTTTAGTCATCGTGGTTTTTTGTATTAGTGCGATTGTTTCATTCACTTCCATTACAAGAAAACTAATTTAAATATTACTCTTGGATTTCTGAGCGAGTCTAATTTTAAATTTCAAAAGTGAGCATTGATTGGATAAGGACGTGGTGTGGGCGGGTGCAGCAGGAGCAGCACGCAGTCCACGTTCACGGCTGTGGCAGACGCAACAGCTGACGTCACTAACGAGCGAGCCAGAGCAGCGCCGTCTCTACAGCGGAGAACACACGGAGAAGAGCAGAAAACTCCGGTCTACTTTTCTTTTTTTAGCAACCAGTAGACAATTTTAGCACCCCTTTTCAGCGTGGTCTGTGGCCGTTCAGTTGGAAAATTCAAACTCAGCACGGTAAGCTTCTGTTCACTTGTTCTTTCAGCACATGGCGTAAGATCAATCAGTAGGCTAATTAGAGCCTGTAAAACAATGCGTGATAAAAAGTTGTTCTGAAAACGGTTATTTTGTTGTTGTTTTCTAAGTATGGTCACCTGTGCCTTTTGTAAAAAGAATTTTGACACGCTGAGAGGCTATGTTTTACATTGCAAAGTACATAGGAACGAGCCTCGTTGTCTTTTCAGATGGTTAGCGACAGCTGTGGTCAAACATTTACCACATATTCGGCTTTCAAAGGCCATTTTTATCGTGTGCATAATGCACCTGCAACGCAGACTGCGCCCACAGCCGTTGTTGCCGATTTAAAATGTGCAGTCGCATTATGTGCCCGCCATTTTCACACTGTGAAAGAGCTCGTGTGTCATTTGAACGAGCACATCAGGGAGGGCAGAGCTGTGTCCTGTCCAGTTAGAGGCTGTAAACACGTGTTTACGAAAAAGCCCTCTTTTACTTCTCACATGTCTAGGAAGCATAAGTCATGTTTTCCTGATAGTATTGATGAGATGTACAGGGGAACTTGCCATCAGCCCCCAAATGTTAATGCTAGTCCTGATGTTTTAGAAAGCACGTGTGAAGCCATGCCAACAGCTAGTGCAACTGTTGATATGCCTAATAGTGAGTCTTATCTTAGAACATGTGTCTCTTTTACCTTAAACTACACGGACAGCTGCTTGTTCCTGCCTCTACTGTACAAACTATTGTTGAGGAAATGCAAAATGTGCACGAGTTAGGTCTTGCATGCACATTAACTAAAGTAAGTTTTCTGTTAAAAAATGATATGAGCCTGTCTGATGAAGCAGTCACTAAAATTTGTGACTGCATTAAAGAGTCAGACTTGTTCTCCTCCTGTCATCAAGGTCCATTAAGAACAACCTATTCTAGAAACCAGACTTTCACAAACATGTTCAAATACACAGAACCCCAAAAAGTGGCTTTAGGAATGGATGAAAACATGACTCAAAAATTTGCCTACTACATACCAGTGGCAGAAACTCTGAAGAGCTTTTTGCAGTCACAGTTATGGAGAAATGCACAGCCAGGACACTTTGAACATCCTGATGCAGAAGTTTATGCTGATTTGTATGATGGACACATTTTCAAAAGTCATCAATTTTTTCAGAACAACCCTGAAAGCATCAAACTGATTTTGTACCAAGATTCTTTTGAAATTGTGAACCCTCTGGGCTCGGCTAAAAAGACACACAAAGTTCTTGCTGTGTATCTTTCAGTAGCCAATTTACCCATTCATTTGCGGTCCAATACAGATAATATGTTTTTAGTCTTGTTGTGTGTTGAGAACGATCTTAAACATTTTGGAATCAGCAAAGTTTTCTCTGACATGTTAACAGATCTGAAGTCCTTAGAGACAGATGGAGTAAATGTAGATGGAGAAATCGTTAAAGCAGGTCTCTACTGCATCGCTGGTGATAACTTGGGTTCTCATTTCGTAGGTGGCTTCACAGAGAACTTCAGCCGCTCTCAATATTTTTGCAGATACTGTGAAATTAAAAGGAGTGAGTTTGAGTCCGATCCAAACGCCTGTGGTCCTCCACGCACCCCAGCGACGTATGACGCTGCTGTTGCTGATCTTCAGACTGAAAACATCCAAGACACCAAAGGAGTAAAGGTAAACTCTATCTTTAATACACTTGAGTCTTTCCATGTTGCCCAGCCAGGTCTGCCGCCTTGTCTAGGGCATGACCTCCTTGAAGGAGTCTTGTCATATGATTTAGCACTGTACCTGAAAAACATTATTAAAAAGAAAAAATGGTTCACATACTCACTCCTAAATCGACGTATCAAACAGTTTAAGTACAAAGGGTCTGAAGCGCTCACTAAACCATGTACTGTAAACTCTGAGGGAGCCAGATTATCTGGACAGGCCATTCAAAACTGGAATCTCTTGAGATTGCTTCCAGTTTTAATTGGTGACAAAGTGCAAAACCATGAGGATGAAGTATGGCAGTTAGTTCTTCATTTAAAGGACATTGTAGATCTCGCTTGTGCTCAGAAGATTTCCTTGTCCCAAATAGCATATCTTGACGTTCTGATCCAGGAATATTTAGAGTTGAGAAAAATGTTGTTTCCTGAAATGCAACTGAAGCCAAAGCACCACTTTTTGCGGCATTATTCAGCACTATTGTTGAAATTTGGTCCTTTGATGAGGTTATGGACGCTTCGGTTCGAAAGTAAGCACAGTTATTTTAAAAGGTGTGCCAGACATTTGAAAAATTTCAAAAACATTTGTCAGACTTTGTCAGAGCGCCATCAGATGTATCAAGCATATCTTTTAGCTGGTCAAGAAGACAGTAAACTTCTGCAGGTAAAGGACAGCTGTGCGTTTTATCCCAACCTCTACAGTGACACTATTAAACAGGCTGTCAGGGAATTTGCATTTTCAGAAAATAATACTACAGTTGCCACAGACATTCAGTTCAAGGGCACTGGATACAAAAAAGGGCAATTTCTGGTGTGCAGAAATGATGAGTATATGGAATTTGGTGAACTTATTCTCATACTGATTAAAATAACACAAATGTGTATGTTTTGATGGACATTCATAGAGGTATTTTCCTCTCAGAATATCATCTGTATTCTGTGTCAAAGAACATCCTTGGACTCCTGTGTATTAACATCAATGACCTGATGGATTTCTATCCTTTAGTGTCATACATTCTTGATGGACACCAAGTCATTCCACTAAAACATAGTATTATAACAAAATAAAGTCCAATTAAGCTTTTTTTTTTTACCTTCTCATTTTTTTCATAATGTAAAATAGTTTGAAATTAACAACACACGTGTAACTGATGTTTATCCCTGTACTGTTAAGTGTATTTTTTTGTTTTGTTTTCAGTGAAAAGATGAGTGACTCAGAGCAAACCTTCTTAGAGGATGCTGTCAGTGAAGTCCTACCAGAACTCCCAGCAGCAACAAAAAGCATTCTGATAGAGCACCTGCAGTCCATTGGAGTTGAGACATATGATGATCTGCAATTCATAGAGGAGGCTGATTTGATGACTGCATTAAGACCTGTACAAGCCAGAAAACTACTTTCTATTTGGAAAAGGAAATGTAAGTGAAACATTTTTAATCATATACATTTGATTGTATAATTGTAAGTTTTAAATGTTATTGTTTTATGTTTTTATACAGACCAAACTCCTGAGAACAGCTCATCATCCTCATCTGTTAACGCTTCACCTGCCCAGTCGTTGTCATTGCTGTCTGTTTCACCCCGGAGTTCATCATCTTCTTCCTCAACTAGCCCATGCCTTGACACACAGTGGGATGACAACTTTGAAATTCCATGGACTAAATTTCCTGATGATTTGATGCATGCTTTGGAAAGGGGAAAAAGGCCAGGCCCAAAATTGAGAAGGCAGATGGTCCGGATTGTTGTGACTGAAATGGTGAGAAAATGCCCACATGTAGGTAAAAAGCATTCAACTGAGGTTGCAAAGAAAATGGTAGCAAAGTATCCCAAATCCCTGCAAGATGTCATAGAGGGAGATATTGTTGGACCAGGCTATCATTCCCTTGTTAAACAGTTGCTAAATAGAATTGAAAATGTGAGGCGAACTTCAACACCCAAAATAAGAAAAGAAAATGCCAAACTGATGACTCTGATCTCACAGATGAGGTTACATTAGAAGAAAGAGCAGCAATGCAAGATACTTATGGATGCATTAATTGGAATGTAAAATATCTGCCTAGTGAAGAAACTCAAGAGAGCCAGCGGGAGAAGATTGACAACCTGAAGAGAATATTTCAAAATGATGATGCTAGTCCAGAGGAGGTAAAAAGCCTAATGAAGTCTACATTTTACACCCAGCGTCAACATGTGAACAAGGTAAAAGCATCAAATACCTCAGAGTAGAGTGGCTTTTTTGGTTTGATGAACTTGGCATGTCAGTCCACTTCAAAGAGCTCACTGGTATTGACCTCAAGGAGACATTTATACGAAATTTGGATTTGAAGGGAAAAAGGCTTCTCAACTACATGACCACGGTTTGTGTCAACAAGAGTAAGAAGTTCCTTCAGACATATGCAAGGCTTCTGAGGATTCGAGGGCAACAGAGCGGCTGCTCAGATGATTTTTAAAGACATGGTTCTGCTTCTTCTCAGCTATTTTGATGAAAAGGAGGAGTCCATGTTCTTCTATGTAGAAGACACCTGTCTACCAGAAGAAGTTCAACTGGAGCAAGTGCCGTTAACACCAGCTGTTATTGTCTGTGGTAAGTTTTTATTTTTAAATTTGTCTTGAACTGTTTGTTGGTTTTGTAATAAGAGTGCATTACCTAACGCACCCTGTTCAATTATATGTTACAGGACAGTCCTGCTATTCTTCTACAAGGTACATGCTCAGCCTGGATAGGAACCTCATCAACACAAACATCTCCTCCTTCATCTCAGCGCTGTGTCTCATGTTCGGGAGCTACTACTGTTTTAACATCCATTATCCTTCAGAGCTGGCCTCAACTCTTGAGTTTCTTCAAAGGTGAGTAAACATGCCTTACAGTTACTTCTGAAACTGGACCCCTGCTCTGACTTGACAACCTTGAATTTTATTTTAATATCTAACATTTTATTTTACAGATGTTTCTTCTCAATAAATCCAGAAAAGGGAACCAAAGTGGAGAACAAGAACTCAAAGCGTCGGCTCACCGTGAACCTCGAGTCATCACCCTGATACAGGAACTCTCTGATCACGAGTGGCGTGAAGGTTAAATATGGACTCTCTGTGGACTGTTTAAGGACTCTGGTTGTTCGTTTGAGCAGAGGTACAGCAAGATTTTGTCTGCTAAACCTACAATGTATATTATGGTTATAGTTTTTGTTAAGAGACAAGATCTTGAACTAAAAAAAAGTGTTGGTTCAGTTAGTTTGTCCTGCTGATCTTTAACGCTAAAGTGACAAATTGTCCTTGTTTCAAGTCTAATCTTCTGAAGTGTTTCAATTTGGATTTTGTCAGTTATGAAGGCATTCTAGCTTCTTGCATACCATTCTATGCTCTGGAAAAAATGCATTCCGTTGTTTAAACTAGTAACAATGCTAGCAGTTAATAAATATTTAAAAAGTTACCGTATGTGATTTTTTTCCTGTATATTTTTGCTTTTATCAAAGGTTTAGCAGTAGCATTAGTAATTATTTTTGCAAGTTTATTTTGTAAATTTCACAGTATATTTTGATGCTTAAAACATAGATTTACAGCTGTAAACCAATAAATTTTATGTAGAATATACAGAGTAGCGTCATAGAAAATACAGTTATTTATTGTAGTTGCATCAGTTAAATACAGTTTTTAGCTCAGTTTATGTCTGTAAATTTAACCAGTAATTGATGCATAATGAGCATTTATTTTATGTAAAAAATACAGGAAATTATTATGTTAACTACAACACAGTTTTGTAAAACTAACAAAAACAATTTGTAGACTTAACATGTTTTAATGTGATTCAGCCGTGATTTCAAACACTGTAAATTGATTTACATTTTGTGTCAGTTATGTTATTTACTGTGCCGCTGTATTTTTTACAGAAAACCTCTGGTAACCACAGCTGCCAGCGATTTCCTGTAAAAACGACGGAATTTTTTTTACAGTGTACATTAACACGCACCTCTCTGGTTTCTGCGTCTTCTCCGGCGGAGTATTACAGCTGCCACACCCTCGACGTTGGTTGCAGGCGCTTTTTAACGACATTTGCATTTCCTCCGCCTATATTTTGCGGCATGGCGCAAAAATGCCCGAAATTACATATTCATGAGACCAAAGGTGCTAAACTGGCGCAGCGCAAAACCGTGTCACGTGAAAGACGCTATTTCTTTTGCACATGCATGGTAAATCGTTTTGCTCCCTTTTTTTGCGCGTGCAGTTCACTTTGCGTCTGTGCAAACGCTTAGTAAATCAGGGCCATAATATGCAAGACACTCATCTGAGTTTGATCTTTACTTCCTGATCAAAAACATAGTTCTGTCTGTGAGATACTATTTTTTCCACTGTGAGCCTCAGAAAACACTGTTCTGAATGTCCCAGATTTGTGAAATCACCTGCACGGTTCTGCTAAATTTGCATATAATTTTTTCTCCACATAAGGTGTCAAATTAAAAACAATGCAAAAAATATTATGTCATACAGTATGTGTCCCTTCTAAGGCCACTGTGAAATGTTTTAATCAAAATATGCTTAAACACAATCATATTTTAGTAATTTAAAACTCTTTATAAATTAAAAAATACATGTTATTCCTTTAAGCATGCTTGCACAGCTACAAAATGGATTATTTTTTGGTCTGGAGGGAGGCCTGTTTCTTTAGCTGTAACAGCTGTCACACTTTGGCATAAAATGTCTTTATCCCTGTTTAGAATGTTCCAATGAACAGTTCTAAGTTTCTGTTTCCATTGATTTCTGTAGCTGACTTTTCACATACAGGAAAGTTCAGTACAGTGTCAGTTTAAAAGAAGAAAACAGCTAGGTTTACACATGATTATCCTTTTGTCTGCTAAAGTAGACAAGAGTAGAATATTTCTTTTATATCAGACCCCCTGATGAACACACAAATCACCCTCAAAACATGTAAAGGTTTTTCCTACAACTATTAGAACTTTTCCACTAGTACCACTCTTGGCCCTCCTCTACATAACACGCGGGACATGGCCTTGGTGCAAGCTTTTCCATTTGGGACCAACTCCGGGGACCAGGTACCTGATTCTCTCTTGGGACAAAGCTACAAGAGTAGATACTACAGTGACGTACAAAGAGGGTCAGACGCTGATTGGGTGAGTAAAAGGTTTCTGGTGAGAAACTACTAAACTAAGCAAGATTTACCATTAAAAAAAAAAAAGAAAAACCATCCCCCAAATAACACACACGACTGACAGCATCTATTATAAAGTTTAACATACATTTACCTACACAAACTCAATAAAGAACCTGCAATGTTTAGCTGTCCAAAAAAGAAAAACCCAACTCCAAGCTGCAGCAGGTGTGACAGCGACGTGCCTCTGTATCTCCAGCTTTATACTTTAGTTTTGTGTAGATCTCCATCAAGATTTCCCCAGTGAAGAATTAGTGCGTCGGCATTATTTGAACCGACACAAGCAGCTAACACAAGCACACACACAGATTCAGAGTAAGCACAGTGGGAACTCGGCACCAAATGAACTGCATTACAGATATTACTGCTGAAGAAGACCAGGGGAAAATCTATTATATCAAGCTAACACTCGGATAGATAGAAGCGCATTAGTTCTCGCATGAGTCACTGAAATATTGTAGCACCCTGAAGGTTTGTGGAGATAAATGTGCAATGAAATGTTTGAAGAGGTTGGGTAGTAATTAGGCACATTTGCTAATTCACTTCTGAAGTTTTGTTTTGTTTTTTTGCACAAAATACTGACACGTCTCGCTCTAACAGCTGTAAAAAAAAAAAAAAAAAAAAAAAAACTTTGACTGCATGTGACTGATGTAGGAAGCTTAAAATGAAACAGTTTTAGTTACATTTTTAAGGAAGCAAAAATTTACTTTAGTACAAAGTTAGGCCTACTACAGTCGATTTTGGCATTTTGGACCAACAGCAGTTTGGAGGAGTAGAAACAATGCAGTGCATAACCTGCTCAATGTTTTAAAAGATAAAAGGTTTCACTTTTGTTAAAAGACAAAGATGATTAAAACTAAATTTTATTACCAAACTGACCAGCTTTTCAAGATTACAATCAGTAAAACAGTCTATATGACGCCAAGGGTTGTAGTTGAAGGATGGATTCATTCACTGAAGCGACCGATAAAGGGTTTTGATATCATAAAGATTTAAAAATTATGAGCCAAAGAAGCCTTGGCATCACTGAAGGAGGGTGTCAGGGAGCTGCTGTTTTCACACATTTTTACACGCTTTGACCTCTACGATCTATTTAATGACACAGCTACATTATAGATGTTTTGTTCACACTCTTATCAGCCAACTTGTTTTTGAAATTTTTTGAAATAAATAACAGTATTTACGAACTACGAGTAGAGACCTGCATAAGGTGGGAATTCCTCTGACCCACGAGTAAACCCTTAGGATGGGATGGTTTTACTGTTGCCTCGGGCAGTCAGGCCAAAACACTTCGGGTGCCGACCAAACTTGCGCTCTCCGCTTGCTGTTCCACTAGACTAGAGAGAGGTAACACTGACGCCTGTGAGTTGCAGCCCAAGTGGCACAAGCCACAAAAATAACAGCACAGATAGTGTTGTTTCCGTCTGATTACAAGATGATTATTGTTCTCTTGACCATGATTGCTTGAAAGACAAGCACTGATGGTTATTCAGAGTTACATAGGCCTAAATACGTCTCACGCCAACAGCAGCAACTTCACTACTGAATCTTTCACAACAGTTGTCCAATAATCCCAATGTAATGACAATGCACTTTTATTTCTCTGAAATATCTGTGAGACAACACTTTGAATACCTTTCTCTTCTTTCCATTTGTCGACTTCAGCGCGTAATCTCTCTCGCTCTCTTTCTCTGTCTGTCTCTCTGTCGACACATCGCAAATTCAACATTAGAATGACACCAATACATATTTCATTTGTGCACGTTTTCTCCCTGTCGTCTTTGTGGGCCGCCTGTCTTTCATGTCCTGTCAGCGTCACTCGGGCTCCAACATCACTTTCCATTATTGTCTTCGTAAAAAACAATGGAGCGATGAGATGTGGCGTTCAACAACAACAATCCCAGTCAGAGCGTCTCACCGCATGCTAGCTCTCTCCTCGCTCCTCAGTTTATTCTTTGGACAAATAATACATCCAATGCTGTCTTCTGCTGCAGGTGAAAAAATAACACTTGAATTTAGAGAGATCCATTTGAAACTGTATGTGGTTTACTTGTTACTGTGAGGATAAAGTGTATAATGTTTTTTTTTTTTTTACTTGCTATGTGAATATACAGTATGTTTTTTTTTTGTAAACAATATGTGTTGGTTAGTGCAGAAGAATACGCATGTTGCCTTGTTAATGAAGGAACTTTTATCGCTAAATCATGATCTAGCGACAGGGGTTATGCACTAGCACAGTGGTTCTCATGTGTAGGCGGTCCTCCTAATTTTTTAAAACATGGGTAATTTCTTCAACATTACAATTTCTTATGATATATAACTCTAAATATGTAATGTTATGGCTAGAAACAAATACATCACAGAAAAAATAATAAAAAGGAAGTAACATTTTATCCAAAGTTTGATATAACAGAACTATCCTGTGACACCAATCTGAAAAACGATAGGGGTCCTTGGAAAATTTCTGAATCGATAGGGGGTCCCTGACTTTAGAAAGTTTGAGAACCTCTGGGTCTTCGGTTTCGGATTGAAAAAAGTCGCTACATCCGATGGCGTAGTTGCCATAGTGACACAGTTGTTTACTTCAAATGCGATGAAAATCAGACAAGGGATTTTGGGCTAGTCCTGAAGCAATTCTCTTAAAAAACGTTCACTTTTGTCATCTGTTGTATGGACAGCGATGACTGTAACAACAGGAAAAGAGCAGCTTCTGAATTGGGTTTTCATAAGGAAAAGTTGTAAAAGTGAGAGAACTATGTGAACAGAAACCGCACACCTACCAAGAGGTATGGGCCGGGAAGAAGTGAGCACACATACAGCTCCAGGTTGCCAGACTTTCAAAGAGCCAAAAGCGATAGTACCCGACCCACACAGTTATGTCACTTTATCAGCTGCAGATTGGACTTTTATACACACATCAACTGATATGGCTTTAAGAAAAACATGCAGGTTAGAACATTTCTGCTACAGTAGTCCTGTCCGAGCCTCAGAAGAAGATCCGGAGACAGAGGTCGAACTGCAGAGGATACTAACTCTTAATAAGGGCCACCAACTCTTTTAGCATTGTGAAGATCAGACGACCTCATTCTTCAGTTTGACAATAATATATTTCTGCACAAACTGTACTTATTAGGGACACCCACATATGAAAGATGCCTGGTGCCAGATATAAAAGTAGGCTATGTAGTCTGTGCTCATTCTGGAATTTAAAAAAAGAACTACAATCAGAAATAAACCTCTTTCTAACAAATGTAGGTTTTTCTCATTATTAGTATATGGACCAGCCATGTGTCATGTTCAGAGGATGCACAAAACTGATGCAGGAGAACTGGGCTTTAGTGAGTGTACATGGATAAGATGACTTTACTTCAAACTGGTTTTAGTCATGGAAATTGAAAAACTGAAATATTAGAGCTGCTGTTTGACTGGGAAATTAACTAAGCTCTTGTTTATCTTGTTAGGTGATCATTTTTAATATTTATGCTAAGTAGATATAATATATACATCAACCAGAAACCTTTCAAATACTGGAATAGACATGACTGAAAATTAGCTGTCTTAAGCAGAGGTGTGACTTGGACTTGAATCAAACTAGAGTCACTATGCATGAGGTTTGATTTGAGAAAAAGCACTCAAACTCGGGACTCGACTTGAAGCCCTGTGACTTAAGACAACTTGATACCTCTCAAAAAACAAATCAACAAAATTGTAGTAATTTAATAAAAGACTTGAAAAACTTAAAATGTGAATCAGAGGACAAAGAGTTGACTTGGACTTATGGGATTGCTGGCATAAGTCTTGACTTGGACTTGTGGGACGCTGACATAAGTCTTGACTTGGACTTGTGGGACCCTGATATAAGTCTTGACTTGGATTTGTGGGACCCTGATATAAGTCTTGACTTAGATTTGTGATACGCTGACATAAGTCTTGAGTTGGACTTGTGTGACGCTGACATAAGTCTTGACTTAGACTTGTTGGACGCTGGCATAAGTCTTGACTTGGACTTGTGTGACGCTGACATAAGTCTTGACTTGGACTTGTGTGACGCTGACATAAGTCTTGACTTAGACTTGTGGGACGCTGGCATAGGTCTTGACTTGGACTTGTGGGATGCTGACATAAGTCTTGATTTGGACTTGTGAGATGCTTACATAGGTCTTGACTTACACTTGTGGGACGCTCACATAAGCCTTGACTTGGACTTGTAGGATGCTGACATAAGTCTTGACTTGGACTTGTGGGACGCTGGCATAAGTCTTGACTTAGACTTGTGGGACGCTGGCATAAGTCTTGAGTTGGACTTGTGGGACGCTGACATAAGTCTTGACTTGGTCTTGTGGGACGCTGACACAAGTCTTGACTTGAACTTCTGGAACGCTGACATAAGTCTTGACTTGGACTTGTGGGACGCTGGCATAAGTCTTGACTTAGACTTGTGGGACGCTGACATAAGTCTTGACTTGGTCTTGTGGGACGCTGACACAAGTCTTGACTTGAACTTCTGGAACGCTGACATAAGTCTTGACTTGGACTTGTGGGACGCTGATATGAGTCTTGACTTGAACTTCTGGGACGCTGACATAAGTCTTGACTTGGACTTGTGGGACGCTGATATGAGTCTTGACTTGAACTTCTGGGACGCTGACATAAGTCTTGACTTGGACTTGTAAGACACTGACATGAGTCTTGACTTGGACTTGTGGGACGCTGACATGAGTCTTGACTTGGACTTGTGGGACGCTGACATGAGTCTTGACTTGGACTTGTGGGACGCTGACTTGGATTTGATTCAGACTTGAGGAATAGACTTAATTGAGACTTGCAAATAGTGACTTGGTCCCACCTCTGGTCTTTAGTTGTTTTAATGACCCAAAATGAGAACACATATTTAATGTAGATATGTATTGTCTTATATGCAATGAATGAAATTCATACAAATAAGAAAAACAATTTTTACTTTTTTGTGTGAATACTTTGAGATTGACAAAATATAAGATTATAAACGGGTAGCGTCCGCTGAGTGAAAATGACTGAAAGCTCTTTTTGCTGTTGTAGATTTAGCGGAGCTGACTGCTAGAACAAATGATGGCACAGCAGTTCATATTAAGACAAGCTACAGGCGTCAACAACTGCGGGCTCATTACATTTAGTCTACTGCACCCCACAGCTCTGCACGGCTTGTGGACGCTCTGTCGTACTCCGCTTCCTGCTCAGGGACAATCAAAAGAACCATTTCACAAATTAGAGTAATAGTCTTAATGTCAACTATTGATTTATTCAACAACTTTGAACAGTGAGTGGAGAGATCATACACACTCAGTCAGTGCTGCAAAAAATATGAGATGTGATTATCCGCTCCTGATGGTAGTACAGAATAAGGGCTCAGCCAATAAAATTCAGTGCACGCGTATGCCGATGATAATGTGTGTGCTCGTATGTCGTGATGATGTGTGTTTGTTGGAAAAAACGTGCGTAAGAGAGCAGGGAGCCACTTGTGCGTGTGACCACAGGATCTTGCGGTCCCACCCGCAAAATTCCACATCAGGTCTTCTTTTCATAAATCCCCAAATTGATGCAGGAAACCACGCATGTAATCTCCCACGTACTTTTGACCCAATTTTTTTTACGTACGCAGACTTCATAAATGAGACCCCTGGTCCTGAGGCTCCTCAGAAGAAACACTGATGCTAAAAGTGTGAAAAGTGTTCAAATACACTTAAAGCTAAGCATAAAGGCTTAAGAACCACACTAGGACATAACACAGGTAGTAGTAAAATGCCTACAACTAAACGATAAATACTAATCAAAAGCTAAGCTAAAAAGACGGGTTCTTGAGTCTGCTTTAAAAACTTGAATGTTCTCTGCGGCCCTGAGGTACAACTCACAATACTTAATAGTCTCACTCACTCTCTCAATGATTGATTGAACACTTCATGACGTTGCAACCATGTCTTGGAGCCATAGCTAAATGAATAGATCTTAAACCTAATAATATCCTTACCGTAGTAGTGAAATAACAAACCACAGTCCAGAGGTGGTCAAAAAGACTTCAGCTCAGATACACAATATTACACTATTATTACCAGTACAAGTAAAGTACTGCAAGAGAGATAACCACATAGATAGGTGACGATTAAGTTCAGGAAAAGGGTTTGGGTAAAGGTTAAGACAAAAGCTCACTTACATCCCTACCGACCAGGCTATCTAGCATTAGCTTTTGTGAGGAAAATTTGATGTTAAGACATAGAAAGCTAAATTTTATACGTCATAAGTTTTCTGGCAAATTAAGTGCATCAGTACAACTCTGTAATTCACGTCCAGTCAAAACCAAGTTTAAATGGAGGCTGTTGATGAGGTGCTAAGTCAGAAAAGTGATCAGAAGAAAGGCAGCGCTAGCATCACATTAGCATTTAGCTTGCAGCTACCGTTAGGATTGTTAGATACATTTACATAGTTGGGATCACTTTATTCATCTTTATGTCTTTGTATATTTGCCACACTATATTTTCTTAAGTTCACAAATGCGGTTGTAGTTGTTGAGTGATAAAGCTGTTCTGTTGCACTGTTCATACTAAGTCATTGGATCTGAAAACATCAAATACAAATGAGCCTGTAGACTTATTAACCTTTTAAAAATGTACCATGTTGAACTGGAATTCCTTCAACAGAAAAATTGGTGTAAACGTACAAACTAAAAATAGTCTTTTCACTTTTTCTGTTATGCTTCCATTTTCCTGTTATTATCTGATCCTCATATTTATCTGACTAGGTGCACTAACTACAGTTATTAGAGGACAAAAGCACCTCTTATGGTACGGATCCTTGATGCCTGTCGTTCACTGATGATGAGGTATATTAAGTTGAATGACTGAATAATATCCTTTGATCTCTTTTCTTTCTGATAATCACAGCCATTTCCTTCTCCGAGTGCCCTCTAAAATTACTGAGAATAATCATTTGTTGGGTCAGCGAGGTGCGTGTGTTTCAGAGCGGGATTGAAGGTAATAATTTTCGCTGAAGAGGTTTATGAGCCATCATTCTACAGTAGAATACGTCACAAATATCAGTGTGTGGTTTGTTTTGAATCATCATATTGGGATGTGCTGTGCTGCAGAAATAGCCTGGAGAGAACCATATTCCCATTATAATCCGTGAGTGATGCAGTGTAGTGATGATTTTTTTTAACCAGAATGTGACTTTCACTCCCTACAATCCAGCTTCTACATATTATAAAAAAATGCTATCAGACAATTTATGGCAACAGTAATGCTGGTAATTTTCAAAAATTGCAGTAACAAGGAGCTGGCTTGGTAAATGTGAGCGTGCACATGAAGCCGCTGATAAAAACATAGAACTGACCAGAGTGTGGCACTCTTACCCCGGGCTCACACTGCATCCAGTCCAACTCCGGTGCAGTCACCGAAGCCTTTACTTACCTTGAAAGTCAGAGTGACTAAACGGCGTACAGTCCAGTCCTGTGTCTCCAGTACGGCCAACCGGGGCTCCCAAAACGTTTTGTTGGTTTAAAATTTTGGCCAGACGCCGGAGCGCACCGGAGCCCTTTTTGATGAAGTTGTGAAAACAAGACACGATATACAGGAAATCAAGCGAGCGCTGGTTAATAAAATCATTAAGTTACCACTAAAAATACAAAATACGTCAAAACTTGACATATACACAATTATATAACACAGAGGATGTAAATAAACCTCCCATGCTTATTCAGTGAAAAATCAAACAGAAAATTAATTGACGTGAAAGCAGCCCAAAACTTGACACGTGTTCTTTGTTTACACACACGTGCTCAGCGATCGTGTAATCTCCCAAGCTGAGCATGAACCTAAGTGAGTTCAGGGTTTGGCGAGGTCAGCAGCTGAGCCTGTGGCTGCAGGAGGACTGCAGATCTCCGTAGCTAATGTGAGTCACCCACCATAGCTAGACCGCTCTGGTGGCTGCACCGGAGTTGGACTGGATGCAGTGTGAGCCCAGGTTTAGCCTAACGCATCAAGATCTCTTTGCTTTAGCCAATCGCTGCACCTGAACACATCAGTATAGTCCAGGAAGTAGAGTGTAAACATGTCTGTCAGCAACAGTTGCCACTTCTTTGAAATATACATTTCTGGTTTAAAGGTACAAATCAAATTATAAATTAATTAATATTTGACGTGAGGTCAAAGGAGGAGAACCTCTACAGTCTGCAATCTCAACTCAGGTTGGTTCTGGCCAACACATCGCTTCATCTCTGTTCGCCAATTGGCCGATTGCACTTCCTGGTTTTCGGGAATCATATGTAGCTCTATGAAACCTCAACTAGCTGGAGTGAAATGAAATTGAGAGGAAGCACTAGATGCTGAAGCCTGGCTTTGGCACTCTGACAATGACACAGAAAGTCACAAAAGAGGAAGACATGGCAGTAAGCATGCACAGAAATGTTGCAACGTATAAATAAAAACTTAAAGGCGCAATTACCCTCTTAAAAATGTAATTAAATGTTTAATTATATTGGTAAAAGGCATAAGGTAAATGGAAGTTTTGCCCATTGTCCTAATGCATTCTGAGCCTATGAGGAAACATTTGCATATAGCACCTTTAACAAAAAATATTTTTTAAAACAAGAATATTGTTCAGACGGATAACAGACAGAGCAAAGTAGACTTTTGCTTCTGATGTGACTGGAATATTTTGACACAGACTTAATGGAGACACATTTTTTGGTGAATTCATGGATTGTTGTTCAGAATTGACCTAGGGCTGTGGAGTCTTTAAAAAAAGTACTGAGACGCTAAACCGACATGCAGAGCCGTCTAGAACCTAGGTTCAAAGTGTGTTATTTTCAGGTTCCAGCATTTTAGGAGCCTGAAAATGAAATCATTTATATGAAACATTTTTGCTTAAACACAACAACAGCAGCATGGCTTTAACAAAAGTCACTTATACTAAAAGGAGATTTTGGAGATTGCTGTATATCTTAACATTCTTATTAGAGTATATGACCACACATGTCAGGAGAACACTTGGGGGTGGCTGAGTGAACCCATTGTTTGTCTGACTGTAATAGGAGGCCATTTTCTGAAGCCTTCTGGGGGCATGAGAAAATGACAAAACAGACTAGAGGAAAAGAATGATCTGCCATAGTATTTCTGCCGAGCTAGCTGCCGCGCTCACAACCACACACAGGCTGCTCTGATCTGACGAATGACACTCCGGCTTCAATTACCGGCCCCTACCTGGTGCCTGCAGCCACTGTCGCCCCCACACAACGAACCCCGCATGCCATCACCCAATTTAGCAAAGTGTCCCAAGAAGGCACCCAGTTTAGTTCCAAAAAGTAGGGCATCAGCAGAAAGGGTGATGAGTAAGACCCTCTCTGTCTTACTAAGCTATTAAGGCCAGAATTTAGGCCACAGGGCCAAGAAGAGGGGAAAACGGCTACATGAGATTACGTTTGCATTTTGTGTTGGAAATGCAGGGCAAATACAGTCACACTTTCACTTTCTATTAGCTGTCAAAATAACAGTTACTAGTCATTTGGAGCAAGACAGGTTTCAAATAAAACTGGAATGAACATCATCAAAATGTTGCCTATTTATGTATTTTATTAAGCATAAATATTACAACTGTGCCCTATAGGCTGGCCACAATAAAAGGACCCTCTGAAAGCACACAGTTTAATGTTGCAAGTTTAAGGAAGCATTTGAGATTTGGCATACTTGCAAAATGTTCATCAGAGCATTTTCAGTTATAGTTTTTATCATTCTTTGTAGGTTTGGTTGTTTGGATGTTCCCCAGTGGTGTGTGCCAGGTCCATTACTGTTTACTCATCTAAACAGTATGTAGGTTTTTTTAGGCTACAAATACAACTTCCAACATTCTTTTTGCAATGAACCATCACTTCAAAAACAAATTAAAAGCCAGAGGCACTTTTTTAGATGTATGAGATGTCAGCGTTTGACAGGCAATCAATGTCACTGTAATGACTTGCAGTAGCTCAGAAGTACGAACACCCACATGTTTGATTTGTGATGACAAGCTCGACCAATGAATAATGCTAACCGCTAACTCAAATAAATCATAGAAATGGCTCATACTGATCACATGGTATTTTCACATCAATGCACTATACAACTTGCTAGATAGAACATAACATTAACAACAACACAAACAATCATGTGCAGTGTCTAGTGCTAGACAAATCAAAATAAATACACTAAATAAATCTGAATTTGAACTAAAGCTATTCTTGAGTCTTTTAGAAGCCTGAGAAAGCGGCTCTGGTCTGTATTCAGTGTCTGCTCTCGTCACTGGGGAGTATGTTGGCTGTCTGCCAGATCTCATCCTCAGCAGTGCTTCAAAGCCATGAAGGTGGAGTTTCTCAAGCAGGAGATTGAGCCGTACATTTTGGGCAGCTGTCTGTCTGAGCTTTTGGGAAAGTGTCCTATGTAAGCTGTAAGCCTGGTGACAGGACCTCTCTTATCCCAGTCCTCAGGCCTCGAGGCCTATCATTATCTTCTCTTCCTCAGGGCATAAACTCAACGTCTTGGCTCATGAACTTCACAACATTTTATTAAATTAACATTATTCTGTTGTATTTATCAACATTTGCTAAAATATAAAATAAATGCACTTGTAATGATTAAGCAAGATGACAATATTCCATTCTGTTTTTTTTTTGAAAATTGTATGTGTTTTTTTCTCTTTCTGTACTTATTTAGTTGATTCATCATACAATGAATTTAATGAAATGACATGTTTTGTTTCCATGATGCTTTCTCGTGCACTACCATCACGTTTAATCCTTTTGCAAAAAATAGATTTCAAGACAAGCTAAAGTTGATTGATTCTAGAATTTGAATTTAATTTTCAAGCATTTTGATACATTTAACCTGGATTTAATGTAGAGACATACTGTAGGTTATTTTCCGTGTTTCAAAGTATTTTGAACTGATTTCAAGACATTGGTTCTTATTTTGGCAAATTCTTTGCCAATGTTTAAGAAATATTCTGTTTGTTCTTTTTTAAGCCAAATTCTTTAAAGTAAAAATTTGTTGAAACCAGTGAAATTTTGTACATTACACAAGAAATGAAATCTTATCCAGATAAAACGGCTCAAATCTGGATACAAATTTCATTCCATCATTTTAAGCAAGTCTAGAAATCTATTTTTTCCAGTGTGGTTATATATTATTTAGCGTTGGTCAATCAACAGTAACAAAGCTTGTTACTTACTACAAAGCTGTTTTCAGGCAGTTCAGAAAAATTGGGAATTGTAGATGCACATAACGACCTTAAAATTTCACACAAATGAATTATTGCATATTTTCCTTGTTCAAACAGAATTCTCGCTCAACCTGAAATGCCATTACAAAATATGGTGAATACTAAACATGTTTCTAAAATTCTCACGATTATTATGACTTGAATCATCAGAATTATCAACCAAGTACAAAATCTTGATCTACAACATTTGTGGCGTTACTTGAGGAAAAACCTTGAATGAACCTTGTTAACTGTCACTTACCTGTTAGCCAATGCAGATGAGTCCTTTCCAGCGTTCTGGTGAAGACTGTGGAGAGATGAGTGCAGCTCTGGGAGGAACAGATGGCTAAACGCTGTGTGGACGCTCCATTAAGCACACACACACATACAGTATACATGCACAGGCTGAAGGAGAGGCCACATCTGCAACAAAGAAGGTCAGACATGCTGGAACGGTCCAAAAGGAATGGCATCCGAGATTTTTTTTTTAATACTGCAAACAGTAAATGTCAATAAATCAGTTTGAGTTTTTTTAGAAAGTGTACTTATGTAGTTGCAGTCATTGTCTGTGCTATTGTAGGTATAGAGCCACAAAGAATCTGCTTTACATCTATTGTATACAGTATTTGCTGACACTATAAGGTAAATGGCTAAGGTTCAGCTCAGAAGCTTCAGAATTCCAGGGGTTCTTGATTTTAGGTTTGTCTGTTCAAACTTCAAAAATGATGCACAGTAATACGTGTTGATTATACAGTCAGGACTAACCGCAGACATCCAAACGTATTATTTCTTTGGTGGGTCAAAATTAACATGTGTCTTAACACAGTAAGAGCCACAACATGACTCTGTGTCGCTTTTGAAAAGTTCATTTGCCAAGAGAGTCATTATTTATTTGAAACCTCAGAAGCAAGTCAAGTTTGACCTGTGCGTCCCACTTTGAACACCTCTGACCTTTAAAACAACAAATAAGCAAAAGAGTTTTAACACTCAAAAAGAAATTTACAGTAATTATCATCTGCCCGTTCTCTTAGATTGCATATTAAATATATTTTTATATTGAGAGATTGTTAGTTTAATTTTTGAAACTAGCCATGTTGGCTACAATGTTGGCATGTTTACACGTTTAGTCTGTTATTATGTAAAAATTAACTGTTAAGACTGATATTCACTTCACTGCTGCACTGTCTCTTTAACTACATGCTTGTCTATTACTTAACATATGTTTCTTATATAGTCAGCTGGTCTTAAGTACCTCCAAAAATAAAATGTATTTTTTTTTGTCGGGCTGTACTCGATGTATCTGTATCAGGATACATCATGGCAGTACGTGTATCAATACATGGAGGTGTATCGGGATACGCACTGGGATATTTAAACTCATTATACATATTACACTTCTGAACTTGGACTGCTGCTTTAAGACTAAAACTAATGGGCTGAAAAAATGACTTGTTCATAGAACACTTGTTTGTAACATTAAGAGCAGTTTGCATTTTCATTCTACAGAATCAAAGTTAGATTTTAAGGAGCTGTACATTTTTACAGGTAGTATACAATGTTTTTTGATAAGTTTTTTTTTTCTACATTTTCAAATTTTGGTCAGTAAAATATATCAAAAATATATGTATTGTATTGAAGGAATTGTATCAGGCTATACATGTATTATCTCAGAAGGCTCTTGGAAATACTCAGCGCTAATATTCTGTATCACTAACTGCAGAACAAAATTGTTTTCCAAGCCTGGAAAAGCACTATAATAATACGCACGGAACATAAAATCCTTGCTGAAGCTGATATTTCAATGTCACAGCAGAAAATGCAAAGTTTGACAGAACAGCCAGTCTTGTGAATGGTGACTTTTATTCTAGTCGCTCTACAGAGAGAGAAAGAGAGAAAGAGATAGACAGAGAGAGAGAGAGCAAGAGAGAGAGAAACAGTGCCACTGTACAGAAGAGCTTCTTGTGAAATCGACACAAAAAATATTGTTTTTACTCTTTATCATTTATAATTCTTCATGATGATGTATTCCAGTATGAATTTACAAGCCATGTATACAGGTGTCATTTCTAAATATATTCAAAATAGTTCCTTAAAAGTCTTTGAGGAAGTATTTGTTCTTTTCTTTAAAAAAGCTCTATTGTTACAGCAAACCATAATGAAAAAGGTCTTGAATCTTTGGAGGGATAGCAGACTCAAAGTAGGTTTCATTTTTTCTTTTTGTCGTCTTTACAGTTGGAGTCTTGTCTACACATGAAGGAGAGGGAGGAGAGAAGCAGAGCTGGTGATACAGTATTTCTCACCTGCCATCGGAGGAAGCGCAAAACCGAACCGCCCCATTGGTCCCAAATCCTGACGGCCAATGGGATCTCGTCCTTGCACTTTCCCCCTTTAAAAACAGCAGCATCTTCATGTGTCCAACATTTTTTTTTTCAAACTTTCAGATATGTAAATACACCTGGTTACAAAGTGATCGTAACATCCAAATAAAACGACCCAAAAAATGAACGGAAAACATTAAAATAGTTACATCCGGGGTTGCATGCCATCACTCGTTATTTATCATGACTTAAAATACATTTTGCGGTTTTTAAAAAAGAGCAGGGTTGTCATCACAAAGGGCGCGTGTGGTGAGTGCATTCAAAACAGTTGTACGTGTGGGACGAAAAAAGAACAGAGCGAATGTTGGGCGGACAGTGCTGTTGTTGATATTTTTACATGTGCATATTGTTCCGTCTGCAGCTCGCACAAGCAGCGTGTGAGGATAATATGACATAGAAAGGTGTAAAAACAAACTTAAATGTCAGTCGTCGGGCACGCTGTCGACTCCAAGGAGCTTCCAACAACAGTACAAAAGTGATATGTTGGTATAAGTATGAAGTTTGTTAAACCACAGTGCACAAAAGCAGGAGATGGTTCTGTAAAACGGCTAATCCTTTGTTTACTTGGGATGCAATAGATCATTCAAACCTGGAAGACTTTGGACTGGTAAACATTAACAGGAGAATTTTGCTTCCCGCCCGGTCTCTTGCCATTTTTTTGTCTTTGTTTTATACAAAAAGGATTTGTGCCACGTGGTTTTGTTTTGCTGTTATGATTGAAGCTCTCCCCAAAATGCACAGAATCATCCTGAGGTATTTGAATTGGCAAAATTTGGCTTTTGAGAACTCCGATCAATTAAGTCAAGTAAACAGATGCTTGCATGTTGCTCTACGCACAAACAAAGTTGCAAATAGTGGCACGTGGAAGTATGTACATGTTAACGTTATAAAAAAATAAAAAGGCATATAAGAAATTTGAAAACACTTAAATGAAGTAGCGTCAAGCTAACAGAAGGACGGCCATGCACACATCTTACATGGTTATGAGGAACACTTGCGTATCGTTGCATTCAAGTGAAAGACAAATGAACAAAGAAGATCCTGGGAGGTCCCTGGGTGATTGTGGGTCAGTGGATGTGGCTGCATTTGATATTAATAAAACAACCTTTTCATTTTGTTGAAGCATAAAAGCAAAACAATACATAGCAAAATGACATTTACCCAACACACCCATTTCTGGCATGTTTACAAAAAGAGCTAAAGTAGAAAGGAGAAAATAGTCAGTGTTTTAATACCCTGTTTGTCAGTATTAGGGAGGTCAGAAGACCTTAGCCTCCATTTGCTAGCTAACTGAAAATGCAGTGGTAGATTTAGCCTTGGTCGTCTCCTCTCTTCCCTTCCACCTTTCTCCTGCTCTTTGGAAACAGGAGCCTCACTGTGATGCACATTTACTAAGCACAAAGTTCAATGTTACGATTGTACAAGAATCCATCCACACCTGACGCATAGTCATAGTCCCGCTTAGAAACATGAAAGTTCTCCGACATGAAATAAAAAATCTGTACATGCAAAATAATCTACTACTTTTGATGGCGTTTTCAAAAAGCTATGCTTTTTCAAAGCATTGTGGGAAAGGTTTTAAACTAATGCTATTATGCTACCAAATAAGCAAACACTAAAGTCCTACACATGGGGATCTGAATGCCAGAATCCCGAAGAAATTGTACAGTAGAATAGAATAAAAAAGCAATACTGCAAATATTTTTCTATGCGAAGTGCCAGTAAAAGAAATGCCCACCAGCCTGCTAGTCCTTTCATTTGTAAACTGCTTTAGGAGAATTCCTATACATTACTCTTCACTTTCTATCGCTGTGTGTCACTCGGGTTACCTCATCCATCTTTATTCTGACAAAATGATTTGATAGCATCCTACTAAAACTCTTTAGATGAGCCCTCATCACATTTGCTTGTCTCCACTCACCCTGCCAGGGGTCTCGGTGGCCATATTTGTCAGAGTAACAGTGACTAGTGCACTGTGACGCCCTGGCCCTCCTGGGACGCCCCATGTCTGGCCCTGACATCAAACGTGCCCATCTGGTTTCCTGTCAGGCTTTTACGCTCAGCCAGTCTGACAGCAGAGGTGGGCCAGAGCGTGCACCTTTCCTTATTTCACCACCTCCTCAACAAGTGACAACACTCACCTGTTCTTTACCAACAGTTCAAACATTACAGAACCTTAAACCTGGTCTCTTTACATCCCTGCTGCTTAGAGCAAGCTGAGCCCCAGCCTCCAATCCAAGTGGCTACACAGCAGAGACTGGACAGAAATGATAACATCTGCAGAGTAATAGTACTCCCATCACCTTGGAGGGCATGAGTTCTTTTGGATTGGGTCTGAGAAGAAAAGAGTGGCTATGGCATCCTTCACTGGATAACATAGTTGATAAAATATAATACAAAGCCAGAGAGGAGTTAGGAGCAGAAAAGACAAACTTCTTATATCAACTAAACATCTGACTCAAGACTGGGGACTTTTTTATACAGCCGTCTATTGCTGATCTGGGATGAGTTTAGGACACCACGCTGTGCGGGGTATGCACTAGTCTTATTGGCTGAGTAAGGCATTGCATGCTCCTTAGTGTACATGTCATTGGCTATCCGCCCGTCCCGTGAACAGTATGAGGCGTTGGACTTAACAGAGGAGCGGAGATTGTTCGCATCAATGCGTGTTTGAATAGGGGCTGATGCCAGCACAGCTGCGGGGGAGGCTACAGCCAGCTGTTTGTAAATATCTGAGGAGCTCCGCCCATGGACCAGTCTGCTGTCGTCCCTTAGTGAGTGGCTGAGGAAGGGGTTGTCAGAGTCATGGGTCGGGTACAGGGACTTGCTCCTCTTGCTCTCCTCTAAGTTATGGTTGAACATAGATTTGGGGCCTGTGCCGAACAGTTTGCCAGAGTAGGGGCGCATGCCGAAAAGATTGGCGTATTGGGAATCAGAGGCAGACTCCAGGAAGCGGTCCTTCTCCTTGAGGCTGACACTGCGGGCAGGTCGCCCCTGGTCTGAGTCCTTAGGCTTTTCTAGCATAATGTTGTCAAAGGAGTGCTGCCGACTCAGCCTTAGACGGTTTCTCTTTTGGACATGCGGCCCGTCGGTCTGGGGCCAGTACAGACCAAACATCTCGTCTTGTGTCTGCGGGTGCTGCATGTGCATGGTGGGACTGATCAGGGAGTCTGCCAGGAGCTGGTCCTCACTAATGTCATATAGGTTTGCTGAGTGGAGGCAGGCTTCACAGCGATTATAGGGGGAGCGTGTGGCAGACCCTGATGAGGGGTAGGATCCACCTGCTGGGTAGCTAGTGGTCATTTTAGACAAGCAAGCTCGGCAGTGTGTCTGTTTGTATCGGTCAATAGTTTCATGTGGCGATAGAGAGAGGTTTTTATCTTTTAGGTTGTAGTGTTTGGAGTATGTTTGGTCTGGTAACATGTCAGAGTCTGTGTGATGCATAGGGGATGAGTTAAGGTGGATAATAGGCTGCTCACACTTCCTGTAGTTATCACTATGGTCACTATAGATCTCGGGGTAGTCCATGTCGTCAGCAGCTAGGCCTCTGCTCTCACGGTACTGAATGGGGTCTGAATGAAGGCTCATTTCTCGGTCTGATTCTATAGTGTAGATTTTTTCTCCTCCTGCTCCTCTCCCACTTTGGTTAGTTCCACCGCTGACCTGTTTAGTCTTTAAGTAGGACAGCTCTACCTCACTGCAATCCCTTGGGTATTTTGACGTCACGGATCTTTTTTTTAAGTTGTCCTTGGACTTCAGGTGCTTGTTATTTTCTGGGTCCTTGTAGGAGGCAGCTCTGCTGGAGCAGTCGGAGATGTCCGAGTGGGCCGTGTCCTCAGGGAGGTATCTCTGGGTCTTCATGGACAGACGAGGATCAGGCATGAGCATGTCAGGCATGGGGGCGGGGACAGGAGGTGCTGAGCGAAGCGTGTCCACAGACTTTTTCCACAGGGTTCGGGGCGGTTTGGCATTGGTCTGGACTGAATCAGCACTCACTGCCACCTCCACTGAGTTAGGATTAGCATCATTCAGAGTCAGGGGATGTTGTCCTCCCTGGAATATGTAGTTGTTGAGGTGGTCTTTGTGGCGGTTGGCGAGATAAGCCTGTAAGTCTCCAGTGTCCCCATAGATCATGTCTTTGGGAGCATAGCTTCGGTTGTCAGCATAGATAAAGTTTCCTTTTTCCGCCATCATGTCCATGATCATGGGACCCGCTGAGTGCATGAACTCCCGTTTGGGGGAGTTGGCCGCCAGGTTGGCCATGTTGGACATCTGTTTAGCTGACTTTATCAACTTAAGCATCTTATCCTGCGGACTAAAGTCCAGGTCCGTCTTTTTCTTCATGTCAATGTGAACACCATGGATACAACTCCAGATTCCCTGTTTGGGGTGAATAAATGAGTGGTGTGATGAAGGGAAAGGAGAAAAAGTAAATAGGAAAATGGGAGAAAAAAATTAGACCAGTGGAATGAGAAATCATATAAAAGATCAAAATAAATAAAATGTTGATGTGAGGAGGAGGAGAAAGAAAAAAGAAAAAAACAGTTACTTACTGACTGTTAGCAATCTGTATTTGCAAGTGAAAAAGCAACTTTAACAAAATCAAGAAAACATGACTGACACAAAAAGCTTAAAATTTGGACCGTGTTAAACTTTTGACATGTCTAATATTTTTTATATCCCCATAGTACTGAACTCTAAATTATTTTACATTAGCCATGCTTTTCTACTCTTCTTATGTTCCTCACATCTTCTAAAATGGAGCTGGAATGCCGCAATGCTTTTAGGGATGCGTGTCCATGCCTTGTGCCCTCACACACAACAGGGAAGACTACTGACCTTTTACAACAATGGGAAAGAATAGATTGATTTAGGGCTGGGCTGCCACCATTTCACCCCAAAACACCACGCAATTGGGATCTATTTTTGTCGCCATTGAAGCGCTCCTTGTGATCCCCCGCCCGTGTCATCTTCTCTTTGTGCCTCAGCTCCTTACTTTAGCACTAGTTCTTCGACTGTACGTGTGCTACTGTGTGCTGGCTCTGCACTCTTCTTTCACTCCAGTGAGAGAAAATAGCATCAGTATAGGCCTGTCTGACCCCAATAAGGCGGTATTAGACTGTGCTTTATACTTTATAAACTGAAAGAAGGCCAATAAAGGAACATGTTTCTACTTGCTAACCTTTGATTAGATACATTTAATAACCTTATTAAAGCAAAATCAAAAACATTGGGGAAGGTATGCCTGCTTTCTAGAAATAATTATTTATCGAGCCGTAAATTATGAAGGCATTCTCTAAAGCTAAAGACAATAGAAAATAAGCTCGGTCAAAAGGACGATTGTGCTGGAGAATGTGTGAATGTTAAAATGTCTCTGTGTCTTGTTTTGGTTCAGTTAAAGATCAAAAGAAAAAATCTCTTGCCAGTTAATATATAGGTCAATTAGAACAGATACTACAGTTCAAAGTTACACAGACTGAGCTTGACTGAGCTTTATGAGGAGTTAAAGATATCAGAGAGAAAGATTCTCACTCTAGATTTACAGTGAGTAGACCTATTTCATTCTAAGATTGAGCATTAGCTTGTAAGTACACAGCAAAAGTTAAAAGTTTTGTCTGTGAGGTATTTCTTTTTCTCCCAGATACGTTGTTCTGAATGCCTCAGATCTGTGATGTCATAGGTAGATCTTCTGCACTGTTTTTAAATCCATAAATCATTTTGAGCACGCAGCAGGTTTGTCTCTAGTGTTCTCTCTGTCAGGTTTGATAGTTTACCTTATGTCATTTTACTTATAGTCAGAAGATAGAGCTCTAACTCTATTCTTGATGTGGGAAACACTTGACTGTCATGTGTGCTTTATTACACTTTTTATTTGTTCTGCTACTTGGGATTTTAATGTGGAATTAATGCTGTCAAGCGATTAAAAATTGAAGATATTAATTAATTATGATCTGTGATTAATTAATCTAATTAATCTATTTTTAATCTCACCTAAAAATTGCTGAGAAAAACACTCACCTTAAGTGTTTTTGTTTTGTTTTTATCCAATCTAATTAATTACATTATCGCTGTCGAGTTGAACAACCCTTATGTCACTTTGCAACTCACATGTGGAAACAATGAAGTTAAAGATTTCAAAATAGATTAATGCGATTAAAAAAATTAACTCGATTACTATGTTTGCAATTAATTAATCGCAATTAATGCACTAATTTGACACCTCCATGTGGAATTGCTCACAAACATGTTTGAAGGTTAAAAACATCACAGAAAGTGCATGATTTTTCTCCTTTTATTTATTTTTATTTTTTTGGCCTGACCAAATTCGCAAATGAGGTTAGTAAAAATATATGTTATTGGCCTTTTTTTTTTTTTTTTTAGCTTTAAATAAAAACAAAGGTAGTATGTTTGGTAGATTGCTATCACACAACCTAAACTTTGGGTAATCTCGATAATCAGTTAGGCATATTTTAATCGACAAATCTGTCAGTCATTCAAGTGGCAATAACAACTTCCGTCTTTATTCTCCTCAAGTCATTTTGACTTAGATAGGCATCATTAGAATGAGTCCAGTCTCTAGTGCATGTAAACTCTGTTTCACCTGCTTCATACTTTACTGCTTTCCACATGCTTTCTCTAGGTTTTAAAAAGTAATCCCCTATTTTCTCAGTTTATGACTGAGATTACTGTATGGAGGTTTATAATTGTACAGAAACACTGTCCAATGTTAAAATGTGTATTTCTCTGTCATTATTGCTCCTATCAAAATGAAATGAATGTCAATATGTCTCTACAGACATATTGACATGAGCAAACAATTTTATCACATTCTAATGTTCATGAGCTTATTTAAAACAGAACAAAAAGTGTAATGACCTTTAAGCCTCATTATAATACAGTATTACTGTTGGATCTTCTGCTGATTTCTATGGTCTTTTCGAAATAAGTTTTGGATTGTCTGGTCTTATCTATGAATTCAAACAACTTTTGCTGTTGCAGTCTGTTGTTTTGTACATGGGTAAAATCTAGATTATTCTTTTAATCTTCTATGTATAATTGTAATGTTTGGATTGATAAATAACTGGTGAAGTTCGCGTGTCATGTGACCGCTGTGCCTATGTGTGACTTCTTTGTGTTGCCTGTTTGCCCTGACGAAGACCCGTAAGGGGTCGAAACGCATCGGTATGTCCCTGTTTCATTCAAGGATTTGTATACTTTTGTACATCAGAGTGCCTCGGTTTTGCTCCTTTTGCTTATCAGCGTTTTCCATGGATCCTTGATGAGCACCTGATTTCACTATATTTGGACCCCGTCAGCACTCACTTACTTCCTGGTTGCTCATTTCCTTTTATTTACTAGTAAAATCAATCTTGACTTCTGAATTTTTTCCCCTCATTAAAATATGAAAAAGTTAATTTTTATTACCAGCTCGCCCAGCCCTACATGAAACAAGGCAGAAACACCATGAAAAAAGTCAAAAATCTTGGTTCATCAACTAAAAAACAATTTCAAGCTATTTGAACTCATCTACATTTTGTTCATTTTTTTTCTTTTCTTGCAATGTATACTTGTACTTACAATCGCCTTATACGACACTGTTTGCCCTATATAAACAAAAAACAACTTTCCACCTACCCGACTGATGGAGAAGAGAAGGCCGGGCTGTCCGGAGCAGACCCCGGTGAAGCAGTAGCGCAGTCTCCAGTAGAATAGATGTTCTGAGATGAAGGTGATGAGGGACAGGCCCATCGCCGTGGCCAACATGTAGAACACACCGGCCATGTTGTCCACGTCCAGCTGACTGGACATCACCTCGTTCTTCTCATTGTGGCAGATTCCCGTCAGCCACTGGGCCTCCAGTTCCTCCATCTCACCTGCGGAACAACAAAGAAATCTTATTAAATATTACTAAAAAAGATAAACACTGGAAGAGAGATAGAGAAAGAATTAGAGAGAGAGAGAAGAGAGGTACACAGGTAAACAGAGAGAGAAAGGAGAAGTGAGTGACAGAGCAATAGAGAAATAGATAGTGAGCGATAGAGAGAGAAAGGGACAAAGAGAGAAAAAGAGACATTTGACAGAAAGAAAGACAGAGAGAAAGAGACAGAGGCTTAAAGAAAGAGAGAAAGCAAGAGGAAGAGAGAGACAGATAGACAAAAAGAGAAAGAAAAAAAGAAAAGAAACAGAGCAGAGAGAGGGATAGAAAGAGAGGCTCTGACAGAATGAGAGAAGAGAAGAAGAAAAAGACAAATAAAAAGAAAAAGGTGGGCAAGAGAGAGACAGAAAACAGAGATAGAGAAACAGAGAGATACGAAGAGAGAGACTGATAAAGAAAAAAGACAGAAAGGAAAGTGATTGAGATAAAAAGAGAGAAAATAGAGCAAGAGAAAGACAGAAAGCAGAGAGATAGAAAAATTGAAAGAAAAATGGAGAGAGAGACACATAGGAGAGAGAAAGAGAGAGAGAGAGAGACAAAAAAGAGAGAGACAAAGAGGGACACAAAGTGGAGAGAAAGAGAGACAAAAAGAGAGGGAGACAAAGAGAGAGAAAGAGACAAAAAGAGAGAGAAAGAAAGACAGAGAGAGCAACAAAAAGAGTGAAAGAGAGACAAAAATAGAGAGAGGGAGAAAGAGAGAGAGAGAAATTATGTAAACGACTTAAGAAGTAATTTTTGGGTGGTTTATTTGATAACCTCCCATTTTCTTCAATTTTCTTTTATTTAGTTGCTAATTTTTAAATTGTCTCATTATACAACTTAATCAGAATGACTTTGAGACGATTATTTTTGTTGCCAGCACACAAGAAACACACTGGTGTTAACAAGCACATTGCATTTATCTATTTATCAGTATTTTAAAAGAATGAGTAAAAAACAAAACACAAACCATGACCTTTTATCTGACTTTAAAAAGACTACAACGCAATAGTTTGTTCAAAAAACAAAACAGGAAACAGTAAAAGACAATAATCTATAAACCACTGTATAAACCACTAAAATGTCTTTCAAACATGCTTTTGAGAACTTTTACTTTGGCATCTTATGTATAGAACTTAAAGTGTATTCAAAATTCCAGCGTCATCTACTAAGTTTAGGACACTTTAAACCCATTTTGCCTGATAAGGGTTAGAATTAGCTGCAGAAATGCTCCAAACATGTTTTGATGATTTATGGACTTAAGATCTCAGAGATCTGCCCATGACATCATAGATCTGGTACTCAGTGTTTTCTGAGGTTCACAGAGGAAAGACTAGACTAGGGACTATCTACCAAATTTGACAATATGCTATTATTTCTGGGTTATTAGCAGCTACTTTTGTCTAAAGCTTCAGACTGTGTGATAAATAACAACGTGGATAAATTAGGTATTTTTTGGGGTCACCGTGACTGCACATGCACTCTCACAGGAAACACAGGAGTGAGCCGGGTGTGTGTCACTGCAACTGGATCTCATAGAGACCTCATGGCCACAGATTACAAGACACACGTCAGAAAATAATGCAGAGTAAACAGGTTAAATAAGGAACACTGAAACTTATCTGTAATAATCACAGTGTTCATTTGATATTAACCACTTAAGCAGATCTTTCACAGGTCTCTGCTATATCCACAGTTTATTTCATCCAAACTCTACCTGTTACACGCTATATTCTCTGTGCATAAATCCCAGTCCCTCATTCTATCCTCCAGAGAAAGTGTACTTCCGTGGTGTTACAGATGCGAGAGGTCAGGGCTAATACACATCAATCAGAAAGAGCACTAGCAGCGAGTTTTCATGGAGGTTCAATCTGAAAAACAAATTAGTGTTTGCATTTTTAGTGGCCATGGTCAAAAGAACTAATCATCACTAAATGTGACCAAAATTTGGTCAAATGAAGCCTCATCTGCTTTAAAAAATGCACTGTCGCAAGCGTGATTCAGTCTTGAACCAGTATTAAATTGCATGCTGTACTCTGCACGAACTGTACTACTTTGTGTCACAGAAAGTAAAGTGTCGTCTCCAAGAGGCAGCACTCTTCACGGCCACGGAACAGCAGCATACACAAATCAAACTCCAAGAGGCATTTGTCCTTCACTCTGTCGCAAATTTGAGAGAGCAGGAGAGCTTGAGTCCGATCTGAACCCCAATGGTCTGGTCGTATGTTCCAGTGTAAGGCAACATAAATACCAGCTGATCCTGAAGGTTTACCCACAAGTCTGCCATTGCATGTACTTTTTGTTTTCTTCTAAAAATGAGTTGACGCGGCTCTTAATCAATTTCACTAATGACCTGGAAAGAACATTATGGGCCTGATTTATCAAGTCAGGTGCTAAATTGCGGGTGCAAAAAAAAAAAAAAAATGTGTTATTTATGAGCATTTTTGCACAAACTTTAATATTGGAGAATGGACATACAACATACTAAACAAAACAGACATGAACCATCTCAAATTCTGCATCTTTAGAGTGTGTGAGAGAAAAATGTCATCTCTGCCAAGGTTTTGCTCCCCCTAACCTATTTTGCACATGAGCAAATGCTTGATAAATCGGGCCTTATGTGTTCTAAAAGACTCCACTGAATGATTGACTAAACAACTAACAGACTAAGGTCCTAGTGTCAATTTTGAAGACATACTGTAGGATATTGAAGATAATCCTGTATCAGACCTTCTAATAGTGGACATTGTAAATTCCGATTCTTGTGAGGGAAAAAATACAATAACCTAAATTTAATTGAATAATCTAAACATTTAATGGGCTTTCTGCATACTTAAAACAATTAGAATGCAGCTGCCTTTTTATCCAATCAGAGACAAAAAGTGAAACAACATCCGTGACATCTGCTGTTTCTCTTTAATACAAAATTATACCATCAACTTCGCAAAAGTTTACAATATTTCCCTTTTCAATTCCCCGCGATTACCCTTTGTTTTGCATCCGTCACAACTTTACAGCAACAACAATCCACCATAATCCATTTCTCTGCAGCGGGGAGTATCATACGTCAACACTCAATAACACTATAACCTCAAACTTGCCACAATGTTCTGCTATATTCCCCGGAAAACACCTCCCGAACGCTGTTTTCCTTTCTTCGCGGTGGCTGTTAAAGTAAATTACATTTCTGGAGCATCAGCGCGTCTCCGGCTCCTTCACGCCGCCTGATGGAGCCCACAGATTGTTTCTTTAATGAAAGTAAGGTAGAGAGCAACAAAGACCTTATCTCCTCTCATTCCTCACTCCCTTCTCTTTGGCTCCCTCGCTGACATTTGGTGCTTGCCTAATCCAATCGCTGTCATTCAGGCTGGAGAAAGCTGGCGCGGCTCGTGGGGAAAGACAAATATCATGGCGGTGCTTAAAGAGATGACTTAAAAGGGATGGACGACCAGCTAACAGACTAAATAGATTTAATGTATGGCTTTTTTTGGCTAAACTCTTCTATTTGCAGAAGAAAAAACAAAATAGTGGGTCTGCAGGTTTGACAAATAGTGTTGGATGTGCTACAAAACTTGAGAACTATTGAAATGATTGAACTGTCTGTGGAGTAGTTTATTTTGTTAATAACAATTGTCATGTGTGCTCAGAGGTTCACAGAGGAGGTTGTGGGAACTGTATTTGTTCATTGAATTTCCAGTCGCACAAAAGAGAGCTTTGATTGCTTAGAAGTTCTGCTGAGCAACATTGAGTAAACTTCTGAACGTAACCCTAATATTACCCAAGCTAACAATGTAAATAAATAAATTATCCAAAACTCAGAAGCCAATATTATCCATTGGTATATAGCAAAGCTCCATTCCAGTGTTTGCTGCAGGACTTGTTTTATAATCGCCTGTTTAACACCGGAGCTAGGCTAGCTCTGGTTAGCCTCAAAAGTTCAGATCCAATATTTCTTATGGGGAATTTTTAATGTTTTAAAATCACACTGCAAAAAGCGAATTTCAGCTAGATAATCACTGGCAGCATTATCAGATTTCATATAGCCTATAAGGTAAATACCTAAAAAGCTAAAACCAAAAAAAAAAACACTTAAATATAAAGTATTGCTAAACAAAATGATAAAAGTACATTTAACGCAAACAGCTATGTTTTGATATTTTAAGTTATTAGATATTTTTTATTGCAGTTAACACATACTAATCAAGCCCAAATTTGTGCATGTTTAGGTAATCTTGTTTTTTTACATTTCCAAAGCTCAAAATCTCTCCTCCACATTGTGATGTCATCACATTTAGCATCAATCTTGGTTCTATTCAAATGTTTTACTGCATAAAACACTATAATAAGTTGTTGTCTTAATTTAAAAATATTTTTTTTTTTTTCATTTCAGTTAGTAATGCACAGATACTCTATTCTAACACAAATCCAGGTTTGAAATGTTCAAATTATTATGGTGAAGATGGGTGGAGCTTAAAAACCCATAAGCACTTCCTGTGTTAGCACTTCATGACATCACAAAGGGGAAAACAGTGTTTTGAGGTTGTAAAAAGAACTCAATATAAATATGCAGGATGTTTAACAAGTGTGATTGAAGCAAAACACAACTGTAGGTGTATTTTGAAGAAAAGCAACTTTAATATAAGGACCAAAAACTTGTGTAATATGGGCCCTTTAATCTATTTTAGGTTGGCATTAGCAGAGTCATAAACACACGTTTTCCCTTTATTAAGTATACAGTATATTGGCTTGATATATTTGCATATTAAAGCTGAATTTAAAAGTTCTCTCAATGGTAAATATAAACACCACTGTCCTTTCTATGCACCAACCCGAAAACAACTATCCTGATAAAATTAATAATGCTGATACTGATAAAGATATATTGCCCATGTCTAGAAAAAACTACATATTTTCTTTGTGAAGTATTTACCTAGTATGCAAAGATTGTAACATGCTGCAAAGAATTATTAGATTTAACTACTTTTCCATTCGAGTCAATTAATTTCAGCGAGGTGCAGCTGATTCTTTAAATAATTAAGAGTGAAGATCAGCACTTTTGAGACACCTGGAACCAGCCGAGTAACAGCCTGAAAACAACCAATTGGCTTATTCACTAAAAAAACCTCTAGCATTTCTCTGTATTTGAACCACTTTAAGCCAAACAGCATGTATTTTGTATCTGCAAAGTGCCTCCTTTGGTTAAAACCTGTAATAATCCAGCCCATTTTGTGAAACTGATGTTGCGTTCAAGACTAAGATTATAGATGATTAACTTTGTGACAAGAGAATCTAGTAGTATGTAAAATAATCCGCTATAAGAGAAAAACAAAACAGGATAATTTTCTGAAAATATGGTAGAGAGAATGTCTTATTTTTACAGTTGGGTGTTTTACAGTCTCTTTCAGCTGGAGCCAAAGAAAAGTGAAGCAGTGGGGGGGCAGCTGTGGCACTGTGAGCCGACTCTGACACACAACAGTTCAAACGCTGCTCTTCTCTGCACACGGAACGTGGCTCAGGCTAAAGGATGACTTTTGGTTCTGTCGACAACGCAACGTTATAGTAGTGTATTTTGGTTTCAGGTGGATGCATGCTAATACAAATAATTCTTGTGGTGTACAAAACAGCAGACCTAGTGATCATGATAAAAGATTGGTTTAAAGGTGCAAGGTAGCAGAGTGGTTAGAGCTCTGGCTTCGAATAAAGAGATGGTGGCTTCAAAAACACACTGTAAAAAATCCTAAAGCCACTAAATTAAAGTCTTTATGTTGTTACAGCTTGACAATGTGAGTCAGAGAGATTCAATTTAGACTTTTAAGTTATGAAAGAGAGAGAGAGAGAGAGAGAGAGAGAGAGGAAAAGAAAGAGAGTGAAGGAGAGAAAGAGTCATTTGAGAGAAGAGAAACAAAGAAGGAAAGGAGACAGAGGAGATCGGGAGAGACAGATTGAGAAGGAAGGGGAGAAGCAGACAGAGAGAGAGGGGAAGGCAAGAGGGGGAGAGGAGAGAAACAGAGAAGGAGAAAAAGAGAGGAGAAAGAGAAACAGACAGAGGAGAAACAGAGAGGGAGTAGAGAGGAGAAAAAAGAGATGGAGACAGAAGGAAGGAGAGAAGCAAACACAGAAAGAGAGGAGAGCGAGGGTGGAGTGAGAGTGAGATAGAGAGGGAGAAAAAGAGAGGAGAAAGAGGGAAAGAGATGAGAGAGAAGGAGGAAAGAGAGACAGTGCATGCATGTTTGGTTTAATTGGGCATCACTGTAAATTTCTCTTGTGAATGAACAAGAGAGTGAATGGTTGTCTGTCTGTAACCCTGCGACGAGTTGGCAACTGTCCAGGATGTAAGGATGTTTTTTTTATATATTTAGGAAGACACTGGAACATATGCAGATCAGTAATTTACCTTTTGTTCATTGTAAAATTCAAAGCTGATCTAAAACAACTTAAAAAATAGGAACAGCTCTACTGACTTCCTGTTCAAAACGCAGATCTGATAAGCCCCGCCTCTTCATTTTGAAATGTAACTGTAAAAAGCAACAGATTTTAAATAACTAATTTTTATTATTGGAAAGTGAATATGGGACAGTATTGAATAATATATGCTTCACTTTGAGCATTAATCTTTTGAAATATGACAAGTAAATACAGACAAGTGGGAGGGGATAGGTGGTAGGGGAGAACAGGGATTCCTGAGCACTTGAGCTTCAGCTGAAGAACAAAACAAGATTACTCAAACATGCATGAATCAATTCAAATATAACTTTGAGTAAACTAATGGTGAAGGAAGGCCATTATAACAAGGTTACAACTTAGAAAAGTGAATTTGACATAAAAAGGTCCCCTTTAAATGGTCTATTGATTTAGGAAATTACATCTGATTAGCAATTGTTTGGCATTTTTTTCCAACACCAAACATAGTCAAATAGATAGTTTTGAGCGCCCCTTCGCGGTCAAATAAGACCACCAGGGGCCCATTTTGGACACTACTGAGTTAGACTTTCATAGGGTGTCCTAATCTTTTTCACATGCCTGTAAATGTAGCTAGATGTGACTGAAAATATAGAATAGGCTACCTACATTCAAATGTTTTGTAACAAGTTTCGCAACATGCAAGGATTTCTGAAGACTTTCACTACCAATTATTTCACTTTAAACTTTCCTAAAATCAGTGTTCTCAGTTAGGTCCATCAAAGTTGTTTTTGGATTGATCCTTGCTGTTTGAATAATCTTGTACTGTCCTTCAGCTGATGCTCGAGTGCTAAGAAAAATCCTGTTTTCACCTACCACCTATCCCGCTCACAATTAAGTATTTGGATATAACACTTTAAACATTATAATGATACACACAGGGTTTTAAAATTACACACTATCCAAAAATAAAAACATTCAAAAGATAATCTGCTGCCAGGAAGTCAAAGGACCTGTTTATATCAATTAAATATTGTGATTTACAACAAACAAAATGTTAATTATCATACACATGACATATGTTATAGTTCAATAACAGGTACCTAGAAAAATCTGATCAATATACTGATATTTGAACAGCTGCATTCAAATTACTTCCAACCTGAAGCAATTATGTAGATTTATAACAATGAAAACCCACTGCCTTGTTGCATGATTGCTCATAAGTATCTGTGCTATACTACGCCGTAAAACCAGCTAAACAAAAGCATTCTGATTTAATCTCATCTCCGGACACAAGATGGCCGCTCTCTGCATGCTCTATATAACCCCAATAAAACCCGGTGGGAGAAAACTGTGACACCGACGCTTATTTAATCAACTCCAGTGCACTTTATGCGAGTGGCTGTGAGCGCGCATCAGCAAAACGCCCTGGATGTAAAACGTGAATTTGTTTTGATTTACTTCTACACATATATTTTTGGATTCTGTAGCTTGTTTATGTAAGAACTTACTGTAATAAGGGGATAATTCAGATAGGGTAATGCCACCGCTGCCGCAGAGGGGAATGTATTAGAATAACTTAAGAGACTGGGCCCTGGCTGTGTTCAGTGAGCTTTGGAGTCCGGAGGAACATCAAAGCGGTGTTTATGCTTTGTGCTGTCAGCGGGCTGCGGAGTGTATACATAAGAAGGAATTACAGAGCTGGCACAGGAAGCTAGGTAACCTTTTGGCTTCTCGTGTGCCGTCTACGCTTTGGATTTGTATTAAAGTGTGCAAAGATATGACTGTGTTCTTTGGGAAGCAGGTTTGTGACATGTAAATTCAATTATAGATCACCGGAGGGATGCAGTGGAAGATTGGAGCTTCAAACGTTGTGTCTGGATAAAGAAAGCAAAAGCAGCTAACTTTTTTCAGTGCCTAGTACTTTATTTTAGATCCAGTTCCCATTTTAGGCGCGTACCACAGAGCAGGAACTATGGACTGGGTCAAACTTTAGGAACTATTTTAGCTCCTGCTTTGGGGCAGGTAGTTTCCGGGCCTGATTTTTTTCTCCAACCCAGTTATGCCATCACTTTGCATTGGTGGCTATGCTAGCAAAAGTTTATATTTTAAAATATTTACTTGAAGGATTTGGGAAAGGTTAGGGTTAGGTTAAGTTAAAATGGTTAAGTTTAGGGATTTGGGAAAGGTTACTGCGTTGGGGAAAAATAAAGACGCCCTATCCATGCCCATTTGTATATACTTGTGATTACTCAAAAATTCAGATTCCCAGCTAAACATATAGGGTTCAAAACTGTCATGTATCCACTTTTCATTAACAATAAATGGTATTTTAATATCTTTGGCCTATTAAAGTCAAATTTTGCAAGGAAGCCTGTGGCTTCTGCTGTTTTGAAAAGAAATTCAATTGACCTGTTACTAATTCTAAGCCGTTTTAGATCATTTTTGTGTTTTGCAATGAACAACGTGAATTATTGATCTGCACATGCTATAGTTTCTTCCTAAATATAGAAACAAAAAATTACAATAGGTCTCCTTTAGGACACTTAGATTAACTTTCCTTATCCTTGAGAAAAAAATACTTAAAATCTGAAGCTCCAAAAACAAATGCTCACATTTGTAAATAGTAAATATTTAAGAAATAACAGTGAATAATTGTGTATTATTGTTAATTTCAGTGATTTTTTTTCTTTTTTAGCTTTACATCAAAGTTAAGTGTAATGGTAAAAAAAACTTTTGTTTTCCAAAATTTGATACTTATTATTTTTTTTAAATACTTCTTTTTTTTTTTTATCTTTTTTTCCAATCTTTTTTAATATTTTTTTTTTTTTTTTTTTTTTTTCTTTTTGTTTACATCATTGTGTAATGTAAAAAAACTTTTATTTTCCATGACCTACTTAAATTGTTCCAAATCCAGTACTATACAGATGCTAATGTTAAAGCAATTTAGCCCCACCTTCACAAACTGTTGCTGGTTTGAACGCAAACATGAGGCGTTTTCCCACTTGAAAGTCCCAAGAACTAGTCCCAACATTCCTCCAGTCCCTGTTTAGACAGAAGAACTACCCTGTTTCCATGTCTGTGTTCTGAAAAAGTGGGTCTAACAGGCTTTAACATAAGCATCTGCACAGTCTGGAACATTTAAATAAGTGATTATGTCGTGCAAGGAAAACAAAAGTTGTCTTTTTGATTCCACATAAAATTATGATTTACAAAACCTAAAAACATCACTGAATAAAAACAGGGCTCAGGGAATATGGGACTTAGTTCTTGGTACTTTCATGTAGGAAAACGCCTATTGTGTAGTTTTGTTATGTCATTAGTAGATCTCTGAGTTTTTAAGTCCATCAATCAACCTTTAGAACAACTTTGCACTACTTTAGCAAATCATGCAAGATGGTTTTGATTATTTCTACTGTGCCTTTCCTTTAGAGCCAGAAGATTGAGCTAAAACACTTGGCTTTTTAAGTCCTAATCTACACAATATCAAAGTAAAGGTTTAAGAGCATGTTAAAAAGACATGAACAATGCAATAATACATAAAATAAACTTGCAACAGCTTTCAATTCCAGAAAAACTCTTGAAATTTGAGACAACTGTCATAACGGACAATGTGGAACGATATCATATTTCCACATGAACACACACGTCCCTACATTCGCACACACACGCGAGAGAGAAGCAGCATGTCTGTTACCGTCGCCGATGATGGCCAGGATAGCCAGGTCCACCTGTCGTTTCCAGTACGAGCCCTTCTGCAGAGCGATGCCATATCCAGTGGTAGCGAAGATGTAGCTAAGAGAAAAACAAATACGTTAACCTTTATCAAACAGGTAACGTCACTGCGTATTACAACCTACGTGCCTGGGGACATGGAGCACCGAAAAATGGCACAAAGACACACACAAAAATGGACTTTACGAGTTTTTCAATTGTACTTTATTACTTGTATTAATGAAAATATAATGAAATGATTAAAGGTCCTATATTATGTAGCTGTGATTTGTTATTTTAAACTATTTTGGACATTCTAGCTTTGGTTTTCAATAGAGTGCCGGCATCAAAGTTGTGTAGTGAACGTAATTTGAGCAGAACTAACTATAATGGACCGAAAAATGCAACACTAACAAATTATGTACTAATATTTTTCATAATATAGGACCTTTAGACAATACCTTGTGGTGAAGGGGTTTATTCGGTGCCTTCTCTGCTTCTGCCATGGTTGAGCAAACTAAATACTCTGCTTTTATGAATGCTTGATGATGTCCAAGACCAGTAATGTGGCTGCTTATGTCACTATGTGCACTGGTCCTGGATGGGATGGTCTTGTTTCAACAGTAACAGAGTAAACAGAGAGAGACACATGAACAGGCTAACATGGCGGCGGTTTGGGATGAGGAAGACGTCTTACATTTCACACTCACTATTCTGACTGGGTGGAAAAGGTGGTTCATCTATTTGTAAGGGCGCAAGTTAGTAACGTTTAGTGAAATTTTCCCAGATTCTTTTAAGTTGGGTAATAAAAAGTTATATTAAAGCTCAGGATACAACATTAGAAAACATGTAGCCATGGAATTCTGCAGTTTTTGTGTGGAAAATCAGAGATCCATTACATTTAGACTAAAATAAAACGGTGAACTAAGTCTTGTGGATCAGTCTGATAAGCTGCTGGGTCACTGCTGATAAACTATGTTATAATGTGTTTAGGAATTAACATCTTAAAAATGAAATATTAGACAAAACCAACTTTTTGGAGATGCTATAACATTATTCCTTCATCAGAAGCATGTCTTTTACATAAGTGGTTTTATATCATGTCTGAGCTATCTACAATAATATTATTTATGCAGACTTCAGCATGTCACTGGCTCCGCCCACAAGCTTATGTGACCTGGAAGTGTTGCACTCTCACTCAACTTTCTTAAGAAAAAACTTTTTTAGTTGTAAACTAATGAAAACAAGAATTCTAAAGAAGAGTCTTCTTCGAACTATAAACAGAAGTCTGGTGACACTTTTTGTTTTAGCAGATAATGTGGTGTTTTGACTATGATTCTTATAAGTCAGCGTAATCCCTCATTTGTCCAGAGAGATCCATAGTAGAAAGGCATCTGGATACGCTGTCCAGCAGACAATTTTGAGGCTTTCTAAATGATTCCTCTACAAAAAAAACTGTTAAATTGGTGCATGATTTTGTTTGTTGAGAAAAAGCGCTCTTATTGGAGGAGCAGGAAAAGAGAGTGCTTCAGAACATCAAGAACTAAACCCAACATTTGTATGCTGTTTGCAGTAAATACTGCATTTTTCAAACCAAAAAACTGTAACATGGTGATCTATATTCTATATACAATATTATAATTCAAATAATGAATTAGCCCAGAGAAGCATAAAACCCCTCTTTAAAACTTCATAAAAGGCAAATTGAACTGATGTTCACAATATAATTCCAAGCTATAATAGATTGGAACAGTTTGCTTTCTAGGCATATAGAAATTGTTGAGTTTATATCGTACTATTGCAAACCTTGCAAACTACAGTTGGGGGCCAGATGGAGCATTTTGGAAAATAAGTAGTATTCTTCATATATTGCTATTTTACTTTTAATTGACTTAGCTGCTATATTCTTGATAATGTAAAAAAATAAATGCAATTTTTGTTTTTTCCAGAAATGGGCTTGAATGCCCATCTCCGATTTATACTTTGGTGTCTATATTTGCAAAAATCTAAATCTAAACACAGTTGCCTCCATTTAGCTTTAGTTTGTTTTTTTCAAGTAAACTTTTCACTGACTTTTGAGTGTTTTCTGGCAGTAACTAAACACACAGTAACTACATTTGGAATGCACACTTAAATGAGCCCTAATGTGAAGAATAAAGTGCCAGTTATTTACAGTCTCAATTTATTATATTCCACAAATTTCAAACCAGAACTGTGGACTTCCCATAGAATCTAATACAATTCTATGCAAATTCCACAACTTTGACTTGAAGTATTTGGAATATATATATTGCCGTACAGCGAGTGCACTTTATTCTTACAGAGCTACTAACTCTACACTACGTACATCTGCTCAGTGTGTAACGAGAACGAGACAAAACCAAAAGCATTACCCGCTGCCGATGGTGACCAGCTTACAACCCTCGTCTCTTCCTGCCATGTAGTTCAGCACTGCAGCGTCATAGATAAATGCATCCAGTTTCCTGAGGAGGAGAGAGAGAGAGCAGAAATGAACGAGGGGAAAGAGAAAACACAAGCCGGGCGGAGACACGAGGGCTTTTAGATGTTTATAAAGCGTGCCAAGTACACAGGAGGAGACAAAACACTGGATCAATTCAAAAGTGTTAAATCGTCTCTAATAGGGCCGCCATCCGAGTGAAACCAAACACTGCGGGGAGTGGCAGCGGTTCGATACGGAACGCTTCACTGCCGATGGGTTCTCCGAGGAGCGAGGGGGGTGCGGAAAACAAACTTAGTAAAAGTGCATAAGGCGTATTCTTGTTTTTTTCTGCTTTGTGATTTGATTGGAACGGATCTGATGTAAATATTTAGTAGCGTTTATGTCAGTCGAGTTGCAGCAAAGAAATGTTGAAAGCCAAAAACTTGCATATTAAAGGAAAACGTGCTGGCTATGTTGGCAAATGTTTATTTTTTTCACAGTTTGATTAAGGTTAAAATTGAGGTTAGCAACATGTGATTGGTTTAGGGCTTTGGAGAAAGTTTGTTAAATGGGTCAAGGCAAAGAATCACTCTATCTTTGTGATTAAAAAGTGACATTCCACTGAAAATTTTGAGACAAGTTACAATTTCCTTGTTCACTGCCTCATCTTTTAAGTTTTTTCAGAGTGAAGGAGTGAAAACCACATAGAAATGAACTGAACAGGAAGTGATCATGCCGGTGTTCTATCAAATGGAGGAAATCTATTTAGATTTGCACCCTTGTTTAAAGTTAGTGCTAGTGCCTTACTTTTAAATTACTGTTGTTTACTTTCACTCAAACCCCAATCCTAACATTAGCCGTAGAATTATGCCAAAACTTAGCCAAATTAATTGCTAACTATTAGTTGTTGCATCATGAACAAAAGCCAATGAAGAGTGCTCGATGGGTTGCTCATGTTGACATAAAAATGAACAAGCCAGCTGATGTTCAGTGCACAGAGTGAATAGTGTGGACATTTGGACACAGCCTCGTTTTACAGTTTAGTTGCTAGGATACAGTCAGGGAATTACCTCCATCATTACTTAATTTGAAATCTGACCAAATTTGGAAACCTTTTTCAGACTCATGTCTAACCAGAACATTATTATGTATTACCTAAAATTAGGTCAATATTCCTCTAATTTAACAGGCTTAAGGAATAAAGATATTCTAAAACACACTAGTTATTCTAAATTTATGTTCACCAGGACATAAAATGTCTCTTGTGAGTGGGGCTGGGCATTGAAAAATGGTTCCTATTTTGAACAGACCAAAATACTGGAACTGCCTTTAAATTTCTGCATTAACAAGCAGACAGCAGAAACACTATACATGCCACATGTACGATCTCTAAAATGACACAAATTCCACTCGACAAACAACAAAAACACCACGTAGCCTATGTGTCAAATACCACTCCACAATGTCACAGCAATTCACGTTTCATATCACTCCAAACAAATTGTGAGTAAATTTGACCGAGCTCTGCATAAACTAACATACGGCACAATTCAGTCTCATTTCTCCTAAAGACACGGTGCACAGGCTTATGACTGCGTCTTGCACAAGCAAGTCTCCCAAACAAAGCGCAGTCTGAGGGCTTGCCGTTGTTGTGACCTTGTTTCTGTGCCATGTGTGGCGAGAAAGTAAAATTAGACTTTAGCGCTCCATGTGGGAGTCCACAGGAGGAATTGCTGATTCATTTGTAGCTCAGACTAATTATGTTTTAAAATAAAGTTTGACATTTATTTGACATTATTTTTAAAGTCTGAAAAAGTAGCTTTGAGCTTATAAACCTGTTTCGAAAAACAAGAACTGAAGTAGCCAGGCTAGCGCCACCCATTTTATTTCACTCCAGCAACTAGGTCAGGAGTTTCAAAGTTTGTTGCTGCTTGAATTGAGCTTGAAAAACGATCGACCAATCAGCAAACAGCAAACAGAGGTGATGCCAAATCCAATCGTCTGTTTGTAGTTCAGCAAGATTGCCGTCAAATATTAACTTAAATTTGATAATGTGCCTTTAATCCGTAAATTTGCATCACAGAAACCATGGACATGGACCCACCTGCCACAGAACAAACAAGCTCCAATGCTGAGACAGATGGTTTCCACGAAGTGAAATTAAACCGGCATCATCAGTCTACTGTTTAAGTACTTGTATCGACAAAAATCTAACGGTACCCTGTACTTGTGAGAAACTTGAAAATGTCCTTATCTCCACAAAATGTTGTCATCAGTTTAGAGTCTACTACACGTCTTGTTATTTTCAACATATTTTCAAACTTTTCTCACAAACTTCTTGCTTGATGTCAAACTACATTTATATGCACAACAGGTATTGATCTACCAAATGAAGATAGAAACAGAAAATTGCAAAAACCGACTTCCATGTAGTCTGCCGCGTCACATACACTTTAAACAGCCACTCTTCCGCAGGCTGCAATCAACGCAAACAGACAAACAGTGGTATTTTCTTTGATTCCCTCGCATCCACACACATATAAGAGACACACACACAGCTCCTCTAATAGTGTCAGTCTGGCATTTACAGAATGTCAGATGATCCCCCTGAAAACAACAGCACAGCCCGGGCTTTAGCTGTAATTAGCCTAACCCTCTTCCACTAGCCACAGTGTCCAAACTGGACCAGGGGCGCCGCGTGATGTCTTTAGGTTCACACAGTCGGAACATTTCAAAACGTTTAGCTTTCATCATGTTTTTCGCTTTTACTTTGGGAGATTATTCGCTCAAAAGTTGTTGCAATATGTTTCCGGCTTGAGAGGGAATTCCACTGTGCTTGTGTCAGCAGGCTGAAGTGATTGATATACATAAATTACTTGCAAACATGCAGATTTAGGTCGGCGTAAGCAAAATAAAGTCTCAACTAACTGCTGCAACAAACTGAAAATGTACTTTTAGTGTCGTCAGTCGTGTGCTTTTGCGAATAGTATTAAATGGGCCTATTAAACTTTTAATTTGGTTTGATTTGTGCATGTTGAGTCATCTTGTATTGTCCTGCAACTGATGTTTAAGTGCTCAGAAAAGACCTGTCTTCACCTAACACTTGTCTTTGCCTACTGCTTGTTGTTAAAGTTACATTTAGAGGCGGGGCTTATCAGTTCTGCAACAGGAAGTCAAGCAACCTGTTTATATTTCTAAGCCGTTTCAAATCAAATTAGTGTTTTTTACAATGAATTAATTTGCGACACTACATATATGATGGTTTAATAGACAATATATTAACAAATATAAGTCAAAGTACTTTATGTGTACAAAACTTCTAATAAGAATGTCATTATAACAAGAGCAAGAACAATAGCAGTGTTTATGTTTACACAGAGCCACATTAGCATCTGCAGCTTTATGCACACTTACTCTTCCTGGGGCCATTTTGAATTGCAAATGTTGCTTTAATAACAATTAATTAAACAATTAAACAAACAGTGATTTTAATAGCTACGAATACATATTCATGATCCATAACCAAGTAAATAATAATAAGGATGTTTTGTTATGCTAATGCAGAGCAGTTCTGTTTTTAAACATGTTTTCTGGTGGAAGGTCTACTACCTGCCTTATAATAAAGATTGTATTACTTTGCCAGAATGTTCCAAGGCACAATACTTCTCTTCATGGAGACATGTTGGCAGTTGCAGGTCGAATCAAATCTAGTCCAAAAAGTTTATTATTATGAGACAATGTTTATTGGACTTTCATTACCTTGTTGTGTAAGTACATTACAGTACATGTTGAAGTTTGGCAGTAGATAAACAGAAACTCTTTTCATTAAAATCAGTTTGCATTTGGACAAACAGCTAATCAATGCCACATGAAATAACCTTGATCAATCAGGTCTGTTTTCTATTGAAGACTATGCAAATAAAACCTCCCATTGTGAGATGTTGAATGTTATAACTGCTTTGTCTTCTGTTAGTTACTCAAGTTTTATTAAGCTTGATTCATGCATGCTTGAGTAATCTTGTATTGTCCTGCTGCTGATGATTGAGAGCTTAGAACGCCTTGTCCTCACCTACCACCTATCCCGCCCACTTGTGTGTGTTTAATTTTTATTATTGAAAATATTCAGATTCATACTAAGCATGTATGGTTCAAATAGTGAACTTACTTACACAAGTGACACTTATTTTGTGGCACAGTGGCAGAGGAGTTCAATTCCTGCACAGCCCAGGCCTTTCTGTGTGGAGTTTGCATGTTTCTCCCCGTGTCTTTTCTCCGGGCACTCCGGTTTCCCACACCAACCAATAACATGCATGTTAAGGAATATCCTCCAGCTACACAGTCCTGACCAAGCCTAGTAAGAACATCTGGAGATGGGTCCCTGAGATGCTCCAGGGGCATTGAAGAGTGGGCTAATGTAGAGGACACTTTTTCTATGGGTACAATAAAGTATACCTTAACCTTAAACAATCAAAAATGACACATTTTTAATCTGCTACATTAAAATCTTACACTAAATATGTGGGGCTTATCAATTCTGCAGTTTTGCACTGGAAGTAAATGATCTCTTTCTGTGCATAAGCTGTTTAACATTAATTTTGTATTTTATTTAGTACGCAATAAAGCTGCAGTACTTAACTTTTTATTTTTCAAATTAGTAAATGTCATCTTTTCCACCAAAAAGTATATTAAAAATGCAGCACTTTGTGGAAAAACAGAACACTATGCACTTTTAAAATCCAATTACGAATCGTTTTATTCGTCATAAATAGCCAAAAGCAATGCTCCGATTGGCTGCGCTTGGGTCCAGTTTCACTTTCTATTGTGTTATTGTGTAATACGTTTTAGGCTAGAATTTCAACCAAAAAAAAAAAAAAAAAAAAACTGTGTGCTGAAGCATTTGTAAGCACAAGAAGTAGTTTGACAGATATAAAATCATACACATCCTGTGAAAATCAAGTACTGCAGCTTTAAACAATATCATTTTAGCTGCCATCAAATATGAAAATGTAAATGTGTCTCCAATATTTGCTGTACAAAAAAAACAAATAGTCAACATTCAAAACCAGCCTCTCAATAATCCTTTTAGTAGAGCTGCCTCATTCTAGTAAACCTCGGGCTTTCTCCGTGAGTGATGTCATTTCGGAGTTGTATTTTAAGTTCCCTGCACCGCGAGTGACTTCAACAGCCCAATATTAATCCAATCAGTTCAGCCCCCTGCGCACAGTTTCTCTTCCCGGTGCCTGTAACAGATTTCATGCATTAAGCCTGTCAGCATTATGTGTGATCAGGGCTAATCCAAACCATCGCGCTTCCCCACCTGCTAATACGCCCGAATAGAATTATCAATGAGGGTGTTAGCGCCTGCTCTTACCTGCGGATCACTGTTTATACAAATACAAACCCTGTGTCTTACTCCGGAGAGATTTATGCGCATCGTGTTGTATCCGCAACCTGGCATTTCGTAGAAGTATTAGCGCTAGCCTTGTTTATATCCACTCTCATGACTTATGTATGACAGGCCGGCGTCACGTTTGTTGTTAACTTTATCCACTCCGTCCCCGCGGGATAGCCTGTCCTTCAAAGGAGGGGGGGGGACAAACGCGATTGGGTAACGCCCCCCAGGCTGTTAGCCAATAGGGAATGGCTCCTCGTTATATCGTCTCATCAACCCTTTCGTCCTCTATATGTGTGCAGTGTTCTTTTTTTTCTCTCCTTGCCCCATTTTCTTATTCTCACGGTTTGCTCTTCTCCTGTTTTGGCCGTGTCTTACACCATCCCCCATTTTCCCTCATCTGGCTATTTTTAGAGCGGTTTTCTATAATAGGAATGGTGCGGGTGGAAAGGGGTCCAACGGAGAGCAAGGTATCATAAAGCTAAGAAAGAATATATTGGAAAAAGTCATAAATTAAAGGTTCGTGTTATATTTTAGACATGTTAAAAGGTTTATATATTCTGTTTTGTCAAGATTGGATCGAATTCTGATATATTTTCAGTTTTGTTAAACCTCTCAAGAACAAAATATACTGGAATTTTTCTGTGAATTTGTGAAATAACACCTAGCTTGTCAATAAATGACAATATTATGCTAAAATTTCTGTTTTGCTTCTATTTGCTTTTGAACATTTGGACCTGTGACGTGACACTTAACATCTCCATTTGTATTCTGAGTTGTGTTTTGTTTCATCTGCCTTGTTTAACACACACGTGCTGCACTTTTCTAAAGCAGTGTACTTGTCTTAGGCCCAAAGTGAAGGGAATCAGTTTCAGTTTTTATGCAGCTCAGATCTGAAACAGTATTTATTTAGATTTGCTTCTACTGCGACAATGTTCAAACCTAGACTCAAAACACTCTGTATAAACAAATTTTCTCTGCACTGTTCTATTCTTCATAAATTCTATGATGATTATTTATGTTAACATGTTACTTGTTTTGTGATTTAATGTATATTTTCAGTAAAGCACTTTGACATACTAATGGGCTTCATTCGTTAAAGCTGGGGTAACTAACTTGTTTTAGTAGTAAATTAGTAAACTTTGTTTTTCACTAAAAAGGAAATAAATGCAGCACTGTATAAAAAAATCTGATCTCTGAGTGTTGTCTGAATTGAATAATAAGAGTTTTTTTTTCCTTTTTGTATTTTGTTTGCATTTCATGTTCGAAGAGCGAGTGGCGGCGCACAAAAGTGCAGCGGCCCGGGGCTCACTCCAAATGTATTTCATTGTACTCTGTGACAATGACAATAAATCTTTCTGTCCTGTTCTAGTTCAATAGGAGTCCGAATGCAGAGCTCTGATTGGCTGTGCTTGGGTGGTTCACTCCAGTTTCACTTTGCTGTTTGTAAAAAGAAGTTTATCAGCCGTAATTGCAACCAACATGAATTAATTTCAATATTAATCATGTGGAGAAAGATTTATGAGAGGAAGTTATCAGATTTAAATCCAAAATTGTGTATACTGTGTAAAAAGCAGCTACCCCACTTTCAATCGATCTAATATGCATATATACATAAATAAAGTGTTTTGCTTTTTTTTTACTGTTGGAAGATGCATATATCTAACATATTACAGAAAACAGATATGCACCACCTTAAATTTACAGTAGCATCAGTATGATACACAAATGTCATGCTTGATAAATGAGGCTATTTCTGTAGTAATTACAATTAATGCAATCTACTGTACCTGTACCTTTAAGATACTTAATAGCTGATCAAAAATGAGTGCTCTAGTTAGTGCAAGCCAAGATGACTTCCTTTTGAGTATATGAGATTAAAGTTATTCAACTTAGTGATTAATTCAGTTGGTGTATGGGAGCAAAGTCCATGTAAGACGAAACCACTTTTCTCCCATAAACTGACTTGATTGATCCACTTTTTTAATCTGTCCTTAGCTTTGTGGCGCCTGGCTCTCTCTTGGACCCCTTCCCGCCCGCACCAGTCCCATTATAGAGACCCGAGCTAAAAATAGAGCCTGCTGTTCCCAATGAGGAAGCCCATTCATCGCCGGTCTCAAAGGAGCTGTCACACACGTACAATGAGCAGACTCCAGCTAACTCAATGGTAGTGTCCGCACGGTGGATGTGAGCTGCTCTTACCCGGATTTCAGGCTGACCAGGGCGTCCACCACTCCGGTTTGGTGGTATTTGACCATGTACTGGTGCATGGCGGGGTAGTTCTTCCTGATGTTTCTCTCCGTAGAACCGTTTGGCACAGTCCCGAACCGGAAAGGAGGCGAGTAAGCGTATGGGTTCTGGAACTGTGGAGGAAAAGAGAATTGATTTTTACTTTCAAAAGAATACATTACACAGAGTATTGCTGCTCTATACAGTATACTGGATACCGTCCCATCCCTATGTGCAGGATATCTTTAGAAATCAAGACTGTGGCTTAAAAGGAAAATAATTAGTTTTGGGTTTTTTTTGCATTGAAACAAAACTAGTCTGGAGAACCAGTTGGGTCATTCTCTAAAATTGGGACCATTTTGACCCTTGATTCTTTGAAAGGCTTTAACGCGTGTGTTGGGTGTCCACAAATGTGACACACAGAATGGACCTGTTTGCTCAGAAAGAGAAAACTTTTCAATGAACATGAATGTTGCAGCAGACACCAAAACCAATGTGAGACTCCAGGAAGATTATGATAAACTTGCTAGATTTTTTTTTCCAAATTTTAGCCTCTATGTCTCACTTTATCTGCCCATATTCAGAAGCGACCCAGTATCAAATAGCCCCAAGCAAAACAAAAGTTTATTAAAAGAAATGTGAAGGTATAAAACAATTGTTGCTTGTTCAACATTTTTACTTTTTACATTTTAAATTTTATATAACAAAATCTATTTATTTTGGAGAGCCTTGCATTGGGTTGTGCCAGTTGCCTTAATATCCAGGTGATACATAAAATATACAGTATATTGTCTGACTACCATGCATCTGTTTTGAGCTGCAGTGGGTGTGATTGTCAAACAATCAGGGACATGCCTCGTCTCTTGTATGAAAACAACAAGACTGCTTAAGAGAAAGAATACATGGACAAAATAACATGAACTAAGAACATCACAGAGTTCTGCAGAATCAATGAGCAAAGCAAAAAACTTCTTTAAGACAAGGTGAACGGAGTTAGATTTAGTTTTAAATGACAGACGACCAATGAGCTTCTTCGCTTCATGTGTGTCATGTAAATAAACTAAACTGTTTGTTATGAAAGCATGGGCTCTGATCCCAGGCAGTTGTGCTAGATAGGCAGCACTGTGCTAATTAGCCACACATAATCATTTCCTGATGACAGAAATGCTAATAAGTTTGGTTTAGTCTTCTTGTTATGAATATGAGCTCTCACTCTGGACATTAGTTCTAATTTCATTTGATTCCTTTGCTCAGCCTTCATGATCTCAGTTATGATTCATCAGTGTAGTGTTCCCAGCAGACCAGCTCTAGCCTAAGTCTGTAGACTTTTATAATTGTATCCGTTCACAGTCAGGGTCAGAGGATTGTTCTTTACATCTGTGATCCATGTCTATAACATGTGGAATGTAACAGGAAAATGTCCTTTGTCCTTTAAGCCCAGCTTCTTCAGTGTCAAATTAAAACACGTTGCTGTTTTTAAAGAGAAGCTAAACCCTAAAATAAGTTTTTTTGGCTGTTAACTATGTATGTGGTGTTTAAATAGCATTGTCTACTGTTCTGAGTCATTTTTTGGCATTTTCAGTGCAAACTGATCAAATTAGCAGATTTCAGGTCAAAATAGTCACAAACTGGCTGTGTCTCTCATGTCAGCTCCAGGTTCTATGTGACCTCAGTGTGTATTTTCCACTCAAAATGAAGCACTAATTGCAGACACCTGCTGTCAGTCCAATCACACTGCTGCTCTCCTCTCTGAGCCCCTCCTTTGCCCTTCTCCCAATGCTTTTCAATGAGTTTGCTGTGTTTGAAATGTGTTTGTGGGTGGAGTTTAGGGGGTGAGCTTCTCTTTAACGTTTTATTGTTGTAAAATGACACTTTTAAACTTGATATTTAACTCAGTATCAGTGAATACTGACTAGTGGACAAGGACAGATGAAAGAAAGACTTTTCTGAACCCTGGAGCAAAAGCAGCCGGACAAAATAAGATTACTCAAACATGCAAGACTATTTAACTACAATTGAGTAAACTACTAACAAAGTTTGTAATGAATAATTATCGCGTCTGATGATCTCACCATTATGATGCTTTAGTTTGCTTCTCAGAAAGCCTTCACTATAAATGTCAAAGCTGTCGATCGGTAAAGGTTAATTGCCTTTAATTACATAAAGATATGTACAAGATATGTTGCATTAGTTATTTCATGTTTTGCAGTAAAATAAAAAGTTGCAACAGTTAAAAACATGTTGGTCCTTTTCATTAACCCAGGTCTGTAATGCTGAATGTACATATACATTTCTCTGACAAATTTTAATTAATATCAATAATTAAGATAATTTTAAGTGACAATGTAGTTTTATATTATTGCATTAATTAAAGCAGCTTGACATCAATTATGCAACAGCCATGTCAGGCAAAGTGCATGCTGGGAAGTGTGTGCATGTTGGTAGTCCAAGTCATGGGTGTATGTGTCAGTATCACCAGAAGAAGCCTTGAGGAGGTGATTTCTATTCATGCAACTCAGATTAAAGGTTTCAGATTTTTACAATGCATTTATTGTAGAATTGTATTTGAATTTAAAAGACTAATATAATACATATTTGTGCAGTAACTCTGCTTTGGCGTTTTAGAAGTTAAATAATACATGCACTGAAAATCACACAATTAATCAGGCGCTCCCTCATCAGGATTTGATGATAATATTTGTTTACTAAAAGCAGAGGCAATCACCAGTGACCTTGCCCAGACTAGCATACAATTGAATATGATTTCATGACAGAAAGGCTAAGAATGTGTCAAGCAAAGATTTATGGACTTAAATGCTACATGGATCTCGTTAAAAAGTGGTTCTCACTTAGGGGTGGGCAGGAAATACTGTAATCACTTTTTTAAAATAATTTTTCTCAAAATTCTGTTCTCAGTCATGTTATACAAAGCTATGTGCTTAGTCAACAAAATAACTTTCTCTTCATTTGCTTCTGTTGCAAATTGTGCATGTGCTCAAGAATGTTTAGTACAGTGGCACCCAAAGTGGGGCCCTCCAAGGGGTTTCATTTGGCCAATGAGGAGGTGCGAGATTTGCTAAGAATGTGAGTCTGATTTCATTTTAAGTCGTAATCTGCTAAACCCTGTAAAAAAAAATAATGAATTTTTTTTTTTTTTTTTTCAAAAAAAAAATCCTTCAGATTGACCTTTTAAAGTAAAATAATAATTTTGGCTCACACCCCGAAAAAGTTTGGGCAACCCTGGTTTGGGAAATCCACAAGAGCATGAGCTAAACTTATGGAGACTGTAATTCCACTTTCGCTCATCCATCCGTGAACACAAGCTTAAGGTCGCGAGGGGACGGTGCAGTTTGATTTTGCCAAGAAGAAAAGAAAGGTCGTTGGTTTTAGAATTTCTTCTGAAATCTTCAAATGCAGTAGGCGTTAAAAGCACAAAAGTTATTTATCATTATAGCAAAGGAGAGCAAGTTGCTATACAAATAGTTTAAAACAAGACTTGTTTAGATCAGAGGTCGTCTCAGCCCAAGGGGTGCTGAGATGAAAAAAGTCACTGGTTGCAAAGACGACCAATCAAGAAGGTTTAGGTTTAGCTTCTTTAAGACCATACACACGTAGGGTATTTACAAACGCATATTCTGACCTCGTTTTATAAAACTCTTGTGTCCACACATAAGTTTTAAAGAAAACACATCCAAAAACCGCATAACTGTGCTCCCGATCAGCTTAAAAGCACGTGTATGATTTATGCAAATGTTGCAGTTAGTACGTATAAAAAGTAAAAACCGGTTATTCACATCCAACTCAAACAAAGCGAGTTTTGGCAATCTTCACTTTGGTCGGATTTAAAAAGCTCCGTTTATATAGGAATTAGTTTTATGTGATGACAGGCGAATCGTAAAAAAAGTTCGTTTTATCAGATACCGGCTATGTGTGGAAACTAAACAATGGTTCTCAACTTTCATTAAGATTTGTCGTTCCACGTACCAGACTCAGACTTCATTGGGTCAAATTTCAGCTATAAAATGAGCCTAAACTATGTCTAAATAAAACTGAATTGTTTATAATGACGATTTACCCCAGAAGGACAAAGATAAACAGTTTTGCCTCCAAATTAAACAAAATCCAACTGCAGAAGACTACCACCAAAGACAGTCCAAGTTCATTGAAAACATCCGAATCATAATCTCTTTGCATACAAACTTTTCGAGTCAAACACAAAAGCAGGTTTGGCCTTGTACATGCTAATACATATTCATTTAAAGAGACAAATGACAGGAAGTGGGCAGAAAACTTAATCTTCCTGTTTAAATACATTCTTCAACTTCTTTAATCCTTTGCCATTAGGATTATTTTTTTCAGGTATTAAAACATTCAAACGACAAATTCAATGATTAAAAAACGTGCTGGTGAGAATGCGGCCCGACAGCTTAGCATCCGACGGCCTCAGAAGCGCGCGAGGTTGAGATAGCGGCGCCGGCGGGCTGTATTGGCGTTCCGGGAGCATGTAGATTGGAAACATGGCCTTGGTGTGCTGTGTAATTATCGGTGGAGGGCTTTGGAGTGGTGCACCAGCTGCTGTTAATGAAAGCCTGATGCAGAAATGATGAGGGCGAACAGAGCGGAGCAGAAGGGCTGTGGTGCGGACAGGTGGAGACGAGCGCGTTCTCCTGACCCGCGTACACTCGTCTGTACACGCCACTTTAAAGGCACGCGAGCGAACTTTGGGAGTTTTTTGGGGTCATGAGTGTGTGGTGAAATTCAGCAGTTTGTGGGGAAAAAAGTGTGAGCTTTTTGTAGAGGTGAGATGATAATAAGAACTAAAGGTCTACACCCAATTTTAGCTTCCTTAAACATGTTAGCAACAAAATATAATTAATTTTAAACTTCCTACATCTGTCTACATGCTTTACTCACTTACCCAATGCATTCAGAGTCTCTGAATTGTTCACCATGATGGGTTTTAAGCTACTTTTACAGTTGTTAGGAGCGAGACATGTCAGTATGCTAATGGAAGTTAGCCACAATGCTAACAGCTACAGACAAACTTAGCGGCGATGGGTGAACAAACAGCGTAGTCAGACATTGCTGACTAATTTTCACCTGTTTCAATGTATAAATATCATAAAGATGGGCTTCTAACTGTACTGGAAAATGTATTTATTTCACCTTTATTTCACCAGAAGAGCCTCATTGAGATTACAAAATCTCTTTTTCAAGAATGTCCTGGCAAAAGCTCATTTATTTTATTGAGTCTGAGAAAAAAGCAGCACTTTAACAATCTTTAGTTAACAGCAGTTCACAAATAACATAAATAATCAAGAAGTATGTTTCAATCCATTTATGTTTATTATAACTACTATAGGTATCTGGACAGCAATGTAAAATAACCAAGGATCAATGGAACTAATAAACTATTAGAAACAAATTTGTTTATATTAAACATTACAAAATACACAAATCAACAGTCTGATGTCATACTGTGTATTTTGGGGTAATTATACCGTCCATGACACTGTCTGCACTGTATGATGGATTATTCAAATGTAACAGGTTTGAATTTCTTCAAACAAAAAATACAATGAAAGTCATTTTGTTAAATGTATGCTTACAGGCTCATAAAAATCTGTTTGATGTGAGAAAATCTAAAGTGTCTCTTGTCTCCTTAGTGTGATGTCATCAATTAAGAACTGTGCTTTCTGTTTTTTTTTTCCATACTTTCAAACTGTTCTAAAACTATAATTAATATTTAAAAAAGGTGTTCATCTGTGACTTTTCATGGCAATGTACTAGAACGTCACTACAACTTTTAATTGGTCATAAACTCTCAGTTAGGATGGATTTGTGGTCATTTGTTGTTAGTGATTTTGTCAATACGCAACAACAACAACAAAAACTATGTACTTTTGAGATTTTTGTTTTTTATCTTTTGATTTGAAATGTGAAAATTGTAACTCAGTATTAAAGTTAACCTTTTCCAGGTATTTTGTTGAACAATAACATAACATACAGTATTTATTAGTATGTTGTTGTAAAGTAATGCAATGTTATGTCCAATGTGGTCTTAATACAAATGACAAACCACAGTAAACTGAACCGTCATTTTACATTTTGCTCATTGTAACTGCAATACTAATCAAACTTCTGTTATATAAATGGTTTATTAACTTTCTCTTCAAAACTACAGAACTAATACAGTGCGCCCAGCCATTTCATTGAAGTTTTGTCCATCTGTCTTCTTTATCTAATCACATCAGTTGTATTAACACAGCAAAACCACCATCTTAAAAACCCTTAAACTTTCAGTTGAACTACCTATTGCCCGGCCATGTACTACTACTGCTCAGGATTAACAGGCTAGCCAGCTAACTTCAGGGTTAAGCTACGGCTAATCTCTATTACAATGGATGACAAGGCTTGCACTGAAGAGGGTTAAGGACAGAGCGGACTTTGGCAGAAAAGCGAATGAAATGGAGAAGCTTGAGAGAGACTTCAGCATACACAATTTGAAAAGGAATGATTTTTTGTGTTTTTGTCTGGCTCTGGTGATGAATTCAAATACAGCGATGGTATCTTTTCGCTCAGAGGGAGGAGATTTAAGTACACGCGAGCTGCTCAGTGGGTCTACTGCTCATAAACTCGTAAATTGCTTAAATGTGCTGAGTGTCACAAGATGGTTGCAGTCTTGTATCCGCCTTCGCTTTTTCAAATCAATTACTAGCTCGGAGGCTCATTGTAGCACAAGAGGGACTTTCGGTGGCCCATCCCGCTTGGCACAAAAATCCGCCTGACACAAGTCTTTTCTAATGGCTGTCATCATGTGTAATTACAAAGTGTTTGATTTGTGTTGGAGTTGACAGCGCTTATATCACTTTTATTTCTAGAAGTTGCACTAATCATTTCACTAAGACACAGTTAAAGTACTGTGTTTAAGATTTCATCACGGTTTAGCTATTTTTTATATACAAGTTTTACTTCCTGATTGTACATAGTCAAACCACACTAGGACATTTCCAAGCAATCATGCCAAACTGTACCAAAGCTCATGTAATCCAAATAACATAACATTAACAAATCAAAATACACAAGAATACATTGGAGAAGTCTTCAAAGTTGTCTTCTGGACATCGTATTTGAAGATTAAACCATTTCGACTCTCATCTGAAAGTCATTTTCAATCTGAAAATTACTTTGATTGCTTCTTCTCAATAGAGGGGAAGCTTAGGACCCAGCAAAACGGTTTATTAGGTTTTAGGGTTCAGCCCCTCCTCAAGGGCAGGGCTAAACTCCAGCGCCAGTCTCAGGTCACTTCCATCGGATTGAAAATACTTTCAGATGAGAGTCGAAACATCTTGATCTTCGAAAACCCTGTCCAGATGACAACTTTGAAGCCTTTCAACCACAACAAACGTGTTGTTGAATTGTGTAAAACTATTATACTATATACTAACAGAGTCATTTATGTGGATTTTTGCCCCTGTGGATAGAAGGATTATTTGTTTATCAACACATAAACAAATGCAAGGGTAAGCTAATAACAGAATAAGCTGTTGTAGCAACACTAGCCAGTGCTATTATCAGCTAACTAAATAGTTTATCACTGTGCGAAAACAAATGTGGTTCTGCTAAACCAATATTTCTGAGGAAATGAATCTTTATGACTCATACAAGTCACATTCAGATGAGAGTGAAATGATGAGGAAAAACACTGTCTCAACCTTCAATAGCCAGGTATCCATTCATACTGGCTCAAAACCAGTATGAATAGATCATACCTGATCAAAACAGCCACTTGTCTTTTTTCATTGTTTTTATCAAAGAGCATTTAGCATATCTTTTTGCTGACAACATGCGCATTGAAGCGGAAATTGACATCCACCAATAAGCCTCCTATTTGCATTATGGTTGCTAAGTAACAGTAGTGGAATGACCTCTACATAATCATACTGTATTTGCAAAAGTCAAGTATGAACATCAAAATAACTAAATTGGGCAAAAACAAACAAAACGTTTAGTGAAATCTTAAATATAATCCTGTTCACTGTGTTTTACTGTAAAATGCAGTCTAACCTGTCACATGCACATTCAGCAAATATTTAACACATTTAATAACGTCAACTGATATTGGCAGCTTTGTCCCAATTATGAATATTGCCATTCTGCGCTGAACCAAGTATAGTTCATATAAAAACCTGGCATGATAAGCAAGGTAAATCTGCAAACCTTCCTTAACTGCCAAAACGGCACACTGCACACTTTTCAGAAAATAAACGATATTCTTCAGCGTACAGGAGCATAAAATGTGATTAAGCTTGTACCCAATAGCTCATTAGTTTCACTCATTCAAACCGGCAGTCAGTGCTGAGTAATCCTGTTCTACACGTGCCCGCTCACCTTGTTATCGGAGAGCCCCGTCACTTGGTCCACAAACTCCTCCTGGATCATGAAGGCGGCCAGGTTAGCAGTGTAGGAGGCCAGGAAGATGACAGCGAAGAAGGCCCACACGGACACGATGAACTTGCTGGTGGTTCCTTTAGGATTCTGGACAGGCACGGAGTTGTTGAAGACCAGGCCCCAGAGCAGCCACACGGCCTTGCCCATGGTGAAGGACGGTCCATGGGGGTCTGAGGAGAGGACACAGCGGGGGAGGATGGGGTTAGAAAGAGAGATGTGTGCTGCAAGAATTTGTTGTTTCTGTGGGTAGTAAAACTGATGTCCGTGATTTAGACAAACACAATGGTAATAAAAGTATTCATTGTTCAGCTCAGCAGGTTGGTCGTGCAGCTGTCAGAAGTTGTTAGGACTAAATGATTCCGTGTGATTCCAAGCTGTCACTAGTAAATATTCTAGAGAATATAATCAAACGATTAAGCTAACACAAATTGTTTTACATGCATTTTAGAGTCTAGCTAGCGAACATAATAGTAAAACAAATTAAGTTAAGGCACATTGTCAAAATTTTGTTGCAGCTCATTACATACAGCAGGTCTATTCAACTAAGGCCCAGGAGCCAAAGTGGCCCTCCGGAGGTTTTATTCAGGGTTAATTGGGCTAATATTCATGACTTTGTTCTTTTATTTTGGTGCAATTCTGGTTTAGACTTGATTTGGTCCTGGCTTATCTCTAGTTCAGACTAGGCATTGTACTGGTCTAGTAAAAGTTTCATTCTGGTTTGGAAATTCTGTAGGTACCCCCTAACTCTTGGTTTATGGTAAATAAGTGTGTGTTCAAGCAATATATCGTCAATTTTTGTGTTTCCATCATACTGTTTTCTACTTTTAATGAATGCCACACTCCAAAATCTTTCCAAATTGTCAAACAGATTCAAAATAGACTACTAAAAAACTTCTAGGTTCCAATTAATATTGCATTATACCTCCATTTGAAGTCTGAAAAAATTCCAAGTACTCCCTGATAAGTGCTTGTGTACCCCTGGTGGGAAACACTGCTGTAGAGCAATCTAACGTAATCTAACAAGATATAATATTAGCTTTTAACAGACAGTGGATATTTTGTGCAACCTCAAATTTGTCAAAAATGCTAGCATCTTTTGCAACTATCCAGCCAGAGACTATGACCGATTTTGTCCCGCCCACTTGGCTTGGAAATGCACTTCCTGTTTAGCTCTGTAAAGGTAGCTAACGTGTTTGTTTGTCTGTCTTGTGGGGCAATTTTAATTATACATAATGACAGTTCAAAATAAACCCATCGACTGAAATCTACAGGCTAAATGCAGCTAAACAGGAAGTGCATGTCCTAGAAAAGTAGGCGGGACAAAATAGGGTCAATAGCCGTTTGAAAATCTAGCCCCGGGTGAATAGCAGTGGCATACAGTGATTCCTTCTAATAATCATTTATAAAATTCATTTGGTTTTTTGTTTTTTTTTTTTGTAGATTCTATACGTATTTTATTTTATTATAGAATCAGACTGGAATATTTTGTGTCACCCCAAATTGTCTATACAAGTGCACCTCCGGGCCTCAAAACATACCTAGTAAAATGTGACTCTGGGACAATTCATTTGAATATATCTTACATAATCTTTGCTACTTTTTGTCTTGACTTTTTTTGTGGTATTTTGTCACTTACAATCATTGCATTTTTGTTGTTGATCTAACTTTATATTAATTATACCTTATTTAGTCTTACTAAAGCCTTATTAAAGCATGAATAAAGTGTTAACAATTTATGGACAAATCATCAATTATGTGATTTATTAAGGCTTAGTAACTGCTCAATAAAGTAGCTAAGATTAGGGTTTTGGGTTGAGGGGTAGGGCTTGTAGTAATTAAGTCGTTACTAAGCCTTGATAGCCTATTTTGTTCATTAACTTCTCATTTTGTTCATTAAGAATTAATCCATTATTCATGCTTTATTAAGAGTGTATTAAGGCTAATCAAGATGTAGTTAATATAAAGTGTTCTGGACTTACATCCTCCCAAATTCTCACTTTTTTTTGTTTTAAATCTACCGCAAACAATTTTAGATCCACATAAATGAAAATTCACCTTTTTTCTAGTGTGAGACTAGGCCAAGTACCCTCTGCTAAGCGCTGGCGTCCAGGTGTCCTTGTACACCCGGGTTGAGAAACACTGCCATACAGTGTGTTTGTTGACATTTGTGTCGTCAAGAAGTCACACAATATTGCTCTATCAGTGTTTGGAGCCGGAAACACCTGTGAAGTACTGCTGAGTCCTTGGACTTTAAATATTCCATTCTGGAAAGACTCAGGGTCAGTTAAAACTCTTACATATAAAATAAACCTGCAATTTTAAATTTTTACAGGCATCCAACCTGAACCAAATCTCATTTTAGTGACTTTGGCTTCAGCTCTGACAGAGAAACAACCAAACTAACACCCTGCTGAGCTAGTGCCAATCAGCTGATTTCTCCTGAGACAAGCTTTACACTTCCTCTATATTTCCCAAAGAAAGTGCACTTAAGCTCTGTGCATGGCTTGTTACCACTTATAATTAAAGTAAATCAGACAGCAGAGGAACAAACGGCTCATTGTCAGCTTCCACCACAGACGTTTGTTTATACTCCGAACGTTCAGAGGCGTTTGGATTTAAGGTCATTTTAGTCCGACAAAAAACAGATTTTAGTCAGTTGTCTTATTAAAGGGTTACGCTTAATGGAGTGATCAATGGAGATTTTTCTTTGTTACAGTTGTTAAAGTACAGACACTTGCCCTTTTCTAAGATCAAACTGAAGTAATGTTGTTATGGGCCTAGTTTTGACAGTCTTATAGGGCCATCCCGTTTCTTTGTAGAATAAATCTAACAGATTCATTGTATTGCTTTTAAATGTGTTTTTTAAGTAAGTAGATGTTGTTTGACTTGTTTGTGTTGTCTGCCATGGTTAATTTTCACCCTTTCTCAGTTTAGAGATGTACATATCTGCTCATTGGGCAGAAAACAACATTTCACAGTGAGATAACGGAATGTTAGTGATGTGTTTAGGGTGTTTTTTAGGTCTTTTGTTTGTTCAACAACAGCAGCTGTAATACTATACTTTTGTTTAAAGACTGTGACGGGTCAGTTCTGGACTTTTTCTATTTTCTTTCAAGTTATTCTCTTTCTGATAAAAAATAAACTATCAAGATTTACAAAACCGTCAAACTGTCAACTGTCAAACTAATGCATCATGCCCTAACTGCACACATGGCTTAACTGTTTGGCGTATTTACCAATAAAAGAGTTCAATTAAACCTAAATTATAACTTTTCCTGAGCAGATTTGTTTTCACTTATAATCGTTCATTTCAGTCTACAGTAGAGCCTCAGCTTTACAAAGAGTCCAGGTGTTTGTGCTTCAAAGGCTCAGAAACAGATTGAGCTTGAATTAGAAATGAGCAATTGATCAAAAGACTGAGATCGCAATCCAGTCATGTCAAATTATCAGTTATTTAGGTGTGCTTCTTCAGTCGTTAACTTCACAGCTGATCGTTTGTTTGGAAGTAGAAATTGGATTGTTTTGTTTGTTAAATGGCAGAGATTAGAAAGATTAAAAACTATGCTACACTGTGATGAGAGAATGTTTTTTTTTATTATTATTAATTTGTTCCTAAAAATGGCTCAGCCCTAGTTTGAGCCTCACCTGGTTCTATCAGATGAATTTTCACAAAATCTGCAGAATACATCTGGAGTGACCGTGCCGTAAAAACTGTTAAAGAAGCTGAGCCGGACCAAAATAAACATGGTGTATTTGGACTATTTTAGCAGAATAACTACTTTGACCTCAAAAACATGCACACGGGTACATCTTGTGCTGTCTAACATGTAGATGTTTTATATTTACAACTTTGCACTATAATAATGTAATATACAGATTGCTTTTTAACCTTTACTGGCTTTTACTGTTTAACCCTTTATCGTTAAAGCTGGGGTAGCTAACTTTTTAGGTTGTCATTTAGTAAATTTTGTGTTTTCCACTAGAAAGTATACAATAAATGCAGCACTTTGTGGGAAAAAATCAGACCACTGAGTACTGTCTGAATTGAATAATAAAGATATTTACTTCCCTCCCAAGAGCCGAATGCTGTGCTCTGATTGGCTGTGCTTGGGTGGTCCTCTCCAGTTTCACTTTGTTGCTTGTAAAAGAGAAGTTTTAGCCGAAATTGTAACCAAAATTGGACACACTTTCTCATTTAAAGAGTCTTCTTTATTTTCATGACTATAAACATTGTAGATTCACACTGAAGGCATCCAAACCATGAATGACCAGAAAGGAGAGTGATGGGGTGCTGCGCTAGATGAGCTGGCCTCCACAGTCACCAGACCTGAACCCAATCCAGATGGTTCGGGCTGAGCTGGACTGCAAAATGAAGGCAAAAGGGTCTACCAAGTGCTAAGCATCTCTGGGAACTCCTTCAAGACTGTTGGAAGAGCATTTCAGGTGACTACCTCTTGAAGCTCATCAAGAGAATGCCAAGTGTGTGCAAAGCAGTAATCAAAGAAAAAGTTGGCTTCTTTGAAACCTAGAATATGACATATTTTCAGTTGTTTCACACTTTTTGGTTGTGTAGCCTACTATACTTTCACATATGTTAATTCATAGTTTTAATGCCTTCAGTGTGAATCTACAATGTTCATAGTCATGAAAATAGAAAAGTCTTTGAATGAGAAGGTGTGTCCAAACGTTTGGTCTGTACTGTATATTAACCATGTGTCGAAGGATTTAAGAGAAGAAGTAGTCATATATAAAACTGTAATCATGTTTGCAGTGTGAAAATCACTTACCCCACCTTTTATGTGTAAAAGATGTATTTTTGGTGTTTGTTGCTGGCAAGCCTACACCTTCCTCAGGAACTACAGTTGAAAACTGGCTTTGTAGCCAAAACTGGCACATTTACAGACACCTATGTGCAAGGTTTTTTTTTTTTTTTGCATTTTTGGATGAGAAAGATGTTTGTGCTTTTCTTGACAGCATAAAAAAAAAAAAAAAACATGACTTTGGGTTCAGATGCTAAAACCAATCAGATTCAAATTTTGACATGACGTTTTGCTTTTTCCCTGACGGCCGTCGGAGGCAGTCAACCCGTTTTTAGTTAGTCTTGTCCATCCACATAAACTTTTTTTCTTATAGAATAAAGGTGTTTCCGTTTACGTTCCCACTTATTCCCTTACCTTTCCCTTGTGCCAGGTTCCTGTTGAAGCCAAGCGGACTGATGTACTCAAACATGAAGACAGCCATTGCAGTGACCAGCAGGAGCATCACGAACATCATGACCCACACTGATGCGCTGAATGGCTCTGCGGAGAGACAAAAATAACCACCACCAATTAATATTAACCGCCGCACAACTTGCTCCTACTTCCTGTCGGTCCACACAGTCAATGAATAAATCAATCAGGCATTAGACGTCGGCGCGGTTAACAAGCTGACTCGGGCATGTTGGTGTGTATAGCTCTGTACGGCGCCCACGCTTTGGTTGCATATACACACACACACACACACACACACGAGTCGCATTGGTTTGACAGCGCGAGGAGGCGGGCGCCGTCGGAAGCTCTGGTGTCAGCACTACTGTCCTCCCCAAAGATTAAAACGGCGGGCTAATGTATGGGAGAGCAGCTAAGTCAGGGACGCTAGGTCTGTGTGAGTGTATGGAAGTGTATGGGAAGAGGGAAGGACGGAAGGAGATGAAGGTTAAAGAGAGGGAGAGGAAGAGTGGGGAGGAAAATGAGGGTGGGATGAGGATAGAGAGAAGAAGAGCATGAGATAGAGAGAGAAGGAGACGGAAGGTGGCAAAGAGGAAGCAAAGAAGCAAGAAACTGAAGAATAGAAAAGAGAAACTTGGGCGGATAGTGAAGAGAGAAAAAGAGAGAGAAAGAGGGTGGGTGGAGTGAAGAGAAAGGCGAGGACATTGGGATCGAAAGCGATACAGAGGCAAAAGAAAGGGGTGGAGGAGTTGAGCAACAGATAAAGAGAGAAGGAGGGAAAGATGAACGAGAATGAAAGAATAAGATGGGAGAAGGAAAGGAATGAAATGAGGGTTGTGAGAGAAACAGAGAGAATGAAAAAGCAAATGAGGGTGAGAGAGAAAGAGTGAGAGCAACAAAGAAAGCAAAGATGCATCATGAGAGAAAAAAGATGGGAGCAATTAGAAAAGAGAAAGGGTTTATGAGAGAGAAGGTAAGAGAGAGACAGATGAGTGAGAGAAGGGGGCAAAGAGAAAAAGATAGGACAAAGTAATAGAATGAAAGACAGAAAGGACAGTAAGAGGTTTTATAAGAGAAAAAAAACATGACAGTGCATGAGACAGAGAAGACAGAAAAACAGAAAAGCAGGAGAGAGGAAGATTTAGGATGAAAAGAGAAGATGAACAAATGGGCAGAAGAGAGAGGAAGGGAGTTGGAGAAGAGAAAAGGAAGGGGACATAGAGAAAGGTCCACTGGCTAGCAGCCATTGGCTTTCACAGCTAAGCTCTTCTAATCACCACTTTCTTCACTGCAACAGTGTAACAGAGAAAAGTGAACAGGCTGACATGTGTTGCTTTGATTGCATTAAATTCATATCTAAGGTATCAATTGCTTTGCTTTCCTTAAAGAATATACATATTGTCAGTTTTTTTTTCTACTCACAAAAGTGTTTTTAAGTTCCCAAATAACCAAAATGAACAAGGGCCACATTTTAAAATAGAGTCTTGACTATACTAGACTCAATATAAATAAGGCTGCTAGGCTTTATGACACCTAAAATATAATAATAATGACATACTGTATATGATATGACATAATATATTTTATCAATGGTCCACTATCAATAACATACAGAAATCATCCTCGAGGGCAAATGAAATCATATCGAGGGCCAAACAGGCTGCGAGTTTGAGACCTCTACATTATAATACAATGTGTGTATTACCATAATTCTCATGCTAGCATTATCTTATCTACTTGCATTGACAGATTGCACTATTGTTCTGATTGCTGTGTATATTTTTACTTATTTTATCTGGCCCTTTTACTTACAATACTTATTCCTTTGCATGCCCTTCTACATTGTATTATATATTTTATCATAGCTAATATTTTTCTTTGTATACTATTATTGTATTAATGTTTTATGTTGCACATTAGCATCAATGCAAGTTTCTAGTTTGTAAATTGTATTAACTGACAGTGGCAATAAAATCTATTCTGAGTCTAATTAATATGCAAGTCTAGATAGAATAAAAAAACAGTAGTGGGTACATTTTTGTAAACATTTATCAGACAGAGAGACGAAAACATGTTGTCTACATAAAATTTCAAGTCTATTATAATCTCTCTATATAAAAAATGGTATTTGCACCAAGTCGGAATGTCCCAAAGTATGATTTTCTGTGCCACAAAATTCTTATAGTTGTCTCCATTCTCTTTATTATGTTTTTTTTTTGTTGTTGCTATTTTTAAAGGCTATATAGCATTCTACCGTACATTATCACAATAAACATCACAGCTTGACACATTTGGACTTTTGTTGTTATTCGCATATGGAATACAGACATTCACCATTCTGCCTTTTACTGACTCGCACATGCTTTGGACCCATAATGTATACATTCTGTCGCTCTTCTGTGTGACTTGTGCATGTTTTAAAAATGAATGCGACGCCCCCACATCCATCTGCTGCGCGGACTCTTAAGACTACAACCTCCGGGACAGACGTAGGTGTGCATGGGATTGTGAGAGAATGCGGAAAGAGAACAGGTGCCAGAAATCCAGTGTTTTAAAAAAGGAAATGAATGAAGCAACGTAAGATACAGTGGATTTTGACTCAATCCTTTGTTTTGATTTCTTAAGGTTACATCAGGCTTTAATAGTGCAACAGGAGCCAAGTGGAAACACGATCGGCATACGTTATGATCTGACAGGTAAATGGTAAAGACACAAAGATGTATTTTTTGTGTTGTTCTTGTCCTTCAAACCTGCTCTTGTTCTTTTCTGCTTTGGAATGAAATGCTCCAGAACCAATAAATACGTGTAGTAAATCACAAATGACAGTCATTCCAACATCAGGAATTGAGTTAGAGCTCTACCTACTGACTATAAAATATGTTACACAGGGTAAACAATCAAATGCATCTTGCCTGATATGCTAATGCTGCAGAAACAGTCTGGATGAATTATAGTACTAAAAACAGTGCAGAGGATTTATGTATTCCATTTTATGATTTGTATGTCTGTGTCTGTTCACACAAGGTCAACAATTAATATTAACAAAACATTACTGCACTTAGAGCCTACGTGAATAGGGCATAATTGAATGTCAGTTTCTGTTCATACTAGCTAAAGAATAACAAAACACTATACTGCACTTAGAGCCTGCATGCATGGGGCATGAGTGAATGTCAGTGTCTGTTCACACAAGCTCAACACTCAATAATACATGTAAGTGTAAGTATTCTTTTCCTGTAAAGAATATTGAACTACTAATGCATCTGAAGTCTGTTCTTTGCTATTCACTTGTCCCCTATCGCTATCCCCTTTTGAGGAGTTTATCTGTTTCAGATGCTGCTGTTCCAGCAACTTTGGTTGGAACATTGATGCCCCCTAATGTTCAGGACCTGCACCCCTCCTTCCTCCAGGCACCCGCCCACCTCTCTCTGCTGGCTTAGACTTTCCTGGTCCTGCTAGATGAGTTGTTTCCCTCTGCTGGTGGACTCTGACTCCATAGACTTAAACTCTATCAGCCCGATCTTGCCCTTTTGTTCTAGCCGGTCTTAGCCTTGGTCTTAATTATTCCTCTGTTGGCCCTAGTGGCTCTCTCCAAGCTCTATACACTGTCAGTATAGAAGGTGTGGCTCCAGCCAGATGTGAGAGTGCAGTTTTTTTCATTGAACCTGACACATGCTCACGCCTTGACAAGTGAGCAGCTGCTTTAGGATCACAGTCAAAAGAGAACTGTAGCAGCAGCTTCAGTTTGGAAAAAACTGTAATAATATAAATCTATTTGGTGAAAGTCTATTACTTGACAGACTTTAACAACTTTGTCTAAAAATGTGTCTTTTCTTTTACATAAAGCTTGTTGACTTAATAAAAAAGATAATCAGATGTGAGAGTGAACATGGGTCAGTGTGAATGCTATGGAAAGGCCAAAGAGGTCAACATTTTTTTTACGTGTTGACACGTAAAAAATGGTTTAAAAAATACATGATGGCCTCTAAAAGTTCTTTACTAAGTTTCAGCAAAAGAGTTGATGCCATGTCGGCATGCTACCTGAGGCTAGAGCAGACTAAAAGTGCACCACTACATGTTTAGACTTCACAAGATCCTGCAAACTGACTTCAGATACTTGACTTTGACATATGTACTGACTCAGAACTGACTAAGTTAGTTAAATTGCATTTTTCACATTTGTGTTGTGATACTGTTTATATAAAATATCCACCATATGGCAAGAAACATACAGTATCTAAAATATCAATTATAAACAAATGCATTACAATATGCGTGGATAGGACATCTGGTGTAAATTTACCTGCTTGTGTTTACAAAAAAAAAAAGAGTATGCACCTAAATATGTGTGGCCTAATTGAGAGAGAGAACATTTTTGCATTGTTGCACAAGCTTCATAGGTTCTATAAGTTCATAGGCAATGTATTTACTTCACATACTTTGGCTTGAACTTTGTCCAAAAGAGGATATTGAGTCATTATCTGCCTGACTTCCCACTGTGAGCTAAGTCTATTTGCCGGTGGAGAAGTCGTCTTTCCATTGTGATCAAAGAGTAAGTATTGACAGCTGTGTAAGTGAGCTGCGTTAGATCCTCCAAACACTCAGCAAACAAATACAGCACGCCGGCAAAACAAAGAGACAAGAAGCTGCTGTTCTCCGGAGCCTCTCGCTAAACACTGGGGCCAATGCGGAAGCCAAATCTGGATTGGAAAATTGCAATGTCCATAGGTATTTTCTCAAATTCCAATTCCTTCAAGTTGGCAAAGATCTATTCAAAAAAGGTATTCAAATATATCAAGTCTAGATATTTAAGTTTGAAGACTTGTAGCTTGTGATGTGAGGATTGTAAAAATATCAATAAAAACAATAATGTGATAAGGAAACAAAGTGGTATTAAAGGGCCTATACAAGCATTTTTTTAAATTATTGTTTCCTCATTATAGCCATACTTGGAGTTCAGTTTTATTTCAGTCATATGTTTAGCACACAAATACTGCAATGTTTAGTCTGTGTTTGTCCCTAAACTGGAAATACTCTGTTCCATCTAGTGATGTCATTAATACACATTAACTGATTTTTGTTTTATTATTGACAAAACTGAACACAATTTAAACTAAAATATTGTTTATTAGAATAGGACAGTACAAATGTTGCTGTAACAAGCTAGCTGTAACATTTTGCTTACTGCAAAATGTCCACTTGATGACATCACAGAGAGGAACAGAGCATTTAGAGCTTACTTATAACGCAAGATTATTCCAACGTGTGACTAAAAGATCACAGCGGTTGGTTTTGCGCAATGACAATCATAAAATTTAGCGTTAAAGGTGAATTTTGTTATGCTTAAACACAATGCAGCTTTGAGAGGTGAACACTCATAACAGTGACAAAAGACTAGCAAACAAAAATTTTAAAAACGCTACCAAATATTTGATATTAACTAATCATAAGTTCAACTTTGAAAATACCCATACATTGAGTGGGTCTGGTGAAATCCAGTGCCATAGTTTGGAAAAGTGATAGAAGGTACACCTTTTATTGTATGAAGGAACTACTAAAAGTTGCAATGCAAAATATCTAAACTTTTTAAAACAGAACAAAGCAACTTCAGCAATAGTGCTCCCTCGGCAGCTCTCTTGTGTAATTAAACTAGCCTACTGAATCAAACGTAACAACAGTTATCTATTTTCTAATTTTACGTAACTTTTGGATTGAAATAAGGAAGCAAAACCACATATAAGCACATTTTACACTGCTAAATAAAAAAAATCAAATAGCCACAGTAATTCGGGTCGGCATGGGGGCGAGAAGGAGAAGTTGCAGTTGCCCTATTTGCTGCGGGAGACAATTGAGAAAGCACATGCTTCAAATCCACAAAAAATACATATGTAGCCATTATCACGAGAAATTACAAAAAAGGTAAAATGTTTCTTAGTCATCTAACCTTGTGCCATTTGTTTTATGTAGAATATTTTGTAGAGTATTTCAGATTCCTCAAAAAGCTCACTAAAGAAGGCTCAGAATTACTTTTAATTAGGCCTAAATTTACTAAAACATTGCTTGCATTTGATGACGTGTTTGTGGTGATAGAGAAATCACCCTGGCCTAAGGCTGCAGCCGGACAGACAGGTGAGCGAGTGAGTGGCGGTTACCAAGAAAGGCTGATGGAGACACTGTTCCGTTGCTACGAGAGACCATGACGCTGATCCCGGTTTCCACGAACGGGACGGAGAAATCGATGACCTCAGAACGCTCCTCATTGATCGTCAGAGATCCGACGGCCATGACGGCTTTCTTATAGACCACCTGTAAGAAAAAAAACAAAGAGATAGATTCAGTGTCACTTTTAGCATGAAAAATTATATATGAAAGAAGTTACTTGTTCTGATGTTATTTATAAAGCCATTTTTATAACTTGTAATAACAACACTATTAGTCCTAAAAACCTAACCAAAAAAACAAACAATAATAATAAAAAAATAGGCTGACATCACTGTATTAAAAGACAATGATGGAGTTTAAGACAGCGCAAAACTGAAAAGATAATTGAAATTAACAATAAAGCATAATTATTCTTTGTAATTCCTAGAAATAGTAACTATTTAAAAAATGTAATAGTATATTTTGGGAACAACTGCTTTAAAGTAATACTTCTTAAGGGTAAGGAAAGCGTGCCCCGAGGGAAAATGTGTAAAACATGCAAAAGCGAGTGTTGTAAATGTGTCTTTGTCCCCAAAAGGTTCTTGATCGGACTTGAAAGTTCCTGCTCCAGAACAGGATCTAAAAGAGTCCCAAAAGTACCTGCTCTTTGTGAACATGCCTAAAAGGGGGACTAAAACGAACAAAACAGTACTAGGAACTGAAAAAGTCCCTTCAGTGCAAAAAGACCTAGACCTGCCATTTGGATTATTTATGAACTAAAAAACAGGATAGAAGATTGCAGAGGTCTACATGTGACATCACAAAACAGTGTTTTCTGAGGCTCAGAGGGGAAAGAAGAGTATCTCACAGACAGAATTCCAACTGTGTTTTTGACCAAGAAGTAATGTTAAAATTGCATCCTATCCATTTTGCTTATTGTGTGTCCTTTAACCTGTTAAATATTAAACACATACAACAGTTCCAAAGGATTAGAACAAATTGCAGCTCTTTAGCATAAGCGTGTGGTCTGTTTCGCTGTGTTTTCTGTGTTTTGTGTGCAGTGTTGTCAGCCATGTGCGTTGGCATCATCTCCCAAAGTAAACAAATGTCAGCATATCTTTCATTTACAGACACGACTCTGAGCTAAACTCTGCCTTCTCATTTAGCGCCACTAAACTTTATGACTGTCTGGCTTTTTATGACAAAAAACTGTCTTGTGTTGCAATAACTGTCAGAGACTTATTATGATTCTAATGAAGTTATGCACCAGTGATTAAAAATATGGTTAACGCCATCTGTTTGAGGTGCTGCAATGGGCAAGTGTCAGCAGCCATTGTTTTTCATAAAGATCCTAAGAACAGTGGTTCAAATAGTGCATTGATTATCACTAAATTAGCATCATGACGTGTCAATTCACACTGAAAACATAATTGGACTATTTTAATCTGAAACTTGCTAATTTGATTCAACGACACAAAATACAAGAAGAAACCAAAAAAACTCAGAATAGCGAGGATATACTGTGCATATCAAAATATTGTTTTTGAGCGACATAAAGCTAACTGAAAAATGCAGCAGAAATTCAAAGCTTTCCTCATTTAAATAAAGCATTTGTTAAGAGGTAATCCATTCTTTGGTCATAATGGGTAAAACACAGAACGTACCTCTCCCACCATCCCATTCCAGACGTTGTTGATTTTCTTGCCATGTTTGCCATTGGTTACCAGGTACAGGTCATAGGTGAACTTCACGTATTTCGCGATCTTCTTCAGAATGTCGATGCAGAAGCCTTTACAGCACTTCTTGATGTAGGTTCCACCAGATTCTGTTGAGTTGCTGTGAAAACAAATGCATCAGAGTTTTATTATGATAGATAATACAAAACAATAACTAAGATTTTGTAACTTTGACTGCTGGCCAATGAGCTCATAAATCTGGTGAGAATCTTATCTCACTTACACAAGCTTTAGTAACCAAAGAGGAGGTCCACATTCAGTTCCCCTATATAAACATATAAACTAAGCAAATTATAGTTGTTGTTAACTAATGATCACAAGACTTTTGTTTGATTAGGAATGTAGTACGTTTGATTGACAAGCAGGCCAATAGGTAAGGAGACAGCTTTGTTCCCTATTGGCCAATGTTTCACTGGCTCCACCATGTACAGTGTTTTTATTATTATTTCTGTTTACTAGAAGTACATAACAGTTGACCCAGTCAACAAAATAATTGTGAAAATCCTTCTAACAACCGTCAAGCAATTTCTCTATAGGATGAGTTTATCACAACTTTTAAAAAACATTTTAAAATTGAGCTGTAGCAGGTGAAAATTCTGTCAGATTATATTGATTGAGGCTTTGTTTCTTGTTCATATTACTCATTGACTATTGAAACTCATTCATTTTCTCTCACTTGAGGTTAGAGGTTGCGGGTGACTGGAGTCATCCCAGTGACTTTGGGCCTTAGGCCTTAGTTCGGAAGACCTTAGACAGTGGCCAACTAGTTGAAGGGTCATCCATTCACTAGGGGAAGTTTACAGTGATGCCCAATTAGAGTTTGGATTCTGAACTCGAGCCTAAACCTAGGCAGGGCCCTCATTTCCTGCTTGGTTGTTGGGCTGCAAAACCACCGCAGTTACCAAATGCGAGTGCTTGAAGTGAACAACTATACGGCGTAAAAAAGGCAGGTGCATGTTTGATAAGCGGCGTGAGCAGAAAGAGAGACATATATGTTCTTGGAGGTGGGAGGAAGCCGAAGTACCAGGAAAAAATCCACAATGACAAGGGAGAACATGCAAAACTCCACCCAGAGAAAGTTCTGCTACCGTGCACCCAAACATTCCTAAAATATTTTAAAACTGAGCTTAAAACTGAAGAGCAGGTGAAAACCTTATTGTAGATTTGTTGACTTGTGTGATATCACAAATTATTGGAACTATTGACATTAAACAAACTGCCATAAAGTTCAATACAGCCATTTTTCAACTCCAAACTACCAACTCACACACTCCTTGAGATTATTGTGAATATAAACTAACTAGGTTTCTAAGACTGGCAAACAGAAGGCGACTGAGAAAAGGAAATTCCAATGCCCTTTGTTGTGGAAAAAAACATCTGTCGTACACCTCACGTCTTGGTCAAACTTCTAAGATTATCCTGATTTCCATCTGCCCCACATGCACCTGGGACTCCTTCACCTATGCGCCCGGGTCATTGGCTCTCCCGTGACAGAAGACGGCTTTCAAACCCCTCCTCCCGCTCCCTCGTCTTTGCTTTTCGGAGGCGTTTACGTTGACGTGGCTGCATCTGCCTGTCTGGGACCATCTGTGGAAGCACGTTGGGAGAGCAGAGAGTTCAGACGGCGATGGACTTTGAGGCACCCGCGAGGCTCATTTCAATTTCAGATGTGTGCTAATTAGGCCGTATAACCTCGCGCTTCGGTTAAACAACAGGGCGGCCGCAAAGTTGATGGAAAGTGAAAGGAGTCGATGAATATGCAGAGATGTGAGTTCTAAAATGGCCATCGAGAGGGTGTTTAAAATTAAGAGTGGAGTGTACTACATAGTAGATCGGATGGGATTCTTAGATAAGTTATATTTTTTAAGTTTGAGCGATACAAAATGTGGTAGTTATGAAGTTGAATATATATATTTAAAACTATCACTATAAGGGCACACAACATTGAAAAAGCCCATCTTTTGATCCATTCGTCTCTTACATTATAAATATATCTATTGAGAATTTGATAGTTCTTGGTTCATGTAGCAAGCATGTAAAGAAAATGACTACTGTAATTCCCAGACTAAAAGCCACTATTTTTTTTAACAAGCTTTGAACTCTGCGGCTCATACTATGATGTGGCTAAATTATAGATTCTCATTCACTTTCTACAAACAAGTGAGTCCTTTATACTTTATATATGTACATTTTTTTCTCTCTTTTAGTTGGTCTAGTTGGTGCGGCCTCATATTCAGTTGTACTCAATAGTGCAGAAAACGTTGATAGTTGAAACTGCTAACTAAATGATTCTGACTCACTATCGCCTACAAAGGACGAGACTGTGACATAAAGTAAAAACAATTAGGACTCCAAAATGTTTCCATAGTTAATGAAGCTATGAATGCTAACTTTTCTAGCTTTGGACATTTGAAAAGTTACAGAACTTTTACTTCTGCTGCAGCAGAAGAGTTTCAAAGAAATATTTTGAGGCCTTATCAACTAAAACAACAAAAATTTCAGCACATAACAGGATCCACTTGGACCTGTGTCATCTGTTCTCTCACTTCAGTTTCCATCTCCAGCTGCACCTGCTCCTCCAACTAAGGCCCTGATCGAGCCAACCACATCATGGAGATGGTCCCTGAGTGCTGTTCTGGACTAAGCTCCAAACCTGGGGTGTCAGAAGCTTCTTCATTGCTGCCCCCACCCTCTGGGACAGACACTGCTCCGACCTCACCACTTTTAGGAAAAATCTGAAGACCCATCTGTTTAAATCTGCTTTAATCTTTGATTAATGTTTACTAACTGTTTTTATGTATTGTAGCTTTGTTTAACTGTCTTTGTATGCTTCTTTGAGTGTCCAGAAAAGCGCTACTTTTAACTTTGAAAAGTCCACCGAGACGACTGTTGTTGAGATTTTGCGCTATATAAAAAAAAAATCAAATAAATTTGATTTGATTAATATTAACCTTATATCGCCTCGCCTACTTTTCTAAGCAGTGCACTTTCTGTTTAACTCTGTTAAGGCAGCTAACATGTTAGCTTGTCTTGCAGGGGATCTCAAATAGACAAAAAAACTGTTAAAATAAACCAGCGACTGAATTCTACAGGACCTAATCTTTTGAGCAAGGTGCAGCATCTTTATATATAGTTTATGTGAGAACAGCAACTTTTGATGTTTGAATGTGGCTATTGTAACTTCGGCTAAACACAAATAAATTCGATAAATTAAGATTAAGGTAAGATACACTTTCATTACCTCCGTAAGGAAATAATGAGTGCGGTGCTCAGGTACTCATTTCCAGATCTTATAGGCGAGGGCAGAATGGTCCAGCCCTAGTGTAAACTGTTAAAACTATTAAACTATGCTGCTTTTTTTTTTTTTTACGTAATGTCTGTGAAAATTCAATTCAATGCTTTTAGCAGTTTAGCAATATGACATTATGACATTTATGCTATTTATTTTTTCTAGAGCAGAGATGGTGTTGGTATCAGTATTTGCAAATACTGAAAACGAAGTTGTATTATCCATGTGAAAATAGCATCTGGTATCCAACTCTTTTGTAAAATAGCCTGAATGCCATCTTCTAGTGACTGACCACAACTGCACAAACTTACAGTCCCACAGTGAGGAGGAGGAGAGCCACACACGTGACACTACAAGCCCTACAGAAGTGAAGCCGGAGGGGCAGTTCTTATCCTCACACTTGCTTGTATATGTGTGTGTGAGAAGTTGGGACGGCGCAGTGGGACAGGGCTGAGGGTGGGGGGCAGTGGACTGTGAGCGAGGGGACATGTGGCACAGTGGACATGAGCTGCTCCTTGGAGACGTCTTATCAGTGCGCCCTACTTCACCGGAATGTTCTGGATGGACGGTCTCCGGGGAGTATTATGGGAGCATTTGTCCTTGTTTAGTTAAGAATTAATTTTGACGATTACAAGGCAAACATTTATTTTTGCTTAAATTTATATTTCTCCAAGTAACCATTATATCAGGCCTCTATGTTTTCAATTACTGCTTGTTTGTTTCTTTTCATGTATGCCCGCATTTTCTAGTTTTAATAATATTCATGTCAAAGTGAGTCTATGTAAAATGTGCTACTCAAACACTTCAATGCTACTTTTCTTTTAAAACTGAAAAGAACAAAAATAATGACTTAAAGTAATGGTCCCCAACCATTTTTCTTATAAGGACCGACCAGTTGAGGTTGGGTCAACAACAACCACGTAAAATGCATACAGCTTTGCTTAAATTTGCTGTTTATTTGGTTAAGTGGCATAATATTTTTATAATAATGCGCAAGGAAGTAGTCATAGATTATGAAATAAAAAATAAAATACATTTTCAAAAGATCTTCTGAGGTCCAGTAGTAGATGGCCCACCGACTGGTGATTGGGGACTCCTGGCTTTAAGTACTTAAGGTAACTGTACCAAGTTTTTAGCATGTTAAGAAAAATTTCAATTAAAGCTGATTATTTTTTGTTTGTTTAACTTTTTCTCACTAACACAAGGCATTTTGGCATCATTCTTTATAAATAATAAAGTTGATTATTTGGTTTTGGTTTATTTGGTTAGAAAGGGTTTTTCGCAACTTTCACAGGCCAGAACAGTCACAATCAAGCTAGCAAACATTAGCATGCTAACACTGCACTTCCTGCTTTGCAAATAGAAACATTTTCTAAATGTACATGCAGACATTGCACAGCTTTCTCAGTAAAAGATGATGAACCAAGTGCACATGATTATAATAATACGATTAGATTAGACAACAACAGAAATTTGAGTGATCCATAATTGCAAAGAAGTAACCAAGATGTTCCAAGTTTGAGCTAAGAACCATCGGCCATTTTGTTTTTATACATGCCGTAGTCCTAGTTTAGTCCTGATTGGTACCTGTCTATTAAAACGCTCTTCCTTCTTTCATTTTACAGTCCACATATGTAATCCCTGTGGTACTCACTCCTTGATGTGCTTTCTGCAGGGCACAGAGTTCCTCATGCAGGTGCCGGTGAGCCTCTCCACGTCCTCCACGATCACAAAGGGTTTCTCCTCCAGAGTCACGATGGACAGGTGGTTATCGTCCAGCTCCGCATCTCCGAACGAGTTAAAGCGAGGCCACACCGGGTACTTGAGAGTCAGGCTGCGGTTGTCCAGTTTACCCATCTGCAAACACACAGCACACAAAGACATGGATTCAATGAACTATTCTTGATGTGTTTAATCTTAACAACATGATCCATACAACTTTAGTTTGAGCCTTTTTACAGTAGTCATGTTTTTTTACTCAGTTATTGCAATCTGAGTTTTTTTTTTTACAGAGGTGGCAAGTATTTTATTTTTTATAGTTTTTTGAGTATCTGTATTTTACTTGAGTACAAAAAAAATCAGGTGACTTTTTACTTGACTTCTTTTTTTTTTTTTTTTTACAAAATGCTCTACTCTCTAATTTGCAAAGCAAGTTAGTACATTTTTTAAGTCCACAGACCTTTTTTTTCTCTCTTAAAGGCAGTGTAGATCCCCAAAAATCCCCAAAACTAACTCATTTCCAACAATTCCTCATTTCTCACTTTATTAAATAACATTTTATTGCAAATGTCACTGTAAAGTGGGGTTGCTCGCTTTTTGTGAAAATAATCACAATTATTTAAAGAATGATCGAAATCACAATTTTTCAAACAATTATTAGCTCCTTAAAGGCGGAGTGTGAAGAGATCAAATGAAATGGGTGAGATATCTTTTAAAAATGGACCATGGTAAATGTATTCTAATTGTAAAGAAACAGTGTGAGACTTTTACAACACAGGAAAGCGTTTACAAACTTACTTATAAGTCATGGTTAACAATCATAATTGCTCGATTACACAAATTTTGCAAACGATAATCATAACTGAAATGGAAATTTGATGAACAGCCCTACTGTGAAGCCTATTTTACACTACAGTTAACGTCAACTTTGTTATTTAAGTAAATTTGCAATGTTTTTCTTTTGTTCTTTTACTCAAGTGTTCGAGATTCAGGACTTTGACTTTTACCCAAGTAATTTTTCATACAAGTAACTGTACTTTACTTAAGTAGTTAACTTCAGTACTTTTGCTATCTTTTGTTTTTTTATTACTTCCAGAAGCCAGAATGAGTTTTGCTGTTAGCATAGCGGTAAAGCTAACAACATGCTAACACTTCCTGTTTTTGTTTTTTTGTTTCAATAAATGCTCTAGACAGCGTAAAGCAAAGTCATGTTTGTGAGACCAGGCAATTCATACACATAAAATAACTACTCATTATGTCATCTCTGGAAATGTCAGGTTACTGGAATATCAATTGTTGCAAACACCTGATCTGAGTATTTAGTTACAATTGTGCAGGAAATAACAAGAGAACATTAAAAACTGAAAGTGTCATGATAATGGGTCACCTACAAAAACATCACATTTTGCAAATATTCATTCTCTCCACACTACTACTGTAGCCACGGTTGCCCTGTGGCAGACTGACAAAAGCTAGGCTGCCATTTTGCACAATCGTTCCTTTAAACCACTGCCAACCATTCGCACTCACATTCACACACCATCTAAACTAGGTAATGTGGTTGAAGTGTCTTGCGTAAAGACACAACAAAGAGTGTCTTCTTTATTTGTCCCAATGTGGCTCCTGAGGTTCCAGTGATCTCCCACCCCAGTATTGTACTGCTTAACTTCTGAGATCTGATGGGATCAGGCTTTGACAATACAAGCTGGTAGTTCTTGTTTTACATCAACTGTTTGTGCCATTTTTTTCTATGTTGTATTTTTATTTAGACATTACAACCAAACACTGGAATTCGCAATTTCAAAACGGCAATTTTAATGTGTTTTAGCCCCTCAAGGTTTGGGATAACTCTCGAAAAAGATTATTCATCCTTGCTTGAGTTATTTGTATTTTGATGAAAACATTTCAGAAAATGAGAAATGCCCAGAAATGGCTCAAAACCGGACAGAACGTAGCTATTTTCAAACACAATCAATCTGTTTTTTTCAGCTAAATATGAAACCGTGCCATTGGCTGTGAAGAAAATCAAACAGAAGAGTCAAAAATAGAGCCGAGAAGAAATTAAGAAATGTTTCTAGTCTGTAATCTGTTATCAGAAACAAAGTTCACTTATTATTGTTTATTGGCATTCAAACTCAGTTACACTTTTAGCAAATACAAGATAAAGAAAGAGACCAAAGTTGACCTATGCCTCGCTTGGTTAATGATAACATTCTAGTCTATCCATTATTAGCCACACAATCCTAGAGTTGGTTACAGCAGGAACAAAAAGAGCCCAGGAGTTGTACTGTCTTTGGAATCAGATGTAATTTTGTGCAGATGCCATGTGATGTATAGCGTCCTGATTGACAGCTAAAATGAAGAGGCGCTGTCAGGAGTCGGGGGAGGCAAATCGGGAGAGCAGTGGGGTGTTCTGTGTCATCTGCACCGTGCAACACACCAGCTGTCGGAATGCCAAATTCTGCTGTTTTTTATTACTGAACCATAATAATATAGATAAATGGTTCTGTTATTTACTGATATTAGTTTGCATGGCCGCTGACAGATAGTGAAAGTGATGTATTCAAATAGAACTCAACAGAACTATGTTGGAACTATAGCAAAGGATTGTGGTCTATGTAGTTTCCTGCTTTTAGCAAATACTCTTCTACTGCAACATACAAATGCATGTTAAAAGTAACTTTTTATCAGACTCTGCTCACTGCTTGTGATGTTATTGCTTTGCCTAGAATGTTTTGTCGTAGAGAATATATCCTATCTAAAATGTATTGTTTTTACTGCTTAAAAATACATAGAAAAAACCATGTTTTATTAAAGTGAGCAGATACACCTCTCCACAGATCTGACTTATCTGTAGCACCATAAGCTCTCTCCTGTTCTCACTGTGTGCACTTTTTGGTGGAGAGTCTACAATCACCTTTTCTCCACAGAGATGAAAGTGCTTTGCCTGTAGAATAGTAAGGCTTTAAACTTTAATGTCTCTATGGAGACAAGCACGTGGTGCTATTAGGCCGAGGTAAAAGTCAGATCTGTGGAGAGTGTTCAATCGCTGTAATAAAGCTTGATTTTTAGTGTATTTTTCATAAATAAAAACAACCATTGTGAAATAAGCTCTGGATGTTTAATGCTGTTCTAGGGAACATTCTATACAGACCAACAACATCACCTTGGAGTCAGGCAGAGACAGAGTTTCTCTACCAGAAAATACATATCCCAACATACAGTAAGAAGTGATATAGTTATATATAGTTGAATGGACTTCTATAAATTCCAAAATTAAGGTCTGAATGTTAGTTGCTTTTGAAACACTTTTATGAACTGAGCAATATTGACATTAGAGGCAAAGCAATATATTAAAAGAACAATTGTGGTAATTCAACCAAAATGTCCAACAAACACATTTATATTAAATGTAACAAGAATAAAAAGATGAGTGTGTGCATAATGCATATAGGTTTACATGATATAGACTTATCTAATAACTACTGCTCAATTCAAAAGAATGCTTTTTTCCAATAAAAACTAGAATAAAAATTACCTGACGTGTAAAATGTTTTAATATTAATGGCCCTACATACTCTTTTTAGTAATTCTTTCAAAATTCTTTCAATTTCAAAACATTAGCTATTTTTTTAACTAATTTATATTCTCACTTAAATTGTGCATTGTGCATCTCTCCACACAATCACAAAATTATTTAAAACTTGATACAAAAATCATGTTATTTCTGAGCATTTTACAAAACTTTAACATTGGAAGATTCGCATTCAACACACTAAACAAAACAGATATGAACCACTTCAAATTCTGCATCTTTAGAGTGTGTGTGAGAGAAAAATGTCATCTCTGCCAAGGTTTTGCTCCCCCTAACTTGTTTTGCACCTGTGCAAACGGTTAGTAAATCTGGGCCTAAGTTTTTTAAAGTTACCTTTTTTTAGCCTAAAGGTTAGCGTCAGCTATAAAATTTACATCACGCTGGTTCAGTTGGAATGTTTTGAACTGGGAACTGGTACTTTTAAATTTAATTTCCAGTTGCCTGAAATGCAACATTAGTGAGTGTCTTTTCCCATATTCTAAAAGCATAACATTTTGATTTGAATTGAGATATTGCTGAAACAGAAAAGGGTCGTTGCAAAAATAACTTTTCAAATTCAGGGAGGAGTCTTTATGCTTCAGACACATGAATAGGAAAATAGACAGTGGACATGGATGGTGATAGCTGAAATTAAGAGTAAGAAAATTGTGATGTAAATTTTTTGACATTTTGCCCAACCTTACTTCAAATCTTACATTCTAAAACACACCATTCTATCTCACAATGACTATACGCTGAAAACATATGCATCTTTTTCTGCACTCCCCCTGGTACATGTTGCTCTCATATCATAAAAAATGCAAGTGCTGTCGCGGTGCGTTCAATGACAGCAGATTAAAAACATGCACATTGACGCATAGCAAATGGCACACACAGGAATATATGTGTCCGGAATAGCAACACATGGAGAATTACAGCTTGATAGCCTTGCCTTGTATTAATAATTCAGAAGGGTTCAGCCTGGTGCCTATAGACCTACTAGCTACACCTGTCTACACTGTATGCACCTATTTCTCTAGTATTTATGCATTTTTGAATGGAACACAGAAAGGCTTTGCTCCACGATTAATATTTAATGTCATAGAAGCCAGAAAAAAGGCAAAACCGCGCCCGCAGTCTTTACTTCATCCACCATTTTGCTCGACATTCAAACACAGTGAAGAACGTGAAAGCTTTTACCGCTAAAGTCTTTGTCATGTGGCCGCGTACTTGGCGACTCGGAGCAGGTAGGAAGGCCGTTTTCTTGCTGAGTGTAGAAGAAAAGGGAAATGAAAATTTACATGTTCCTCTTTGACCTTCATTGCCACAGTGGGATAAAAATGTGGCAAAGGTCACTTTACACAGGTGGACAGATTTATCTATCTATTAATAATGTTAATATCAAAGCTAGTGTTAATCCTTAATGTGCCAGAGATATGCATTTCAAATACACTTCAGAACCCAAGCTGATATCTTCCTGCTACAGAGTTGAGTCTGTTTTTTCCAAGCTTCTGAAAACGATCAAAAACGAAGAACTTGTAATTAATTGGAGTGGAATAGTTCTTTGGTGTTTTAAGTTTTGAATTTTCAGACATGCTAGAATGTTTCCTCTTCAAAAGCATGCCCAATGTGCAGTTTTGTGAAATGTCTCTGTTATGTTCAGTTTATACTGGATTGGTTTACTTACAGATTGATTTGTTGACTTTTTTGTTCAGAATTTCGGTTTCTCTTTAGTTCAGTTGAGATTATGACAAAAAGTCATGAAAATTATCTGTTGCAGTAAGCAATCGAGCAGCTAAAACATTAGCTGTATCTGCAAAATACACAATTTCAAGGCTGAAATGATTCAAATGAGTAGAGATAAAAAGAACTTTCTGTACAGCTTATTTCTAATCTTGTTTACAGACTGACAGAGGAGTCGTCATGTGCAGGGCTTGTGCTAAACATGTGTAAATGAAACAAAACGCAACTTCAGACATGTTTTTAGTCAGGAAATTATTAATGTTTTTTTTTTTTTTTTTTTTTATTATAGGCTTATTAAAATGTTATGAATGGGAATAGTATCAATATATGTTTTATTTGTTTTTTTTTTTTTTTTTTTATTTTTTTTTTTTTTTTTTTACAGTGAAAGTCCACTTCTCAGCTTGGCAGTTTTGAACAGTGAGTCCATCTTTTCCATCTGTATTACAAAAGCTGTTACTCACTGTTACTAAGCTGTTTTACATAAAGACAAATTATTTGAATAGTAAATTTATAACACTGAAGCCATTTTTGTCCATGAGTCTTTATACAGTATGTCTTATTTTATTAAATCCAATCTAGTCAAATATGTTCATTCATGAAGAAAGCATGTTACAGTCAGAACAGATAATCCACTAATCAGAAAAGTTACACAAAGTTCTTTTAATATTTCTATAGACTGTGTTTACGCTCTAAAGTTTAATGATGTCAAATCTCAGAATTTGGCAGGCCTTATTAAGCTACTTGTCTTTGTTCTTTCAATGCCAATCACATCTTTAGAGTTTGAGGTTGTTGTAAACAAACAATATAACAGAAGAATTACCAATTCAGACAATCTAATTCTACCAAATAATTCTTAGATGCTCTAGATGCTGTATTGTCAATTGAAACCTTTTACATTTTTGTTACGAAGTATGAATTCTAACCACTCTGCCAGGTGAATTGGCGTAACTACCTGACATGCTTTTCCCAGGGTTCTGCCTGGGTTAAGTCATTACCTGACGAGCCCAGAGGAAGGCAGCCAGAATTAGCATTTTAATTGTTTTGCTTTGAGTACTTTGCTATCCGGTGATGGGGATTAAACTCTTTTCGCGGCTTGTACTTTTGCGCCACAGTCAACATCTCCTCTCTCTCTCTCTCCATCACTTCGCCGAGGTACAGGACTGAGGTGCTCTTTCCAGTGTGTCACCTCCACTCTCCAGGGAACGTTGGAATTTGTCTATCTCTTTTACCCCAGCTGTTTTGCATTTCACAAGCCACTGAGTTCCGCGAGCGCACACACATCGATATGTACAGTATAGGTGTGTGGCTGTGAAGGCAAGGCGCGGAGGTCCGGACGAGAAATGAGATCGTAATGGTGAAATGAAGGGGGGGATTTGTGCAGAATACAAGAGCTATAGGACTAGAAAATAAATGGAGAAACGTACTGAAGAGATTGCAGGTCTAAGGCGTAAGCGTAAGGGCTTTTTTATCTTCCTGGAATAGGTAGCAATTCGTACTGAGGGGAAATGGTTGTTTTACATGCCAAGTAGCAAAGAAATGACAAAGTTCCTGAGTTTTTTTCCAATCAGGCTTAGGTGTCTTCACACTTTTTTTCAATTTAATCCCAGTTTAGTCCTGACGTAGACATAGTTTGGTTTTATTATAGTTCTGCCTGGTCCAATTCTGGTTATGTTTACAAGATCTAAAGTACTGGCAATTTTGACAAAATCTGACAAATTAGTTGAAGTTTAATGATCAGACTGTATTGAACAAAATATTGTTATCGATTTAAAACAAGACCTACGGATGGACTAGTTGACTAAAAGGTCGACAACTCTGTGACACTATCTGACCCAAAATGCATTAAAAAACACAACAGGTCTCACAGGTTTTCATGTTAAACTATTACCAAAATAAAATAAATAAAGGCAAACAAGATTCAACATCTGCTAATAGGCAAGTAGAGCCTATATCATGCAAACTAATGTTTTTCTATCTAAATTCAACTTCAAACGTCTAATTAATCAAGAGGCGTCTGGCTGCAGACCTCTTTCATCCCGCCTGCCTCTCGCTATAGACCAGAAAAAGCTCTCTGTAGAGACTGGGCGTCCATATTTTGGCAACCCTTGGCTTTTCACAAAACCGAAAGCTTACCCAAATTACCTGATCTAACCCCAGCTTTTATCATAACCTTAACCTTAAACGTCTTCGGAGCATTGAGCATGAAAAATGTATACATTTGCTAGCTTAGGCACACACGAGAGGTGACTATAAATGGGCTTCTGGTGTGGACAAGGAGGTGATTCCGGTCTGTGGGAAGAGGTCTGCGGAGGGAGGTCGGCGATACGTGCCTGCAGTCTAACTTAAATGTTCAAGCTTTGGATAAATAGCTTTTTAGTTTGCAATTTTCAGGAACATCTTTTGTAATACTGCTAGAAGAATGTTGAAAGAAAATTTGAAAAAAGTGATGCACAAAATCAGAGATTTAAAGGCTTAACCTGATTTTTAAAAGAAACTACTTAAAACCATGTGTGATGGCAAATAGTTAAAAGTTATGAAAAAAAGCGCTCACAAACTCATCGTAGTGAATAAACAAACAGATACAGCAATGTCTCAGTCAGAAATCCTTGCATTTTACTACTAACAACACGTGTATGATTATGCACAATTATAGTAATGATTTAGATTGACACACTGCTATGCTATGAAACCAAATAACTTTATAAAAAATGGAATTTTGAAGAGCTAAAAAAAAATCCCTTCTATACGTCAAGGCTGCCCATGGTCCCGCTCTTATTCACTCCCTTTTCACTTTCTTTGTGATTAAACTGAAGGAGTTGATGAAGACTGGGAGTACTACAGACCACACTCATATCCTACCCAGTGCTTGATATCACAAAGGCACACAGAGCAATTTGTGAGGGGTCGTGGTGTGACAGCGAGGGGCCAGTAGGAGGTTACAGAGATAGTGCCCACGGATTAGCGCATTATAACATCCCACAGCCCCGGCCATCCCATCGCATCACCATCCTTCGACAGATTAAGTGCCACTTGGCGATGAGATGACACTTTTGGCCCTCGAGAACTGCATTTTCCTCACCGTGGCTTTTACTTCACCAAAAATACTCCTACAACGGACACTTTGGACACGGTGAAAAAGAGCGGGGAAATAGGACATCCCTGACGCACCTGGAGACATTTACCAATTTACAAAGCTTTGTGATTGTTACAAGATAATAAAGTTGGGTTTTGCAGCATATCATTTACTAACAGTTTAAACTTTTTTGGTAGTTCCCTTGATTGTTTCTTTTTCAGTTTTCTTGTTATTGCCTCATTCTCATGGGTGATCACAATAATGACTCAAGTAAATGCATCAGTTTTGTAACATTTGAAGACCTTAAAAGAACATTCTGAATACAATCTATTTTGTGAAGTTGAAAAATATACAGCAGAACATTTCATTTCAGTTTTTTGCAGTAATCTTTGAGTTTTGCTCATTTACATTCTTAGTCATTTTTGACCATGTTGAACTTAAGTAAAGATAACAGCAGTTTCAGTATGCTAACTGTGCACTTCCTAGGTTCTGATGTAGACAGGGCAATGCAAACAAATTATGTCAATTACTGTATATCTGTGCAAGTCATAACATAAAAGGACAAGTCCAAGTCATCAGGGTCAAGTTGTTGCGTTGGTATTATGTCAGAAATGTAATGTATTCAGTATACATTATATTAATTTGAAATATCTTTAATATTCAAATTGTATTGTAAAATAAAGGGTTTTTTTTAGATTTCTGCAACATCTTCAACTTTGTTAATTTTCATTGGTTGTGTTTTAATTACAAGTCATATCAAATCATTAGTTTCAATAAGGTCTCAAGTCACGAAGGGTCAAGTCTCTTGGAATCATAGGTCAAGTCACTTACAAGTCATGTAAAGTCAAGTGAAGTCAAGTCAGTTTCCCACCTCTGTTGTGTATTATTTTGTTTATAACAAAAGTAGATTGACATTACAAACCAAAAATTAAAAAGTTAATCATTTATAATTGAGCTGTTTAATTTTGTATTTACTCACCTACATTAAATGCTTTAAACATTCCAATGACAAAGTTCAAATGTCTTGAGCTTTTAGAAGCTGCTACTGCTAGTTCAGCTAACCTAGCATCAAAATGAACCATAACACACAGCTATTTTAACCTAACTTGAGCTTTAGAAGCTTTGTCAGTGCCGTGTGCAAAGGTACTCGGTGTGTAGCTGTAAACACATAGACTGTGAAATTGATCAGTAGCATTCCACTGTGCTGCTGAGACGACGCCAGAGCGAAAACGTAATTGGGAGCCCTCTTTCTCTCCCCCTTTTTCTTCCTCTATCTCTGTTTCTCATCCTCTCTCACGTTTTAAGTGCAGCTGTCCCACCCATGCGCCAAATTCTACCCCGAAACAGACCAAGAAAGGTTTCCAAGATGATCAAGAGATAAAAATTCAGTAACTGCTCTAAAATATGGATATGCCCTAAAACTACGAAAAGCTGTCTCTACTGGGGAGCCAGAGGAAGACAGAACAGCAATGCCAGGCTGTTTCTTTTGAATTAATTAATCTATTTTAAAACAAAAAAGACACAATCAGTTACTAAAGTTTGACATACCAAAATTAATGTAAAAGAGCAGAAAGAAGAGTAATCTGTCCCCTTTTTCGATCTACAAATATAATACTAATTGTCTTTTTCAAACCATGCTTTTTTGTATTACTTAAATGTCATTATCGCTCTTGATTCTTTGATTTGATTATCAAGATTATTCCAAAAATAAACTCCTTTTACATAATTGCTTCTTTCCAGTTATATATAAAAATATAAACTGTATTGCCCCTGCATTGAAACTTGTCCTCTGCATTTGACCCATCCTTCAGTGCCTCGGGGGCATTGAGCGCCATAGTTCAGTGCTTGGGGAACAATTGTTTTTGGTAATCAGGTCAACTGTAGCAGGAGGATTTTTCCTAACATACAGGTTTTGGTCAGTGGGGGAAACCGGAGAGCCAGAAGGAACTCCATCGAAGCACAGAGAGAAACATGCAAACTCCACACAGGCCATGCGAGAGTCGTAACACTTTATAATAAGGTCTTGATACAAATAATTTATAAATGTTAGGTAACTAATAAGGTAATTGATAATTGGATAGTATTTGCTACTAATGAATAAACCTTTACTTATCATTTGTATTCATAGGTTTTTGTAAAAAAAACATGTATGTATATGTATTTTGATATTTTGTGATATCCGATGTCAATAGGGTTCCAAAATGTTAGTTTGTGTGTTCTGTCATATTGTGCACCCCCATCGAGATCAAATCCTCTTGTGCAAAGTTAGTGCTTCAAAAAATCATGATCTTTTTGTAGTTTTAATTACTGTTGCTAACCGTCACTCAAGCCCCAGTCCCAAACTTAGCCATAAAATTGTGCCTAAACGTAGCGAAAAGAGCTGTTAGGAATTTCCCATAGGTTGTCGTCACAAAAGCCAGTGAATGTGCTTACCTTGATACCACACTGGTTTACCTATGACCACATGGTAATCACCATAGAACAGGAGCTGGAAGTAACTGATTAGTAAATGTTTATTTATTATTAAATGATTGGATAGTAACCCATTGCGTAATGTTCAGGTAATGGTTTCATAATAGCTAAATGAATAAATGGTACAAAATGGTAAATGGTTTGTATAGATCTTATACCACTTTGACAAATGATTGGTTACATTGTTCTTTAGAATGACTGTTCTTTTCTCAAGACCTTTTTCTCTAAAACGTTGACCCCAAAATTCAACAGAATAGGTCGAATATAGGTCATTTAATGCACTATACGTACAAACTTGACTTAACTTTAGCATGAGAACTACAGCATAAATCTTTGTTACTCCTGGAAATGTAGTTTCTTTTATCTTTGTCTTATTTGTTTATTTATTTGTTTTTTCACCAAAACAAATGACCAACTCGCAAAAATCTCCACAAAGCAGAAAAGAGAAAGGGACACCTGCAAGTGTGTGTCCCTCTATGTGTTGGGTAACATCTGTAGCAGTGGTAGAGGAGATTTACAGTGGTGTTTTTGAATGAGCTTCAGTTGTTTGGATTGGGCTGGGTCTCAGGGCGGGCAGGAGCACAGATGGTAGACAGCCACTGCAGTTCATTTATGTGGACAAATAGAAGTGGGCCGCTTTGTCATGGGTTGGTGATTTAGGGCCGTGCGGTCGTCCAGGGAGCGCAGATTGGAGCATGATGGTGCATAAGAAGTCACACACAGGAGATTTGACTTTGGGACAGTTGAAAGAAGTGCTTGAATAACTTTTTAATGCAATTGTACTTAATTAATCACGTACACTGGCATCGGTAATTTATTTTACAGTGACACAGTACCTCTTTTCAAATAAAAGATGATTTGATTATATGAGTTTTACTTTACAGACACCAAAAGCCTTATGATGGTAATGGTACACACACATTTTCTGTTTTCTTTGAGTTGTTAGTGCAGTTAGTTTGTCTGCTCAGTATATAGGCAGAATTCTATAGAACATTCAATTTTCTTTAGCTAAAGTAACTCCGACGCACATCAAACTTTACAGCCTTGGACTGAACAAGATTTATAAAGGTTTGTTCACAGAAAGGTTTGGTAACTTCCAGTTAGTCTGAGTTTACTCAAAAACTAAATCAAGTATTGAAAATTCTCCTCTGAAATGATCTTTGTATTTAATGTTAAGAGAAAAAATTTAACCACTGAAACGTGACTTTGCCTATTTTCAGATTTGCTATGTGCAATTTAGGAAACGTTTTTCAATAAAATGCCTGATTTGATGGAAAAACTTGGAACATGTTGTCTTACATTTATGTGAGAAACTACAGGAAAAGGCTTCATATTGATAGTTTTGAAAGTTGACTTTTTTTTCCCTGTTCACCTGTAGTATTGTTTGTTACCAAGGCTCAGCTGACAAACTTTTCTCAAAGCGCCGAACCAAAGAACTTCTCCTCAATAATAATAAACTCAACCTTAATCCTAACTTCTTCTCAGATTTTGAACATACATTTTGTTTAAATTAAAAACATTTGTTAACTAATACAAAGTTAGTTGTGTGGACTAACTTGGCAAGGAAAAAAAACATGTTCAGGTCTCTGCACTAGATTCTAGTGGCTCAGAGAATAGACTTTAGAATAGCCCTGCATGTATTTAGGTTTCACTGACTCAAAAATACAAAAGAACTGACTGAAAAGATGTTATCACCATTCTTCTCTTTAAAAGTAATTTGTATATCATAAAGTTAAGCTTTGACTTGCTTTCAATTGAGGATTTATTGTTCTGTTTTGTTCTGCTTTTCAAAAAACTTGCATAGCTTCACTTTAGTAATACTATTCTTTAGATGAAGTTGTTTTGCAAGTCCGATTCAATTCCCAATTCAATGAGAGGCAAGTCTAAGTCAAGTCCAAGTCAAGGCGAGGCAAACTTAAGTCAAGTCTTAAGTCAAGGCGAGGCAAACTTAAGTCAAGTCCTAAGTCAAGGGCCAAGTCAAAGCAAAGTCCCAAGTCACGAAGAGGCAAGTCTAAGACAAGTCCAAGTCAAGGTGAGGCAAACTTAAGTCGAGTCCTAAGTCAAGGCCAAGTCTAAGTAAAGTCCCAAGTCAAGAAGAGGCAAGTCTAAGTAAAGTCCCAAGTCAAGAAGAGGCAAGTCTAAGTAAAGTCCCAAATCAAGAAGAGGCAAGTCTAAGTAAAGTCCCAAATCAAGAAGAGGCAAGTCTAAGTAAAGTCCCAAGTCAAGAAGAGGCAAATCCCAGTCAGGTCCACATCAGCTCATCAAAAGTCCACGGCTTCTGCTTTTGGTTTCAAGTCTTTAAATCAAAATGCATTATTACATTTCCATTTAAAATGTATTTGTGGTCACAAATGCAGAAGTGAGTAGGGGCATGTTTCAGGTTGTTCATGTATAAGTAAACTACGTATATATACTGTATATATTTGGAGAAGCATCAAGTTGTCTCAAGTCACAAAGATACAAGTCCAAGCCAAGTTCCAAGTCTTAATTCATTTTCTCAAGTCTCAACTCAAATGTCTACACTTTTAACTGTCTAATTAAACTAAAACACAAAGCATTCTAAGTTGTAACTCGCTGTTGTAAGAAATGCTTATTTACCCATCACAGCCAGGACGCGGTACCTTGTCCCTGCTGAGAACATGTAGTGCACAAACTGTTCAAAGAGTTAGCAGCCAGTTCACAAAATCATTATTACAGACAGCGTGGGATTCGTGCTCGGAGAACCGCAATATGCAGCGCACACGGGAGCAGCCATACGAGTGCACCTGTGTTCCCACTTTGGACTCCAATGTCTACATTCAGGCACTATTTCCTCTGGAGGATTCACATTTTTGATTTATTTTGCACAAACACACTCTATGTTCACACCGAGGCAGAGTGGGAGAGCGGAGAAGGGAGCAGGAATCATTTTGCCCGACATAATTCTCTCTGACAGAAGTGACAGAAAGTGTTTTATGACTGAGTGACTCTCTCCTCGCTATTACGGACTCATTCTCCCATAATGCAACGTGCTACAGTCAGAAGTGACCGGGGCCTTATTTGGAGATTACTTTGAATACTTAGTCAGGCTTTTTTTTTTGTACTGGATCTTATAAGTTAGTAATGTAGGTTACTATACTGTATGGCTGTCTATCAAAGAGGATTTGACAGTTTTGTGGAAAACGTTGAATATTTATAAGCATGTACATTAAAATGCATGGTGTAGTAAATGTGTAGATCAGGGGTCAACCTTTTATGGGCTGAGGACTACTCTAAGAGCACCGGGATGGTTAAGAGCTTAAGGAATTACATTATCACTCAAACTGTTTTCATGCATCTTTATTAACATTTAAAAGTTTGCTATAAATTGCCAAAAGCTTTAGCAACAGCCCTGGATTCTCATCATTTTAAAACTCATGGGCTGTATCTGAATGTTCACACTGTTCCCATTTTGTAGTGGTGTCCAAATATCCAGCAGGCTAAAAGCTAGTGCACTCAAAATTGCCCACAATGCATCTGGAAAAGCGGTCACTAGTTCGGTCAACATAGACCATAATTCATTGCAAAAATTGGAAAAATCTAAGTGGACAGCATCAGGACACGACACAACTGAAGTGCACTGTTGGGACAGGATAATAAACAAAAGCAAACAAAGCTGTTAACATGCTAACGTTAGCTGCTTTGTCATTGCCCACTTTCTACCAAAAACACATTTTTTAAAACAGTGATGAATATTATTTATTCAAGTTGATATTTATGAATGTATCTCACAAAAGTTTGCCAAAAGAAAGCCCACAACGACACACTCATGTATCGCTGTTTTAAGCTAACAGTTAGCAGCCAGAACTAGCTTAATCAGATATTTACAGCTTCGAAATAGTAATAATCTCATTTTACAATCATTTGCTTGGTTGAAATCTGTAAGGGGGCTATGTGTTTAACAGCTTAGTTTAGTCTGTATTTGATTCAAATTTCAAATCAAACAAAACAATGTAAAGCTTAAGGGTGAAATGACATGCTAACCTTAGTTTGAGCAGTAAAAGTTGAAATATTCAGTTAATTTGATGCATAATTTGGGGTCCAAACAAATAAAACTTATGATTATCAGTAGTTCATAAATATGTGCGTGTCAAACAAACTTGAGCAGTATTTATTACATAAGTTAATTTTTTATCAGACTTTTGCCATCCATATGAATGAGTGCACTATATAGTCCACAAAAGGGCAGGACGATGTACGAAGTTATTTAGGGATCAGGGAACGAGAGTGGATTTTGACTTTATCACTTGATTGAATTGTTACTTACAGTTAAAAAGCACATTTGGTGTAACAATGTAATTGTATTTTTAAAACGAAGCTCAAAACGAACTCAAAAACAACCATGGATATTTTTGTGCAAATGAGCAAGTTTCAGATCAAAACGATCAAACAAAAAAAAACAGTGTCATAGGGTTGACATCAGCAGTGATTTGTCCACTCAAAACTGTGCTGATCACAAAAACCCCTCCTTTCACCTTTTTCAAATGCTTTTCCATCAGTTTGTTGTGGAAAAGCACACAACAAACTGTGCTTTTGTTGTGTGCTTTTTGCTTGTGAGTAAATATGTCATTGTGATATGTGATTTTGTTTAGCGATTTACTTGCTGAGTCTGAACAAAAAGCAAACTCAGTAGATTTATTTGTCTTTTTTCTTCCAAATGCACGTGGTTAGTGTCAACAGTGAGCGTCGGCACAGAGCAAACAAAAGCTTTGAGAGGAGCGCTGACCCTGACCACCTCAATAACCAGGAGCTTACATTTTCATTACGTGTGGTCTGAGGTGCGTTCACCGACCACAGCACTGTACGTCTCATCACTGACACTGAAAAAAACAATCGAGAAAGAACTAAGAAAACTAAGTCCAAGAGAAGGAGGGATGCTATAATGGGGTCACCTCTCCACAAATCTGACCTGAAACTTTGTGCATGAATTGTGCAATACAAATAAACTTCCTTTGCCTTTGGCTGGAGCTTTGGTAACAGAATTTAAATATTTTCATATCCTCTGAAATTTGACTTGAATTTGAAATAGCCCCAAAAAAATGCAACTTTCTCCACAACTTTTCCCGCTTCTCTTCTTCAAACTTTCTATCAGCTTCCCCCTTTCTTTTGACTATGAGCTACTGCCACATTAAACTTAAGGTATTTAAGGCGGAAAGAGACAGCCGGCACTCCGTATAAAGATGCATGGCGCTCATTTAAAGTCCATTACAAGGGAGAAAACAGTGGCTGGCTGAATGACCAATGGTTAGAGTTGTTCTCTGGCATTAAACAGTTCGAAATCCATAGTCTTGTCTTTTAAATGAGCCCATTGATCAATAACATGAGATGAGAGTGCGTAGAATCTTCAATAACTGTGCTTGTTGCTGCCTGGTGTCACAATTATCAGAGAAAGCTTGTCCGTCACTTTATAAATAGCCTCTGCTTGTTAAATGTAAAGTTGGAATAATTAGCTTGTGGAGTACTAGGTATGGATTTTACTTCATGGATGTTACAAATGGCAGTCATGTTTTTCTTGGATTGGTTGAATAAGTTGCTAGTTAGTAATGTTAAAAGAGACAAACTTCATTTTCACTTGCTTCAGTAATCATCTTTACAAGTTCTGTTCACAGTGAGCCTCACAAAAACACCTGGTTTCAAATGTAACTTTTTTAACACCAAAAATTAAGCATATGCTGTTCTTTTAAAGTGCGGATGACAGGTTAGGCCACTTGTTTCAGTAAAACAGTGACCATGGTTATTCAAGACTTTAATAAATATTTAGCTTGTTTGCCCACAATTTGGACATTTTGATTAGGTTAATAGTTGTCTTTTGTTGAGCAAATGGCCACGTTTACATGATGTTTCCTAATTCCGAATTAATCATTCCGAATTAATTAATTCGGAATTAAAATATTTTCCTTCAAGTTTACATGGAAATAATAATTCCGAATAAAGGTTTACATGTTAAACACGCTAAATCGGCTTTATCTTATTCCGCTTAGATAGATTTAGATAGATTTATTTATTCGGACAATTTCACACATTACTTGAATGCATAGTGTAATAATATTGTCAAACAATACATTACATATCTAAAGTAGCTTAACTTCAATTAACAGATCCGAAAAGGAGTGGGAAGAAGCAACGCTTATTCACCCCACCCCCCATTTACAATATTCATCCTAAATCCAACGTGCTTCTGCCAAATTAAACATTCTCACAGCACTAAATAGCCATGTACTCAAAACTTATTGTCATCACATAACAACATCACATTACATAGCCACATCACATAACCTATGATCCATTCATTATTCTTTTTATATCAGGTTATTGTTTATATTTTTGTTTGTATGTTTCTTTTTGTTTTGTTTGTTCATATCAATACAAGCCACTATACCTCTAATACTCTCTACGAGCATTATCTTGACCTACATTAAGTTTGTTCAATGTATGATGCAAAAATTCTTTCTTTATACATATATTTAAACTTACACAAATGATAACACTGTTTAAGCTCCTCGTTCAGACAATTCCACAATCTAACACCACAAGCAGAAATACAAAAACTTTTTCTTGATGTTCTAACTCGAGGTAAATTGAAAAGATGTTGTCCCCTTAAATGATAAGAACTTTCCCTTTCAATAAAATGTTTTTGGATACCTACAGGTAACTGTTTATTGTAAGCCTTGTACATTATTTGTGCGGTCTGGAAGCTGACCATGTCACTGAGTTTTAAGATTTTTGAAGTGATAAAAAGAGGATTAGTGTGATCTAAAAAGCCTTTTTTATTAATTATTCTAATAGCTCTTTTTTGGAGGATGTATAATGGTTCTATGATTGTTTTAAAGTTATTACCCCAAATTTCTGCACAATAGCTTAAATATGGTGAAATCAATGCACTATAAAGTGTGTGCAAAGCTTTTACATCCAGAAAATACTTAACTTTACTTAGTACTGCTGTATTTTTTGCAATTTTTGAATGTATATATTGAATGTGATCTTTCCAGTTGAGTTTTTCATCTATAATGACACCAAGAAATTTTATTTGTTTTACTCTCTCGATTATTGTACCATGAATTTGTAACTGAATATTTTCTTTTTCATTATGATTTCCAAATATCATTATTTTTGTTTTACTTAAATTAATGGATAATTTATTTCTATCAAACCATGTTTTCAATTTTAACAATTCAACTTCAATTTTAGGAATTAAACTTTCTAGGTTTTGTCCAGAACAAAATAAATTAGTGTCATCTGCAAATAAAACAGACTTAAATAATTTTGTTACTTTGCACAAGTCATTCACATAAAAAAGGAAAAATTTTGGGCCCAACACAGATCCCTGTGGAAGGCCACATTCAATATCTAAACATGAAGAATTGAATTCATTCAATTGAACAAACTGTGTACGATTTGTTAAATAACTCTTAACCCAGTTAAGTGCTATACCTCTTATTCCATATAATTCTAATTTGTCTAAAAGATTATTGTGGTTTATGGTGTCGAAAGCTTTTTTAAATCTATAAAAAGTCCAACTGCAATTTTCTTTTTGTCTATCTGATTTGTAATGTCTTCAATTGAGTCAAGTAAAGCAAGTGCGGTGGATCTATTACCCCTGAACCCATATTGATTATCATGAATCAAATTATGTTTCTCGATGAACTTATCTAACCTCGAATTATAAAGTTTTTCCAAAATCTTTGAAAATTGTGGTAATAGTGATACCGGCCTGTAGTTTGTGTATTGCTGCTTGTTACCCGTTTTGAACAATGGAATACCTTAGCTTTTTACATATTTTTGGGCACAGAACCTGTCTGAAATGATAAGTTGAAGATGTAGGATAATGGTTTTGCAGTTTCATTTATTGTTTGTTTGATTATAATCATATCTAAGTCATTGAATCTGTTGACTTTTTACTTTTGCATTTTCTAACTATGTCAATAATTTCAATTTCATCCACTGGCTTGAGGAATAAAGAGTTTGGATTTCTCTGTATTAAGGATGGAGTTTCTTCAGTAATTTGAGAAGGAATTTCTGCAGCTAATTCAGGACCAATATTTGCAAAAATTTATTAAATCCATCTGTTATGTCCTCCATATTATTTACTTCTGCATTGTTGTGAATGAAATGTCTAGGGTATTCATTTAACGTAGACTTATTTCCCAAAACTTTATTTAATATTTTCCAAACTCCTTTTACATTGTTTTTATTTATATCCAACTGTCTAGTGAAGTAATCTTTCTTACAAGTCCTTATAATAGTAATTAATTTGTTTTTATAAATTTTATACTTATCTTCAGCTTCTTTTGTTTTCTTTTTAATAAATTTCCTATATAACATATTTTTCTTTTTACAAGCTCTCTGGATGCCTTTAGTTACCCAGGGTTCCTCTGTGTCAAAATTATCCCTTTTAGAAAGGCGTTTAATTGGACAATTTTTATTATATAGAGCAATAAATGTATTCAAAAATGTGTCATATGCTAAATCAACATCATGGGTTAAATAGACTTCACTCCAGTCCTCGACAAGTAAATCATTTTAAATGCTTCAATGGCTCTTTCTGTTTTCAAGCGTTGATAAATATATTCTCCGTTCCTCTTTTTTTTTTTAATTTTGTATTAATGACTGTAAAAATTGGTAAGTGGTCACTGATGTCATTTATAAAAAGCCCATTAAATGAAGTATTGTCCAAGTCGTTAGAAAAAAATTATCTATTAGAGTGGCACAGTGGGAAGTAATCCGAGACGGTTTTGTTATTTTTGGAAACAGATTCATGCTGTACAGTGTATTAGTGAAATCATCTATAGCCTTAAGTTTATTTGGATTTAACAAATCAATGTTAAAGTCTCCACAGACTAAGACTCTTTTTTTATTTACTTGCAAAAAAATTTCTTCAAGCCATTTTTTAAATTCCTCAATGCTCGAATCTGGCGCTCTGTATAAACAGCTTAGAATAATATTCTTACTATTCTCAAGACATATTTCAACACTAATACACTCCAATAAATTGTCCACCACTGTTGACATGTTTTCCAGTAATTTGTAATTTAAATTTTTGTCCATGAACAAAGCCACACCTCCTCCTCCTTTATTCCGTCTCCTTATGTAGTGTAGTTCGTATCCTTCAAGTTCAAAATCTGCACCTTTGCTTTCACAGATCCAAGTTTCGGATAAAGCGACTATATTAAATGGGTGTGCGAATTTTTTTAAATAGTCTTTAATATGTATAAAGTTCGCGTATAAACTACGACAGTTGAAGTGGATCACTGAAAGTTTCCCATCACTTTTTATATATGTATTGTAATGGTCTTCAGTATAATACGCGCAGTTACTAATGGTTCCAGAAAAAAAGTTATTGTCCGGATCTAGATCCTGTTCAAAGCCATGCGAGCTGTGTTCGGTGTATTCAAAGGTGCGCAGGACTGAATGATCATGTTCATCGATCCGTACCAAGAGGCTATCGTCATTTTCAAGCAAAGATGAGTTGTGTATGATGGTCATGAGTGTTTGTTACCTCCGATTAGTCCTGTTGTCTTTACACATACTCCTCCAATTCCTCTATGCTTCTGATCATGACGACTTTGGCCTCCTCTGGCGTCCCGTTTAATTTGACAAACACTTTGCAGTTTGCAGTCCAAGTTCCCTGTATTTTTTTCAGTTTCCTCAAGTAACGAGCTTTTTTGCGATCTCCGCATTATCCTTGGTTAAGTGTTCGTTCAAATAGACATTGCTTCCTTTTAGCTTGTATCCTTGCTTAAGCAGTGTAATTTTGTCTTTGCGGTTCACGAACCTCAACACAACCGCGATTTCTCCGAGGCATTTCTTCTGGTTAACGGGTGGCACGCTTCTATCCTGGTGGTGTCCAACTCAATCCCTTTGGTGCTCAAGAACCCCGCAACCTGCTGCTCTGTAGAAGTCACCTCCTGCTCACTGGGTTCGCCCCCGTTGTTGGAGGCTACCGCGCGAGCATATGACCGCGGTTTAATGTGTAGTCCGGTGACAATAACGTCGTTCATCCTTGTGTACTGCTCGAGCTCCGAAACTCTCTTTTCCAAACTTACAATTCGTTTGTCCTTTTCGTCATTGAGGACGCGCAGCCTTTTAACCTCGGCCACCAAATCCAGTATCTCTTCCTGTCTTTGCCCAACTTTGGCAATATCCTTGGTTAGCATTTCCAGCGAGCTTTTAATTTCGTCGTACTCTTCGACCGAAATAGCTTTTTTTGGCCCCATTTTCAATAAAATTAGATCTGGGCAAGACAGCCAAAAGCGGCGTCATGAATTCTACTTTTAAAGCAGAGGTCTCAAACCTGCTCAGGGGCAAAAGCGCCACATCAATGTCATAATGAAGAGCTTCATGTGTCAAGCTCCACGACACTTTTATTTGACAAAACTTGATCTGACATCTGTGGAGAAACGTGCATGAGATCCTGCTCTAAAAGACGTTTTAGCGATGCGAACCGGCGCTGCTACGTTCATTATAACCCTGTGTTCAGATGATAAAAGCTCAGGTCTGTAGTATGTGTTAGACAGACTGAAGGTTCATGTGTGAAGAGCACAGGCGGAGTCACATACTTTACTTTAGACAGGGGCGTAGCACCAAATTCGGGGCCCCTGGTACAAACTGTGTTGATGGGCCCATAATCTTGTGTTTACATTTTTTAATACGCTCTCGTAATTTTGAGTTTAATTTCCCTATGTAATCAAAATATATTAAGAGTTACTATTAGGTTTATGCCGTTTTAAGTAGATCAAATTGAGTGCTTTATAATGCTAATTTTCAAGATTTTCTAACGCCATAACCGACTACAAAATAAGACATTTGTGTCAAAACTATTAGGTTGAAACCATTGCATTCACTTGTACAAAGATGGGAATACAATGGAATGTGTTTTAAAAGGATCCCTGACTATGAAGATAAATATGGCTTAAATGCTAGTTCTGTTCATGTTTACTAAAATAAATTACAAACAAATATATAACCTCTTACTATTTTTATAAAATTGTCATTGTTTTGGAAGCCACTGGCAGCAGCCATATTGTCCAGGTGCAATGCATTCTGGGGTTGATGATGTCAAATGGTTGCTCCTACCATAGTTGCTCCTTAGGTTGTTACCTTGACAACCACCAGAAGACACAGACAACCATTTGATGTCATAACCGCAGCAAAATGGCAGCCTCCAAGTATCTCTTTAAAAACTATTTTAATAAAACTACAAATATCTCCCAGGTATTTATCCTGTATTTATATAAGTGATGATATTATAAGAGTTTTAGGGTAAACATGTTATTATAGCCAGGGTTCACTTTAAACACTAGCTAACTTGTTTTAAGATACAAACCTGCCTAAATAATGCTAAAAATACACCTTCAAACAACCTTTTGATATTTTTGACAAATTATAATGTTGCTGGATTGAGAAGTTGTGATAAATTCAAACTATTGACACAAAATCTTGTGAATGAACTAATCCTTTTCTGGCAAACCCTGGCCTTTTGTTCAGTGAGATCTGCAAACTCTTGCTTATAATATTATAATCCTATAGCTGTTATATTTGTCAGTGGACAATAAATATTCCTCTTTATTGGATTTTCTTTGTCAAAGTCCATTTGCTACGTTTCAAGAGCGATAGAGCTTTGTATAACTATTTACTTATTTAGAGTAACGATATCTGTCTCACAAGTTAAAACGACCTGTTTTTGGGGCCCTCTCCTGCTCCGGGCCCCAGGGAAAGTAGCACCATTCACCCCCCCAGTCCGACACCCCTGACTTTAGACTGGAAAATAAACTTTACGTAAACTTAAAGGCTGGTATTGTTGAGATGTGACTATAATCAACGCTCTGGTAACCTGCAAAAACAAGAGTACGTTCATCGAGGTTAAATTGTTTCCTATCCTAGAATCAAGCAACTTAACTTGTCTTGAACTTTATTATTTGCAGTGCATCACAAAGTCTCCAAAAGAGTTCTCCAAAAGATTCATGGCTCCAGTGTTGTGTTTAGTGGTAAAAACTAAATTTATGAACTTACAAAAAGATAAACCAGGTATGCCAGCTCTGACTGAGGTAAAACTATGATCAATATTTACAACTGAGACGTAAAGAGCAGTGACATGAACTCTGGCTCCAGGAGAATCTGTTTGTCTGAGTAAAGCACCTGATCCTGATCGAACCTGATCTGTGTCTGAGGCAGGTCCAAGTCAACTCTCTCACCTCTGACCTCTGAACTTCACCTGCTGTAAAACTTTGACCCGACATTGAACTTCAGAGTCATAAAAGAAGCATTCGTCAGTTTAACCTGTCACTGAGTTTTACTTTCACTTTGCTCTCGGCTCAAAAACAACTTTTATCGACTAAAAGGATTCTTTGTAAAAACAGAAAAATACTGCAGGTAAAGATCATTTTGATGAATTGGCTCTGTGCAGTTGGTTTGTGTCGTTCAAAATAGTACATCGTGTACATACAACCACTTCCTGTTCAATTCTCTTCTATGAGGTTTTCACTACATCAGTTTAAAACAAATAAATCCTCTTTAGATCAGACAGTTGTGGTGAATGTTACAGAAAACATGTTAAAGACTTTACACATCAGAGGAATATTTCACCAGAGACAAGAGATTAAAAAGAGATGTGTTTGTGTCTAAATGCTAACGCTAACAGGAAGTGGTCGTAAGTACAGAAGTATATTTTGAACGTACACAAGCCAACTGAAGTAGAGACCTGCACGGGACTAGATTTTCATGACCGCTCCCGCCCAATCCCGACGCCCCCGTGTGCCTGCCCGCCCGAGAAACCCCCGCGGGTCCCGTTGAGTCCCGACTTTTTTTTTTTGTTTGTTTTTGGTGACATGGAGGTTGCATGGCGGCCCCAGGACATAACAACACGGACACAAATGACTCAACTCTGCATAACTCTCTGCATCTAGACTTAAAATGATTAGGCAGAAGCCTAAATAATCTGCAACAAGGCAATTATGTTCGTTTGACACATTCAATCATAAGCCATAATGTCAGTGTATTTCTTACCTGAAATACAAAGCTCCTCACACCTCCAGGTTCTTGCCCAAACTCTATGTCCAAACTATGTCTTTCTTGTTTCGTAATATTTTTAAGACAGCGGAGAGAGCGTGAGTCCGGTCGGGACCCGAGGTGTTTGGCCTGACCGCCCGTTCCCGCCCGAGGCAACGTTAAAACCGCCCGATCCCGAGGGTTTGCTCACGGGTCCCGTGGGTCCCGCGGGAATATCCGCCCGATGCAGGTCTCTAAACTGAAGCTCCATGCACAGAGACTATTAAACAAGAAAACTACATTTCTAATGTATAATAATAATATAATAGATCCATGGGACTGCACAGTCGCTGAGAGACAAAAGACAGGACAACATCACAGGCTGATGTTGGTGATTAAGTCTTCTCTGAAAATAAAACATGTCTTTAGCTGCATGAAAAGAACTAAAACTGAGCGCACAAGGCTTTACAGAAAACCTATAAGGACTAGGGGTGTGAATTGCCATGAATCTGGCGATTTGATTTGAATCACGATACACACCTCACGATTCGATTAATCCCGATTAATCCCGATACTGACACAAACGATTATAAAGTGCAATTATTGGTAATTATTTCTGTTTTTTATAGATCTATACTATTAAAGTACACTTAAAAAAACTAAATGTTATGAAATAATTCGTGTGCCAAGGGTTAACATTAGATTGTCTTCTTAAAGACAGTGCTGCCCTCTACTGTCCTGGCTGAATGTGCACATTTTGAACCATTATTGACATTGAATTCAGTTGAAATCAAGGTTACAAAGCATCCTCATTAATATGCATGACGTCATCAAAAGAATCGATATCGGAACTTTAGTATCGATTCGAGTATCGCGGGATCGGGTATCGCGATATATTGCCGAATCGATATTTTTTGACACCCCTAATAAGGACGAGGCAAGAGCTGTGAAATCTAAAAAAACCCTCTAATTTCTAAAAATACAAATCGATTAGAGCTACAAACTGGATTTATCGATTTAATCAAGCCCTACAATAGACATTTTTTCACCAGGTCTTATTCTTTTATCACTTTAGAACTAAACCTGGCTGAAGTAAACCGTCTGAGAGAGTTCAGTTTTGATTGGCAGATCTGGTTGTGTTCTTTCTCTTCGTCTGATTCCTGTGAGTCTCATTATCGCCTCGTGTTCCGTCGTCTCGTTTGCACTTCTGCTTCGTTCACAGTCAAACCCACGCTGCGCTCTGATTGGACGAGGCCGGTCACGTGACTCTGCCTCTGGATCTCACCCTCGGTTCAGTCATAACACCAGAACGAGCTCACGTGCACCTCCACTGCTTCTGAGAGGAGAGTTTAGTCTGTGCAGAAAGAACAGCTGGAAGTCTAAATATGAGAAAAATGCTAACTTCCTGTTGGCGTGTTCATTTCCTGTTTAGTTCATTTCTATGGGGTTTCACTGCCTCAAACGATAATGAAAAAACTCTTTAAGATTGGACAGTGACCAGTGAGTTGTTTGTGTTTTTCTCTGAAAACATTTTAAATACTTTACAAATGAGAATATTTCACCAACGCTAAGGCAAAAGACTGACATTTGAAAAAAAAAACTTCAGGGTTAAGTTTTCAATTGCAGCCAGACAAACTGTTTCCTTTTGCTGGATCAGGGATCGTTTTCATGACAACCAAACTTTCTGAGGCATGAAAGTGATGAACTGACTCTGTAACACATGAGCTCACACTGCCTCCAGTCCAAGTCCGGTACATTCACTGGACCGGTCTTACTACGGTGGGTGACTCCATGGGCGTGCTGGCTAATCGGAGAGTCGGGACGTTCCCGGTGGCCGGTGACTTTTGGGCCGGTGGCCTCCGCTCCGTGGTTGAAGAGAGAGAAGAGAGAGAGAGAGAGAGAGAGAGAAGAGAGAGAGAGAGAGAGAGAGAGGAGAGAGAGGCCCGACCCATGCAGCTGGCAAATGTGAGCACAGTGCTGGGGAGGCGGAGCCAGCTGCTGCTTCAAGTCCATGATGTGATTCACAGCGCGCAGTGCATAATCAAGACTCTTGACACATTTGGAGCCCAAAAACACGCTCTACATCTCATAAGCTCTCAGTCAAACTTTGTTTCAAGTAAATCCGTTGATATTCTCGGAGTTACGAGTAAAAACGGCTGATGAACAAACACTTCAGCAGATTTATATGCGCGAATCACCGGCAGGCGGAGCGCATTTCCTCATTCAGACACTGTGGGCCAGAACGCTCTGTGTTTGTGTGAGCGCGTGCTTCGTGTGTGTGTCTAAGAGCGCACTGCTGGCAGCAGAGGAGAGGTCAGAGGTCAGGTGGAGGAAAGCCGGACTATGACCATGTTGTGACTAAAACTAGGTAGTTTACTACTGGAGAAGAGAATGTATGAGAGGTGGAGTAGATATTGGTTAAAAGTGAAACATTTTTTTTTTTTAAATCAGAGGAGAGGTTTCCTGAGCGGGACTCGAACGTGGGTGCTGAAAAGGCAAAAGCTTAACTACGCATTCTTAACCCTCAACTACCAGCTAAGTCACGTGGCTTTATGAACAAATGGGCCAATCTAACGTCTGATTTTCCCGGCTGAAAAATGATCCCAGCACGGTGACTCACATTAGCTCCAGTGGTCTACAGTCCTGCTGCAGACACAGGCTCTGCTTCCGACTCACAGACCTGAACTCACGAGTTCACACTCAGCTTGGAATTACCGATCACTGACACATGTAATGTAACACATGCGCTGATTTTGGGCTGATTTCATGACAGTTCATTTTCTGTTTGATTTTTTGCCGCAGAATGGGTGAGTACGGGAGGTTTATTTACATCCTGTGTGTTATATAATCGTGTAAATGTTGTATTTTGAATTATTAGAAACGTAATGATTTTATTTTGAAAATCATCGGATTCACTTCACCAGCACTGGCTTGGTTTCTGTTTATCGTGTCTTGTTTTCATAACTTCACCAAAAAGAGCTCCGGTGGCTCCAGCGTCCGGCCAAAATTTGAAACAAACGAAACGGATTTGGAGACACTGGACTGGACTGTACGAGTGTGAGCCACTCTCGGACTTTGCAAGTTAAGTTAAGACTCCGGTGGCTGCATTAGAGTTGGACTGGGTGCAGTGTGAGCCCGGCCTGAGGCTAGATTTACCAGATTGTGATTGGCTGATTGACCTGTCCATCTCGATGCTCATGCACTGCTGAAGTCGTAGAAACTCTCTACTCTGCAGTTTCACAGAGTCGTTTGGATCCTGAAGTGTTCTTTTATTGAAAGCTCCATGTGGTTCATTTATTTAGTCTGAATGCAGTAAAGTCCACATACATGTTGATTAGACCAGTGTGTTTAGTCACAGACCGAGAGGATTTAAAGCTTTACTGTGGAACATTCCTGACATCTTCTGTGTGTCACTCTGGTCTCTGGAATCACAGGCAGCTGACCTTTGACCTGTGACCTGGGGCTGAATCGGCCTGAGGTGAGCTTTACCTGAGCCTGCGCTGTGATTGGCCCAGCCTCTCTCCTCCTGCGCTCTGATTGGCCGGTGTCTGACCTCTCGTTGACCTGTTCAGTCACAGATGAGATTTAGTGCAGACTCTGGGTCCAGGTTTCAGAATCGTTCACAGAAGTTGATTTATGGATGTTTTTAATGAAGAGTTTTGTGTTCATCAAGTTTTCTATTTAAAATATTGACACATGTCTTATTTTATTGTCATTTCTTGATATTATTGACCAGTGAAAGTTTAATAGTTTGATTTTCTGTTGCTGCGTTCAGAACGGGCAGCGCTGGTCTGAAGCCCCAACAGGCGTCCTGAACATTGGGGAGAAGGACACTTTTTACGCCCCAACGTACTTCCCTTTGTTCCCACTTTTTGAAAAAGGTTTTCTTTGCACGTTCAGAGAGAGAAGATGTTGCATTTAACTTACCCAACAGCTTTCTCTTCCTCCAGACTAATGGGCCTCATTAAAGACACGATCTTACCAATAATATGTTCTTAAGTTCTTCTTATGAACATTTGTGGCATTTACAAAATGTGTTCTTAACAGAAAATGTTGGTCTGTAAGAACAAATCCTAAGAACACTCAGGAGCATCGTAAGAACATTCAGAATTTTATTTCTTATATAATTGAGTCAAAAATTGTAATTCTTACACAATTGTAGATTATGTATTTTATTTTAAAATTACTGTAGGCCTATATAAATAATGTTAGAAACCAATAAGTTCAGGTTAAAAAGACTCCTTTACTAAACCTGTAGAGCTGTCCAGCCTCAGAGCCTCTGTGTTCTAACCCCATAGGACTCAGACCCTGTGTCCCCCCAGGACCAGTCCGCTCTGACCTGCCCACGCAGCATTAGACTGATGTCTATATTATCTTGAGAAGTCCTCAGAGACGACTGCGGTTGTGATTTTGGGCTTTACAAAAATACACTGAATTGAATATTTCCATCTTTTTCAATACCAAGCTCACCTCACCAGGACTGAGCTCCTCACTCTGCCTCAGAGAAAACTCGATTCAACTGCTTGAATCTGGGATCTTGTTCTTTCTTCTTTCGGTCATTAAAGCTCATGTTTGTAGTGAGGGTTTGTCTGAACCACCTGTCGATCTCACGGTCCGTCCTTCTCTCACCGTGAACAAGACCCTGAGAGACTCCTCCAGCACCTGGAGACGACAAGTCCCAAGTCACCAAGTCTTACCCTGGATGTGCACTGTACAAGTTCAGTGTGGGTCCCACAGAACTTAGAAAGTACTTAAAACCAATGTGACATGTACAAGGACCTCGGGAGTCGCGTGGGTCTGTGGAAAGAATCCACATGAAGTCTATTTTTCCTGGAGACTGCAGCTATATATAGTGCGGCTTTCAATTCAGTCTACGAGCGTTCTCATGGGAATTTACGTGAATCTGCGTGGCTTTGCTGGACATTACAGCACTGGGTAACAGACCTCACCACTGTGTCCTGAACCAAACCCACCTCCAGTGTCCTTGCTGTCTCACATCCCAGTTCAGGGTCCATTCTGTCAAATCTGTAATGTGACGTCTCGTTGTGGTAAACTGGTATTTACTGATTCCAATTGTTGCATTTTTAAAACTCATAACACTCACAAATATTAACTTTACACATGAAAACCAGACAGTTTGTCCATCCCTTTGTTTCAAAAGAGTTGACTTCTAAAACTGACTACTAATTCTTCTTTGTTTTTATGTGTACATTGTGACTTGAGAAATCACAATTATTGATGAACCTGATCGTCTTCACAGGTTCCAGAGTATGAATGAGCGTTTTGTCTGTGAAAACCCCGAGCTCTCCTGTTGAGCTGATGAAGACAAATGTGTTTGTGGGACATGTGTGTGGGACGTGTCCATCAGTGAGTCTTTAGTGTAAAAACATGTTTGTTTAGGTTCAGAGCAGGACCTCGGGGTTTCACGTCCAGTCACAGCGGCTCATCCGACTCTCACGCTGGCCCATTATGTCTGTCCTTCTTCAAGCCTCTCTGAGCCTGGAGTTGCTTTAGTCCTGGTTTAGACCTTGTTTGTCAGTCAGAGCTTGCTCATTTCCGACTTCTCACATCCGACCTTTACGACCATTATGTCTGTCTCTTCAAAGCCTGGTTTAGGCCTGGTGTCAGAGCCGGCTTGCTTTAGGCAGTGTAGGCAAATGTTAAGGGCGCAGAGTGAGGAGGGGCGCTGGCCGAAGCTCAAAGAGCAATAGACGTCTGATACATGCGTCTGATCATTCACAGCACTAATGCAAGTAAAATCAAAGACCCTTGGAGAGAACCTTTCATGCTGAGCCAGGGCTGATCAACTTGAGGCTCGTGAGCTGCATGCGGCTCTTGGTTGGTTGAGTGTGTCTCTTTGGCTCATTCAGAACAAAAAGATCTGGAGCCCACTACAATTTACATCTCCAGGGACGTGATTTGAAATCTCACCAGGGCGCCAAAAGGACTAGAGCCTGGTTTAGTCCTCCTTTAGGCCTGGTTTAGTCCTCCTTTAGGCCTGTTTAGGTCGCTCCTTTTAGGCCTGGTTTAGTCCTGCCTTTAGGCCTGGTTTAGTCCTTGCTTTAGGCCTGGTTTAGTCCTGCTTTAGGCCTGGTTTAGTCCTGTTTTAGGGCTGGTTTTAGTCCTGCTTTTAGGCCTGGTTTTAGTCCCTGCTTTTAGGCCTGGGTGTTAGTTTCCCTGTTTTAGGCCTGGTTTAGTCCTGCTTTAGGCCTGGTTAGTCCTGTTTTAGGTCTGGTTTAGTCCTGTTTTAGGCCTGGTTTAGTCCTGTTTTAGGCCTGGTTTAGTCCTGCTTTAGGGCCTGGTTTAGTCCTGTTTTAGGCCTGGTTTAGTCCTGTTTTAGGCCTGGTTTAGTCCTGTTTTAGACCTGGTTTAGTCCTGTTTTAGGCCTGGTTTAGTCCTGTTTTAGGCCTGGTTTAGTCCTGTTTTAGGCCTGGTTTAGTCCTGTTTTCCTGGTTCATCCAGATTCTCTTTTTGCCTGTTAGATGGATTCCAGCTCTGCAGAGACTTGTGTCTGAGTTTGTGAACGACAGACTGATGAAAGAGAGAAGAGAGAGGAGAGAGAGCAACAGGAGAGAGCATAAGGAGAGAAAGAGAGAGAGGGAGAGAAAGAGGAGAGTGAGATAGACATATAGAGAGACAAAGGGAGAGGAGGGAAAGAGAGAGGAAACCAAAGAATGCACAGAGAGAGAGTAAGATACAGTATCTGTCTGTTTCTCTGACTTCATGATTTTGCACTTGATTTAATTCTTCTGTTTTTTATTCTCACAGTACTTCTTTAATCTCTTGTATCGTTTTCTTTGGTCTTGAACCTCACATCACCTCAGCGCAGCCTCGTTCTCCGACACTGAAACTCGTCTTTGTGATAATCATCTGCACGGATCGGTTCACGGCTCAGATAAAGATAATAACACAGAATAAATCTGCTGGAGGCGTTTCCGATGTGTTTTCTGATACAGGAGTTCATCTTGTTGTTTCTTCTCCGTCACATTCTTTCTGTCGTTTTCTGAGCAAACAGTGAAACGAAAACGGAGCTGCCAACGCAAATACAAACACGTCGCTCCAGATGTGGCCCATAGACATGAACGAGAACAGACGTAGAATGAGTAAATGTACAGACGCTATTGATAACGACTCTGGAGTGTTTTTTACTATTCACCTTATTCTGATCAGTTTTCTAGACTGTAAACTAAAATAGATATAACGACAGGATCTGAGCTTTCTAACAAGTTACACTCTGTCAGAGCTGGAAAACTGGTCGGAGGAGAATTGTAAAAAAAAAATTGGTGCAATTTCCTGCATTTTGGTGGGTTTTAGATGTGATAGTCTTATTATGTGATGTAATTTTACTGAGGGGCATGATTTATCAAGCATTTGCTCCATGTGCAAAACAGGTTAGGGGGAGCAAAAACTTGGTGTAGCTGACATTTTTCTTTCACACAGAAACTAAAGATGCAGAATTTGAGGGGGTGCGTATCTCTGTTTTGTGTAATATGTTATATGTACATCTTCCAGTATTAAAACAATCAATCAATCAAAATAAATCAATCAATCAATCCTGTGTGATCAGAGCAGAGAAAACACTACTGCACACACTTTTGTCGGGCAGTGTGTAAACTTCTGTTTCATGTCACATTCAAACAAAAGCCACAGCTGGAACAACACGCTGAAGATTCAAAGACGCAGCAAGTGACAGGGAAGCAGGAGCTGTAGAGGCTCTAAAAACACACTACAGACTTCACAAACTTGGATCAGGATGCCCGTTAAAACGCTGCGCCACAAGGAAATGAATGTCATTTTTCAGTAGTGATGTTATTATTGTTTTTCAAGTCAAAAACAATCAATAAAGGACTATCTTCGTGAAATAAAAAGTGGCTGAAAGCTTGTGAGTAGTAGAATGTGGCTGTGGACTTCAGTGTTTTAGCTTCATTAGGCGAGATCAGGCTACGCAGTAGCAGCTTTACGCACATACGACTCTCTCTCCCTCATGTCGGCTCATAATTTAAGTGATGCCAGGCCGGTGATAAGGAGCTGCCGCATATGAGTCTGGGACACAGTACAGACTATGGATGGTTAGAATGAAGGAAAGTCCTCAGACTGCAAGGGGCAGCTGAAGGTGTTTGTGTTTGTGCCCCGCCTCGCTCATGGACAGCCACTGATAAGAATCAATATGAAGCTCCAGTTTCACAGAATATCACTGGGAGTTTGAAATGCTTCTCAAAGAAACAATCTGTCTGTTCAGTAGCTCTGCTGTGACACTGCTCTTACAGTTGCATGCTTCTGAAGGAGCAAAGGTTTCTGAAAGAGCCAAAGAACCGCTCTCGGATTGGTCAAGAGCCACATGTGGCTCACGAGTAGGGTGACCAGACGTCCCGAAAAATTCGGGACAGTCCCGAAATTCACGCATGTGTCCCGAATCCCGAATCCTGTCCCACGTGTCCCGAATTTCATCCTTGCCCCGACTGACACCTCGCAGAGTCTGACCTGCATATCATTACGCCAGGCTGCACGTCCACATTACGCCCCAAACACTGTATGAGAGGCTGTAGTGCTGCCGGAGTCTTTAAAATGCATCAATACAGACTTATTTTCTGTGCAATTTTATTGAAAACCGGCTTTCTCCTCGGGGCGAGCAAGTTGCCTGGCGGAAAGTGTAGTGATAACACACAGGGAGCGCGAGGAGAGAAGCGGCTGCAGCTGCTGCCTCTCTGTGTCTCCCTATGAGGAGGTCAACAGCAGATCACAGCTCAAAGAACAACTCCACTTGGGCAAAAGTTGGTCATATATGTTTGCCCCCCCCCCCCCCCCCCCCTCAAAAAAAACAAAAAAACAAAATCAGCGTCCCGAATTTTGAACAATCTTATCTGGTCACCCTACTCACGAGCCTCGGGTTTGCCGCTCCTGTAGTATGTGTATGTGATCATATGATTACATACACATACTGTACCTTGTAGTCCTGCTTTTTACTCCTGTTTTAGTCCTGCTTTTTACTCCGTTTTTAGCGCTGTTCTAGTCCTGTTTTAGTCCTGTTTTTTGTCCTGTTTTAGTCCGGTTTTAGTCCTGCTTTAGTCCTGCTTTAGTCCTGCTTTAGTCCTGTTTTTGTCCTGTTTTAGTCCGGTTTTAGTCCTGCTTTAGTCCTGCTTTAGTCCTGCTTTAGTCCTGTTTAGTCCTGTTTAAACCTGTTTTAGTCCTGCTTTAGTCCTGTTTTAGTCCTGTTTTTGTCCTGTTTTAGTCCTGTTTTAGTCCTGCTTTAGTCCTGTTTTAGTCCTGTTTAAACCTGTTTTAGTCCTGCTTTAGTCCTGCTTTAGTCCTGCTTTAGTCCTGTTTTTTGTCCTGTTTTAGTCCTGTTTTAGTCCTGCTTTAGTCCTGTTTAGTCCTGTTTAAACCTGTTTTAGTCCTGCTTTAGTCCTGCTTTTGTCCTGCTTTAGTCCTGCTTTGTCCTGCTTTAGTCCTGCTCTAGTCCTGCTTTAGTCCTGCTTTAGTCCTGCTTTAGTCTGTTTTAGTCCTGCTTTAGTCTGTTTTAGTCCTGCTTTAGTCCTGCTTTAGTCCTGCTTTAGTCCTGTTTTAGTCCTGCTTTAGTCCTGCTTTAGTCCTGCTTTAGTCCTGTTTTAGTCCTGCCTTAGTCCTGCTTTAGTCCTGTTTAGTCCTGTTTTAGTCCTGTTTTAGTCCCGTTTATCCTGCTTTAGTCCTGCTTTAGTCATGTTTTAGTCCTGTTTTAGTCCTGCTCTAGTCCTGTTTTAGTCCTGTTTTAGTCCTGCTTTAGTCCTGTTTTAGTCCTGTTTTAGTCCTGTTTTATTCCTGCTTTAGTCTTGTTTTATTCCCGCTTTAGTCCTGTTTTAGTCCTGTTTTAGTCCTGCTTTAGTCCTGCTTTAGTCCTGTTTTAGTCCTGCTTTAGTCTTGTTTTAGTCTTGTTTTAGTCCTGCTTTAGTCCTGCTTTAGTCCTGTGTTTGTCCTGCTTTAGTCCCTGTTTCTTTCCTCAGATGCAGTGGAGTTATAATCTGTTTTTTCTTTTCAGATGTGGAGGAGTTCATGTGCAAGACTCCGGCCATCGCAGACATCGTGATCCTGGTGGACGGATCCTGGAGCATCGGTCGGATTAACTTCAGACTCGTTCGGACTTTTCTGGAAAACCTGGTCAAAGCTTTCAGCGTGGACATCGACAAAACACGCATCGGTCAGAACACACTTTTAACTTTTCATATAATTTACTTATCAACATGTTTTTAGAATTGTTATATATTTACATAATATAATAATTGGAAACGTGCAACTGTAATCAAAGTAAACTAATCTAATCCTCAGTAGAAAAGAATTCATTTGGCCAATAACCCATATTTGATTTTTAAAACAATCACAAATGGTCTATTCATAACACAACATAACACAAATGTCTTATGTTCAGGTGATGGGTTTGTTTCCAAATGTAAGCAAAAAAATGATGGCACAAACCTTCTATTTGCAACACAATCTAAAATACTGTAATATTTGCATTTCAGGTAATCTTAGACAAACGTATGTGCATCGACTCCAAACAGAGGACCTACTTTAGTTAACTCACAGAAAATATAGAAAAAAGTCTCTCCATATGAATGGGCTTATTGAAAAGAAACCTAAAGGAGACCTATTATGTAAAGTTACTTTTGAGTTTTTAACTGTTTATTTTACCCAAAGTAGCATTTGAATTGCTTCATGTATGTTTGAGTAATCTTGCTCCAGTGTCTTCACCTACCACCTATCCCCGCCCACTTTGCTGTATTTACTTCCAATTACTCACAAAGTCAAATTCCGTGTAACACATGTAAGTTGCACGGTGGCAGAGTGGTTAGAGCTCTGGCTTCCCAATAAGGAGGTCGTGGGTTCGACTCCCAGGTCGGACCATATCAACATCTCACAATCTCTCTGGTTGGAGTTTGCATGTTCTTCCCGTGTCACCGTGGGTTTTCTCCGGTTTCCTCCCACTTCCAAAAACATGCATGTTTAGGTTCATTGGGCATCACTGTAAATTTCCCTTAGTGAGTGAATGAGAGAGTGAATGTTTGTCTGTCTAACCCTGCGACGAGTTGGCCACTGTCCAGGGTGTTCCCCGCCTAAGGCCCAAAGTTACTGGGACTTTGGGCCTTAGTCACCCGCGACCCCTAACTGGACTAAGCGGTAGAAAATGAATGAATGAATGAATGAATGAATGAATGAATGAACATGTAAGTTTCAAAATTGTCATGTAGCCAAAAAGTCTACTGCTTATGAAATTATATTTTTCAAATAAAGAGGCGGAGCTTATCATTTCTGCAGTTTCGAACAGGAAGTCAATAGACCTGCTTTTATTTTGAAGCTGTTTTAGATAATTTTTGTGCTTTACAATGATTAAAATGCCAATTATTTATCAGCACATGCCATAATTTCATCCTAAATATATAGAAAAATCACAATAGGCCTTCTTTAAGAAATCAGGTCATACTTTGTAAATGAGCAAAAAAATTGTTGAACCAGAGACAGACTGAAGTCAGCAACAAGTAATGTGTTATGCTTCAGACCAGACAGCGTATTTGCGTCAAAATTCGCGTGTAAAAGTGTATTTTGACGCAGAACATTTTCGAAGTTGACACCCAAATAGGCGTCAAAAATGCCCTGATGCGCGTCAAGGCGTTTGTGGAGTCTCTGATTGCCTGACGCGTGAAAGATGGATTTCTCAACTCCTGCGGCAGCCACAGGTTGGAGCAAAGTTGCGTCCGCCGCAGGTTTGAGCTTCCAATCCACAAGACGCCGCGTTTTCAGACGCCTAGACGCGCCTCATGGGACGCCCCAGACGCCAATACGTGCCGCAAAAACGCTTGAACGCTTTACATTGACTTAAAATGGAAAATGGATGCAAAGACGCCAAGACGCTGTCCGGTGTGAACGCAGCATTAGTGTAAACGCAAAGTGTGGACCTTCAAACGCTCTACTGCGAACAGATTGTAAACTGAGGTGTAGGAAAACTGTGTGCGGAGCAGGGCCGTGGGGCACAAATGTGAACCTGAGGGAGACAGTTTGGTCAGACTCCACTGAAGCAAAGAGGTGCAGTGCTCTTGTGGCCTGAAAGTGAAAGTCACAGGTCATTATTACGTCTGATTGTCGAGTTTCCACATTTCTTACATACAGTATTGTTTGTGTCTTCTTCAGGTCTGGCTCAGTACAGTGGAGATCCTCGCATCGAGTGGCACTTAAACACTCACTCCAGTAAAGAAGCCGTGATCGAGGCTGTGAAGAACCTGCCGTATAAAGGAGGAAACACGCTCACCGGTACTTTCACTTTCAGATCCTCGTGTTCCCTGGATGATCCTGTAACCGCTGAAGTGTTCTTGCTCAGGTCTGGCGTTGACGTTCATCCTGGAGAACAGCTTCAAACCCGAGTCTGGATCCCGAGCCGGAGTTCCTAAAATCGGAATCCTGATCACGGACGGAAAATCCCAGGACGATGTGATTCCTCCAGCTCAGAGTCTGAAAGAGGCCGGGATTGAGCTCTTCGCCATCGGTAAAAACATACAGACCATTACTGTTTACTCACAGCAACACAATGTCTGTTCAGGTGTTTTGTTTAAAGATTTGACGCTCGCTGCAAAGAACCCCGGCTGTGTCCAAATGTTCACACTAATCCCTGCTTCTATCCAGCATGTCAATACGTAGTGCACCCAACATTTACCATAATGCATCTAGATAAGTAGTGAGTATCAATGGTCACATGACTGTAGTAGACCAGGTTTTCAACTGGAAACGCCACGACTGAATGAAAGATGAGAAAAGAACAGTTTAAACAAAGCACAGAGCCGAGTCTATGAACAAAACCAGAACTGTGTCTTACTCTTCACAGACCTGTTTCAATGGGAAATACACACAATTCATCATCAAGTCTAAAAATGACTGAAAAGGAACAAACACTAAAGATTCTAGAGGATTTTCAGAGTTTCTAATGGAAGTCAGTGGGACAAAATGGCTCCAACAGAACAAGAGACAAAACTACAAAATCATCCAAAGTTTTGAACATGCCCAAGGCTGGAAGAAAAGCTCCAAACAAATCCACTTTAGATTCACATTTTAGATGAAAAATGGTCCATTTTGTGTCACATTTTCACCTCTGAGAATCTGCTTTTTACAAGTCTGGACAAAGAATAAAACACTGAGGAGTTTTTTGTTTTTTTTTTCAATTTTGGATTTTTTGTTAGAACAAAAGTGGATTAACAAATAAAGCAAAAAAAAAAAAAAAAAAAAAAAAGAAAAATACATATTTTACTTTTACAGCCATCAAAAAGTGAAGTAAAAGGGTGCTAACAGGAGATTTTCTAACGGGACACAAGAGTTAATAAACATAGATTGAAATATTGAGGAGGTCGAAATTAATCTGTCCAAATATTGGGGGGTCATGACCCCCTATCCCCCCTGTATTTCCACCTGTGAACAAAATACTCACTAACAACTGTTGTAAAGATGCTAACGTTACCTGCAAAGCTACAACTCAACATCTTCCCCTCAAGAAGAACGGTAGAGCTGGACAACCTCAAACAAAATTAAAATGTTTGACAAAAAAATATCAATACTCAAACCTCAAATTTGACTTCAGCTCCAAACCACTTTTCACTGACAATGAATTATGTGTCGACATTTTGGTTCAAAACCACCAAAAAATAATTAAGGTTTCCACATGACTATCATGGATCACAAACTTCCATTATTATGCAGTGGACACCCGACTTTAAACATAATAACTATAACTCTTCAGTATTAGACTAACACTGCAGTACCTCATCTGTTCTGTAGTAATTGTAATCTGTTTTGTTGTTTTGTGGCTCAGGTGTGAAGAACGCAGACGAGGCGGAGCTCAAAGGCATCGCGTCGCCTCCTCTGGACACTCACGTCTATAACGTGGCAGATTTCAGCGTCATGAGCGACATCGTGGAGGGTTTGACCAGGACGGTGTGTGAGCGCGTGGAGCTGCTCGACAAGCAGATCAAAGGTACACAGAACACACTGTTAGCTCATGAGGAGGGCTAATTTTTGTTCAGACGTCCCTCCTTCTGTCCTTAGACCCTCCTTCTGTCCTTAGACCCTCCTTCTGTCCTTAGTCCTGACTCTGGTCCGCGTTTAGTCCCGACTGTGGTCCACGTTTAGTCCCGACTGTGGTCCACGTTTAGTCCTGACTCTGGTCCACGTTTAGTCCCGACTCTGGTCCACGTTTAGTCCCGACTCTGGTCCACGTTTAGTCCTGACTCTGGTCCACGTTTAGTCCCGACTGGTCCACGTTTAGTCCGACTCTGGTCCACGTTTAGTCCTGACTCTGGACAATGTTTAGTCCTGACTCTGGTCCACGTTTAGTCCGACTCTGGTCCACGTTTAGTCCCGACTCTGGTCCACGTTTAGTCCTGACTCTGGACAATGTTTAGTCCTGACTCTGGTCCACGTTTAGTCCTGACTCTGGTCTACGTTTAGTCCTGACTCTGGTCCACATTTAGTCCTGACTCTGGTCCACGTTTACTCCAGACTCTGGTCCACATAGTCCCGACTCTGGTCCGTGTTTAGTCCTGACTCTGGTCCACGTTTAGTCCTGACTCTGGTCCACGTTTAGTCCCGACTCTGGTCCACGTTTAGTCCTGACTCTGGTCCACGTTTAGTCCGACTCTGGTCCACGTTTAGTCCTGACTGCCGGCACCATGGTTCCGACTTATGGTTCATTTTTAGTCTATATTTTTGTACTTATCCACATAAAAACTAAAGTCAAACACTTTCTGTTCTTTCTCAGGTGGAGGTGAACCAGCTCCGCCCCCTTCAGCCGTGTCTCCGCCCCGTGACCTCGTGACCTCTGACATTACGGCGAGGAGCTTCAGAGTGTCCTGGACCCACGCTGCCGGAAGAGGGTGAAGAGAAGTACCCGTGTTGTGTTCTACCGGTCCACTGGAGGGCAGCCTAGGAGAGGGTAAGGTCCTGAACATGAACATCTGCAGCCCGAGGAGAGGGTAAGGTCCTGAACATCTGCAGCCTGAGGAGAGGGTAAGGTCCTGAACATGTGCAGCCTGAGGAGAGGGTAAGGTCCTGAACATCTGCAGCCTGAGGAGAGGGTAAGGTCCTGAACATGTGCAGCCTGAGGAGAGGGTAAGGTCCTGAACATCTGCAGCCTGAGGAGAGGGTAAGGTCCTGAACATGTGCAGCCTGAGGAGAGGGTAAGGTCCTGAACATCTGCAGCCTGAGGAGAGGGTAAGGTCCTGAACATCTGCAGCCTGAGGAGAGGGTAAGGTCCTGAACATGTGCAGCCCGAGGAGAGGGTAAGGTCCTGAACATGTGCAGCCTGAGGAGAGGGTAAGGTCCTGAACATGTGCAGCCCGAGGAGAGGGTAAGGTCCTGAACATGTGCAGCCCGAGGAGAGGGTAAGGTCCTGGGGGTGCAGCCCGAGGAGAGGGTAAGGTCCTGAACATCTGCAGCCGAGGAGAGGGTAAGGTCCTGGGGTTTAATGAACATCTGCAGCCCGAGGAGAGGGTAAGGTCCTGAACATCTGCAGCCTGAGGAGAGGGTAAGGTCCTGAACATGTGCAGCCTGAGGAGAGGGTAAGGTCCTGAACATGTGCAGCCTGAGGAGAGGGTAAGGCCTGAACATCTGCAGCCTGAGGAGAGGCTAAGGTTCTGGGTTTAATGACCCTGTGCAGCCAGAGGAGAGGGTAAGGTCCTGGGATTTTAATAATCATGTGCAGCTCAAGGAGAAGGACTGTACATGATTATTAGAACAGTTTTGTGATATACTGTATTTCCTTGTATAATCTTCTTGTTTGTGTCTGGTTTGTGTCTCAGGTGGTCCCCGGCACTCAGAACAGCGTGGACCTGGACTATCTTCAGTCTCTCACAGAATACCAAGTGGCTGTGTTTGCGGTTTCCGGAACTCGGCCAGTGTGGCTCTGAGAGGCAGCGCCACCACACGTACGTTTTCACACTGACGCATTACTGTTATGTTCTATTACTACGCAACACTGGCATAAACAGACAGAGATAGACATATTTACTCGACAAAAAGACAATTATAAACCGCATCAAAACAGACAAACTGGTGAAAAAACGTTTGGTCAAATCTGAAATTGAATCATGTTCACTGTGTTTTAATGAAAATAAAGTTAAATATTTTAAAATCTTTTCTCCTGGTTTCTGTGCAGTGGCTTTGCCGATGGTGCACAACCTGGATCTGTTCGACATCACTCACAGCACCATGATGGTCCGATGGAGAACTGCTGCCGGGGCTTCTGGGTATATGATCCTGTACGCTCCTCTGACAGAAGGAGACGCCGCCGACGAGAAGGAGGTAAAACATACGGGAAAATACAGTAAAAACACTCCTCTGACAGAGAAAGAGGTAAAATCTACGAATGTTAGGGTCTCACTGATTGGTGATGCTTAATATCAATTGATGCATTCTCTGGATCAGACCAGAGTCATCGTGTTATTTTTTGTCGTGGCAATGCCAAACACTAGTTTCAAGTAAAGTGACAGGCAGCTTCACTCTAAACAGAGGAAATGTCTCAGTGGCTAAAGCGACTCACATGAGCGTTGGACAGTCTGTAGGGCTGCAGCTATCGATTATTTAGTAATCAGTTATTCTATCGATTATTTACGAGTAATCTATGAACTTTTGTTTACATTCTTTAAAACATTTTTTATAAGGGAAATAGGGATATTTTGCTTAAGAAAACAATAATTTTACATTGCACTTTTCCCCTTAATACACTAGTTTTAATATCATAATATAATAGGTGAGCAACATTTGACTGTCTTATTGAATCATTTTCACACAGATGCAGAAGTGTGTTAATTTGGGGTCTGAGGACTTGTCATTAGATTCAATATTTATCCACAAACATCTGCAGACTCGTGGCTTTGACTCAAAGCATGTTGACGTCACGTCTCAAGTACAGGACATGACCCACATGTGACAGACTGACAGCGGAGCTAAAAACCTGCACAAATGCGTGGGTCTGTTTCATGTAAACTATGAATATAACAGTTCTGAGCGCTGGATCTGCAGCTCGTCTGATTCTTTCAGAGCTCGAGTCATTTCACAGCGTTAGCTCTGTGGCAGGCGCTTCAATACGCCTCCGTAGTTTATCACGCGTTATAGACTTTGCTTGTTTTATAATCTCGGTCCTCCGCGCTCTCACAAACACAAGTCTGCTCCAAAAACAGACGCGCTAGTTTAAATCCTCCACTGTTTTTCCTCCGTTCTGCTGGAGCTCCAGCTGTAGGTGCAGCAGCGGTGCGTCTGGGAGTAAGTTCCGTGTGAAACAAGCTGCATAGTTCGCCTGCTCCGCGGCGCGCACCACAGAGTCACGCCGTTTTTTATTAAATATGCAAATTAAAACGAATAATTGAGTCAAAAAATAATAATCAAGTCTTTTTTGTAATTGAATTACTCGATTTACTCGATGAATCGTTTCAGCCTTAACTGTCTGTGTTCTTTTCTTTTTGTATTTTGGGCACGTTATTGTTAAACTCGTTATTATTTCTCTCTGATGAGCTCACACTTTCTGGACGTGGAAAATCTACAGATTCAGACTGAATTTGGCCCCTGTTAATTAGGTGTTGTTAAGTTTAGCGTAGAACTGCTGGTGCACTAAAGTCACTAGAGTCAGTGGCACGAAAGTCATGCCAAACATCCCTATGTACAGCTGTTTGATGTTTTCCCCTTCTCGCCATTGGCAACTGAGAAAAACGTCACATCACTTATTAGTTACCTGGATTTCTGACAACAGTCCGACCTCGAGAATGTGCAGAGACTGAAAAGTCTGGAAGTTATTACTAAAGCATCGGTAAATGTTATTTCATTGTTATTTTTAATGCAAACTACCAGCTGGAAAACTCATGCATGTTAGAGTATTCTTACTATATTGTTCTGCAGCTGTTCCTTTACATGTGTTACATTTTAAAGCTAATGTCAACACTTTCACATAGAAAAACAAGGTCCAGACCTCACAGACCTCAATGCTGCGTACGGTATTTATTTATTTATCGTGTTGTCATGATTAAACAAAGTGTCTCATGAATGATTATCTTCTTCTCTGTTTGTCATTATAAATTGTATTTTAGCTCAATCACACCTTGAAGTGTCTGTGACATTATAAAACCTGCAGAGCTTCAGATTGTCAGATTCAGTGTCATTAATCAGACGTGTGGCAGGTGAAGCAGCTGAAGCTCATTCGTCTCAGTTATCAGCTCATCTCTGCCCCGCCGTTCGTCTTCTCACTAAAATCACATTTCAAACTTCACCTGTCCATCGCCGTTCGAGTCTGAACCTGAAGCTTACGTAAGACACCGCCCTCTCCTTCTCTCACTCTCTCTCTCTCTCCGTCTGTGACCTAATACTTCACATTCCTCCTTCACTCCAGCACTAAAGCCTCTAAAAACACTAGAAAGTCTCTGGCGTGTGTGTGTGAGAGCTGAGCACTCGCTGGGGTCCTGTTCTACTTTATGAACAGTGATTAGGAATTAACTAACGCAGCACTAAAACAGGACTATTACACAACTATTACAGGACTATTACAGGACTATTACAAGGCCAAACCAGGGTTAAGCCAGTCTAGTGATTGGATCCAGCCTTTTCTCCATTAACTAAATAAATAACTTCTCAAAGCATAGTTAGTTCATATAAAAGTTTTGTATTAAAGTGGATCCAAACCTGATGTGTTCCAGGTGAAGGTGGATGCGTCGGTGAACGAGGTGGAGCTGGAGGGTCTGACTCCATCCACAGAGTACACTGTGACTGTTTATGCCCTGTACGGAGAGGAGGCTAGTGACCCCATGACCAGCCAGGAAACTACCTGTAAGTACTACAAATACTACTACAAATACTGCTAAAAACATGTACGGAGAGGAGGCTAGTGACCCCATGACCAGCCAAGAAACTACCTGTAAGTACCACAAATACTACTGCAAATACTACAACAAATACTACTGTAAACACTACTGTAAATAGTGCTAAAAACATGTACGAAGAGGAGGCCAGCGACCCCATGACCAGCCAGGAAACTACCTGTAAGTACTTCAAATACAGCTGTAAATACTACTGCAAATACTGCTAAAACATGTACGGAGAGGAGGCCAGCGACCCCATGACCAGCCAAGAAACAACCTGTAAGTACCACAAATACTACTGTAAATACTACTGTAAATACTACTGTAAATACTGCTACCAACATGTACGGAGAAGAGGCCAGCGACCCCATGACCAGCCAAGAAACTACCTGTAAGTACCACAAATACTACTGTAAATACTACTGCAAATACTACTGTAAATACTGCTAAAAACATGTATGAAGAGGAGGCCAGCGACCCCATGACCAGCCAAGAGACCACCTGTAAGTACCACAAATACTACTGCAAATACTACTACAAATACTACTGCAAACACTACTGTAAATACTGCTAAAAACATGTACGGAGAAGAGGCCAGCGACTCCATGACCAGCCAGGAAACTACCTGTAAGTACTTCAAATACTACTGTAAATACTACTACAAATACTACTGCAAACACTACTGTAAATACTGCTAAAAACATGTACGGAGAAGAGGCCAGCGACTCCATGACCAGCCAGGAAACTACCTGTAAGTACTTCAAATACTACTGTAAATACTACTACAAATACTGATAAAACATGTACGGAGAAGAGGCCAGTGACCCCAATGACCAGCCAAGAAATTACCTGTAAGTACTACAGATACTACTGTAAATACTACTACAAACATGTACGGAGAAGAAGCCAGCGACCCCATGACCAGCCAAGAAACTGCCTGTAAGTACCACAAAATACTACTAAAAACATGTAGGGAGAGGAGGCCAGCGACCCCATGACCAGCCAAGAGATCACCTGTAAGTACTACAAATACTACTGTAAATACTACTGTAAATACTACTGTAAAAACTACTGTAAATACTGCTACAAACATGTATGGAGAAGAGGCCAGCGACCCCATGACCAGCCAAGAGAGCACGTGTGAGTACTACAAAGATTGTAATTTTTGTGCTGGTCTCTCAGGGATTCAAATAAAAACACAGTCATCAAATAAAGAAAAAAACAGCAGTGAAGTCGGCTCATTATATTATTATATAATGACATTATATTCAGTGTTTGTCAATATTTGTTTGAGCCCTCAGTCTCACAGAAGCAGAGAAAAAAGCTTTTAAGGTGTGGTGATTGTGATACTAGCAGCCCTTTGTGTCTCAGGCTGTAAGTGCAGTTCTTATGTTTAAACAGAGCGTGAGCTGGGTGTAACTATCCACTAGTTCCACCTCTGTCCTTTTGAGGAGAAGTGGATTTCTGCAGAGATCCGTGAGCACTGCTGCAGCTTCAGTTCACACCACAGAGTGAACTCACTGCTCCTGTGGATTTCAGCCTCATTTTGATCTGTTTGATCACAAAACACTTCTGTTTCCGTTTGCAGCAACCATTCATCGATGAGACAAATAGTCATTACAAAACAACTGTGAAAGGCCTCATTTTACAACTTGTGTCACATTTAAAATCAGAGAAAATCGTTTTGTCTTGTCTTGTGGGCAGAACTTTATGGATTTGATCAGAACCAGAGCAGCTGTAATCAACACAGACTCATATTTTTAGTATCGTGTGGATGTAAACTTTTCTCTTTTCTCTGATCAGACATCTATATTCTGACTCTCTCTCTTTCTCTCCTCTCTCTCTTTTATCTCTCTCTTTCTTTCTTTCTCTTTTATCTCTCTCTTCTCGCTCTTTTCTCTCTCTTTTTCTCCCCCTCTCTATCTTTTCTCTCTCTCTTGTTCTCTCTCTCTTTCCTCTTCTCTCTATTCTCTCTCTCTTCTCTCTCTTTTCTCTTCTCTCTTTTTTTCTCTCTTTCTTTCTCTCTCCTTCTCTCCCTCTCTGTCTATTCTTTTCTCTCTTTTTTCTCTCTTCTCTCTTTTCTCTCTCTCTTTCTTTCTCTCTTTTCTCTTCTCTCTCTTTCTCTTTCTCTCTTTCTTTCTCTCTTGTGTGGATGTAAACTTTTATCTTTGCTCTGATCAGACATCCATATTCTGTCTCTCTCTCTCTTTCTCTCCTCTCTCTCTTTTTTCTCTCCTTTCTCTCTCCTCTCTCTCTTTGCTCTTCTCTTTCTCTCTCTCTCTCTTCTCTCTCTCCTCTCTCTCTCTCTTCTCTTTCTTTCTCTCTCTCTCTTCTTCTTTCTCTCTTGTGTGAATGTAAACTTCTCTCTTCTCTGATCAGACGTCCATACTCTGACTCTCTCTCTTTTTTTTCTCTCCTCTCTCTCCTTCTCTCTCTCCTTCTCTCTCTCTCTCTTTCTTTCTCTCTCTCTCTTCTTCTTTCTCTCTTGTGTGAATGTAAACTTCTCTCTTCTCTGATCAGACGTCCATACTCTGACTCTCTCTCTTTTTTTCTCTCCTCTCTCTCCTTCTCTCTCTCCTTCTCTCTCTCTCTCTTTCTTTCTCTCTCTCTCTTCTTCTTCTTTCTCTCTTGTGTGAATGTAAACTTCTCTCTCTTCTCTGATCAGACTTATATCCTCTGTCTCTGCAGCTGCTCCGCTTTGGCTTTGGCTTTCACTGCGCTTGAATCCAGCCTCTAAAGCAGGGTTACTCAAAGTCCGGACTCCGGTCCGGATCCGGACCTCGAGACCATTTTGTCCGGACCGGGCAGCCGTTCCCTCGTATTTTTAATTCTGTGCTCTACACCCATGAGCGGACCTTGCGTTTACATGTTTACAGTGCTTCTCCACCAGAAGCGCTTCCTCCCTACCGCACGTCTCTCTCTCTCTCTCTCTCTTTCTCTCTCTCCTCTCCTCGCCTCTCCTCTCCTCTCCCTCTCTCTCTCTCTTTATCCGCGTACTTGTGCGGACTCTATCTCTCTCTCTCTCTCTCTGGAAGCTGCGTGCCACTGTCAGTGCAGCGTCAAAGCAGAGCTATTTAACAGACAGATCGTTTCTTTGAGAAGCATTTCGAACTTCCAGTGATATTCCGTGAAACTGGAGCTTCATTTTGATCCTTATTTTTTGCAAATCAGCCTTATATTGACGGAGAAAAGGCCAAAATGTACAGTGAAAGATAACGTGTGTAAATAACAGCGGAGAAAATTGCGCAAAACGGCGCACCGCGGAAATGTTTGAAGAGGTCTTTACAACTTTTACTTTTGCCTGAATGTGACATAAAACAGACACTAACCTTATAAAAGCAGCAGCTCTCGTGTTTTTCCTGCTCTGATCACTCATTATAGTCCTGTCAGGCCGAGTCAGTCTGACTGACGCTCCTAAAGCCCAGTTTTACAGGGGCGGAGCTAAGGGCATCTGGGGCTGGGGCCCCCTAAATCTGGCTTCTATGGGGGACCCTATTTGTATTTTTGTTTATTTAACTGCCTCATGTCTTTTTAATTATATTACAAAAGACATCACACAATAGGATCATCACATCTAAAACTCACCAAAATACAGGAAATTGCATTGAATTTTTAAAAATTCTCCTGGGGGACAATTCCCCCAGACCCTCTGAATTACATCAGAACCTTGTTAGATTGAACTATATTTGTATTTAAGGGCTTATGGGTCTAAGGGTCTGTCTGTAGATTTAAATTAAATACAAATTTATTTCGAGAGAGGGGTTGGGGGCGTGGGGAGCACTACAATTTATATCTATCAGGGGCGCATTAAAATGCACGTTATGTTATGTTTACATGACTTTAATGTTTACACTCTGCTATAAGCATTTAATTTAATGTCATTAAGTTGAATAATAACAAAAATAAATGTTATACTTTTTCATCCGGACCTTTGAACTTGATCGTGTTTTAATTTCGGACCTTTGGATAAAAAGTTTGAGAACCCCTGCTCTAAAGTCTACTTTCTCTTCTCTCTCTCTCTCTCTCTCTCTCTCTCTCTCTCTCTCTCTCTCTCTCTCTCTCTCTCTTTCTTTCTCTCTTGTGTGGATGTATATTTCTTTTTTCTCTGATCAGACTGATACACTCTGTCTCTGCAGCTGCTCTGCTTTGGCTTTGGCTTTCACTGCGCTTGAATCCAGCCTCTAAACTCTACTTTCCGTGGACTTTCTCGTCGTCTTGTCGGAGCGCGGCGGCTGTAATTACGGACGACTTTACGACTTGTGTTTGGCCTCGGGTCGCCTCGGGTCGAACTGAAATAACTCCAAAGGCTCTGACACAAACACAGAAACGCCGCAGTAAAGAAAACGACACACAATGTTTGTCGAATGTACAATTAGAAGGGCCGTATTTTACTTGAGTCGTGTTATTGTGCTGCGTTTGGATGATTTAGGATCGACTTTGCACCTCGGTGACAGCAGCCGTGCACAGACGCAGCGTTTGTGGTCGGATAAAGACCACCTGCAGGGTTTAGGGTTCTTCAGATGTATGGCTATAATTTTAAATATGTATAATTGTCAGTAAAGCTGCGTGTGCGTCGGGGAAATACAGTATCTAACTGTGATACAGTATTATGACCAGTATTGCGATGAATGTTATTAAAATAAATGTATCGGTATCTTGTTCAAGGTGAAATATGTTTTAGACAAAAGTGCATTATGTCAATGATACTCTTTATTATTATTTTACTTTAGAACTCTCTCTCTTTCTTCTCTCTCACCTCTAGACCTTCACCTTATCTCCTCACTCTCTTTTTTTCTTCTCACTCTTGCTTACTCAACTGGCCTGGTTTAATCTGTTCTAACACGACTTCCTCTTCACAAACTCAGCTGGAGTTGTGTCTGTGAGATACTTTTCTTTCACCTCTGAGCCTCAGAAAACACTGCTTTAAATGTCCCAGTTTGTGATGCAGAGCCGGATCTAACCTTTTGGGGGTTAGATCCGGTCTTTTCCACAAACCTTAAGTCAATCCAAGCAGCGTTTAAATTGACTTTTTTCATTATAACTTTACACAAAGCGACAGATACAAAAGGTGTAAAAGCTAAATAATATTTTTCACAATAAAGAGATAATGTAAGATCCTGCCCCGAAACGTTTGAATAAAACAGATGCATTTTCCCCTAAATTTGGAGTCTGCTATTTTAGACCAACAAATCTGAAATTTTATGCATCATTTTATAATATTATTATTATATTATAGTGTGTATATATATATATATATATAATAATAATATATTATTGCACCTCTTTAAGTTTCACTTGGTGTGAGTGTTTCCAAATGGGGCCCAGCCCTGTTCCTCCCCCTGTGAGCTCCGCCTCTGTTCCCTCTTCACGCTGTAACAGCTGGTAACCTGCATCATCGCGCTGGACTTTTTGGACAGAAAGACTAACATCTGAAACTTTTTCGGGACAACAGCCTCATGTTTCTGTGGCTTTTGAAATAATTCAACACAAATGTGCAGAAATTCGCCGTATTTCGCCGCGGAAATTTCGTGATCTGCAGACGTTAAGGTTCATCCGCTTTATGTGTTTGTAATTCAGTCAATACTATTCTATTGACGCAAAATAAAGATCGTCTGAGAGCTTATGAGGTACAGAACATGTATGTGTTGTCCAAATTGTTCAGAGTGTTTGATTTTGCTCTCTGTGCTGAGAATGATCAGACACCTGCTTCTGCTTTTGTCAGTCTTAGCTCAGCACAGGGAAAGCAGCCGTGTCTCAATTCAGGAGGCGGGGCCCTACACAACTTGCGTAGTCTGCGTATAGGAAGGTTCGGCTCTGTTGTGATGTCAAAGGTAGATCTGTTTTTAACTCCATAAATCATCCAGACTCATTTGGAGCAGTTCTTCAGCTGCAGCATGTCAGACACAAGATCGTCTTGATTATTTCTTTCCTTTGCAGAAGATGAATCTCGACTCTTGACTTGTCTTGTGTGTGTTTTTGTGCTCAGTGCCGCTGCTGCCCGCCATGGACCTGCGTTTCTCCGACGTCACCCACAGCTCGGCCAAACTCACCTGGGACGCTCCCTCCAAGAAGGTCAAAGGTTACCGGATCATGTACGTGAAGACGAGCGGGACGCAGATCAACGAGGTGAGCAGAGAGTCTGATTACAGAAGTGCAGGGTTGTATTATGTTCATGTTTGTGTGGTTTCAGGTGGACGTGGGCCGCGTGACGACGTTCCTCCTGAAGAACCTGACGTCGCTGACAGAATACACTGTGGGAGTGTCGGCCATTTACGACGAAGGACAAGCCGAGGCCACGACCGACAGCTTCACCACCAGTAAGAACTTACACTATACACCAGAGAACATCAGTAAGAACTTACACTGTCTACCAGAGAACACCTGGAAGATCCTTTATTAACCCGTGTAACAGCTTCACCACCAGTAAGAACTTACACTATCTACCAGAGAACACCTGTAAGAGCTTCTGTTACACTATACACCAGAGAACACCTGTAAGAACTTCTGTTACACTATGCACCAGAGAACACCTGTAAGGACTTCTGTTACACTATACACCAGAGAACACCAGTAAGGACTTCTGTTACACTATACACCAGAGAACACCAGTAAGGACTTCTGTTACACTGTCAGAGAACACCTGTAAGAACTTCTGTTACACTATCTATCAGAGAACACCTGTAAGAACTTCTGTTACACTATCTATCAGAGAACACCTGTAAGAAGTGTCGATAGGGAGGAGCAACGCAGGGTCTGTTCACGTCTCTATGGGGCGCACCGATGTGAAAGAACATTCAGAGAAACACGATCCAAACAGCCACAGTCGCCAAACAAATGCAGAGTGAGCATGTGTGTGATGTAACGCTTGACAAAAATGACGAAACATAAGTTGCACGCGAGTAGTAGTTGTCAAACTTTGACGTCAAACAGATGTTTCTAGTCTTACCTCACGGATTAAGCTCCACTCATATTTCCCTCCACAGTCCAGCCTTCGTACTGCGGTCCCCGTAACTCCCCCGTGTTTTCCTCCATCCAAATAGTACCATTCTCCTTCGTAGTTACGTCCCGTTTAACCCCGTGTAAATAACAACAATCCATGCTCGGCTAAATACTGTTTTTCCGTAAGCGTCTTTTTCGGTTTTCCGCACTATATTCCTGCGCACTGATTCGCTGGTTCTCCTGTGACCACGGACCAATCAAACAGCTGCATTTGCGGCAACTGGCGACACCGACCCATTCACACCAAACACACATGAGCCGCCTGTCGGCAAAAGTTGCCAAACTGGTTCAGACGGGCGACCCTCGGCCTGGTGTGAAAGACCCTTTACGCTTTTCAGAGAACACCTGTAAGAACTTCAGTTACACTGTCAGAGAACACCTGTAAGAGCTTCTGTTGCACTATCTACCAGAGAACACCTGGAAGATCCTGGAAGAACAGAGGAACACCAGGAATTACTATTATTAGCCAGAAAAGTGCAAAAGTTCGCTTGTTTGATCCGAATCTGATCCGGACTCCGTTTTTTTCAGCTGGTTCGGATCATATTCTCACTGCGCTTCTGTCAAGAGGACTCAAAACGTAAACAGACACACATATGTGAGAACCAGATTTGACGTGGGGGCGGGGCTAATCAGAAGAAGTGTTTGTGAATAAAAGTTTGGCTTTATAGTAAAGTAGCAGCACGTTATTTGTTCATTATCATAACGGCCTTATGATAACTGCCATAGACTTAGAATTAGGTCTGTGTTAGGAAGCAGGACGAGACACGGGTCCAAACCCAGACTTCAGTCCAGCGGTAGAGGCGATTTCAGCCCCGTGCGGAGCCCTAGGTGAGGCGACAGGAGCCTGGGTTTGTGTGCGGCCCTGCTCGCGGGGAGGATGTATTTCACAAGGATTTGGCGCAAACTCAGCGGACTGCTCCGTGTACCAGCGGAACCGGGAGCAGCCGTGCTTATGATGGAACAGTAGCCTGTCTGTGCTTCTTATTTTTCTGGACATATGGATTTAAACAGACTAAGCGAGTCTGGACGCAGAGGTGCTTTGGTAGTCTGGTTTGTAAGGATCTTCGTCTCTGCTCCATCACGGTAAGAAGGCTGTCCAAGCGTTACTGCAAACACGCAGAGTTAACAATGCAAGAATGAAAGTGCTTTATTTGATAGAAACAAGCGCGAGAACATATCTTTACGTTTTCAGACAAATGTAGACAACAGAACAAACAGCGTAGGTGGTAAATATACTTAAAATCCACATCTTCAGTGTGGTAATCTGGCAGATGCAGCATTCACAAAGACAAAACCACAGTCATGAGCTGCTCTGTCCCTGGCTGTAGGACAGCCCTTCTCCCGTCTCTGTGCGTTGTGACGGTGGCTCGTCAAGTCCAAAAAAAGCGAATGTGTTTTGTGTTTGTTTCGGATCGAGGCCGTTTGCAATCAGCCCGAGACTGACCTGAAGAGATGGTCTCAGTCCAATTGTTTGATTCGGATCAAAGTTCGCTTGTCTTTATTCAGACCTGAAAGAAAGTCCGGACTTTCCGGGGAAACAAATTTTGGACCGTTTAAATTGGACCAAATTTTGTGACTATGCATCAGAGAACACCAGTAAAAATGATTCTACTGTGTATTTATTCTACTGTGGATTTAAGAACTCTTGTAAGAACTTTTATTAACCTGTGTAACAGGGAAAACCTTTGGGTTAATTAAAATATTAATGTTTTCTCCACAGAGACGGTGCCGGACCTCTGGACTCAGACTCTGGATGTTTTCTTCACAGAGACGGTGCCGGACCCAGGACGCACGACGTCTGCTCTCCAGACGGGACCCTCTGGACCTCAGCAGCTCTGACGTCTCCACAGACAGCTTCAGAGTGAACTGGAAACACGCCGCTTCAGACGTGGTTTTGTACAGAATCACCTGGACTTCTACAGACGGAGGCGACAGCGATGAGGTGACAACACATTACTGATCAGATCCTTTTCACGCTGTGGCTCAGATACTTCTGTTTGTTTCCTTAGAAATCTTGTCTCTTTAGCTTTAAAATTCCACCGTTTGACAAACTAGTGTACAGTATATTCATGGAGAAGGTCCCAATCTAATGTTTTTTTGTTAAATCCTGGTAAAATACAAACTCAGAGACATTTCTAATGACATGATAAGATTAAGTGTGTTTGTGTGTTGTGCAGGTGATGGTGAACGGAAACACAAACACGTACCTGATCAAAGGTCTGACTGCGGCCACAGAATACGAGGTTCTTCTGGCTGCGATTTATGCAAACGAAGTGGAGAGTGACGAGGTGATCCTGGTGCAGAACACAGGTCAGAGGTTATACATGGTCAGAGGTCGTACATGTGTGAGACAGGAGAGTTTAACTGAGCGAACACAAGCGGAGTAAACTGTCTGTTCTTTATTTCAGCTAAAAAAACAACCACAATCGCCACGACCACCACCTCCACTGCAGGTGAGTTTCATCCACACTCGTCCCTCTTGACTGTATCTTGTCCCTGATCTTGACACTACACGAGCGACATGGTGGCGCAGAGGTTTGCGTACTGGCCTCAGAGCAAGAAGGTCCTGGGTTTGATTACCAGTCGACCCAGTCCCTTTCTATGTGGAGTTTGCATGTTCTCCCTGTGCATGCGTAGGTTTCCCCCAGGTACTCAAACATGTTCATTAATCCTTCTGACAGAGCTGCCTGCTAAAGAGATTTTGAATCTCAGTGGGACTTTCCTGGTTAAATAAAGGTAAAAAAATAAAAACAAAAATAAGAGATTATTTCATCTCTTTATATAATTTATTATTATTTAATCGTATTATATAAAATTAGATTAGTTTGCGCTGGCCGCATCGAGCTCCAGAGGCAGCATGACCTAAGTGAACTGGTCTGTCTGATCCAGTAAGATTAGAGAACAAAATTATGTTCAAATCTGTGAAATCTGTTAAAGAAAAGAAAAGTGTTTTTGTGCTGCACTGTCAGTGTCACCCCCAAATAGCACCGTCGCATTAGCATCGTGTAACTGCAGCAGTACGTTGTACACAAATCGCTTGTCATAGAATTAAGTCTGATATGGCTCAAACAGTTTACAGCGGCAGTGTGAGACGTGCGTCTGACGGACGTAAATATGCTACGCGTCGCTTGAATTAGATCAAACTTGTAATTGTTCAGTGTCAATGGTGGGTCTTTTAGGTATTTTATCAGGAGAAACACGGGAAATACCTGCGCGGCGACAAAATAAAGTTCCATTGCCTTTTCAAAATACATTAAATAAAAACATTACAACTGCTAAAACAACGTGTATCGTGTCCAGAAGCTCTGTGATAGACTAATGTATGGATTAGAACAAGTTTGTTGTTCATTTGGAAACACATAGAAAACTTTTCCACATCAAACACCAACTTTAAATCTCGTCCTTTTGAGACTCTTTCTCCATGAATATGAGTCGGACTGTTTAGCATGAAACAAACGTGTCTGTGGAATCAACACTGTTCCGTCTGTTCACATTCTCCTTGTATGAGCTGTTTTAGACTGACCTGTGTCTGTTCCCCCGGTTCTCTTTGTTGTTGTGTGTGTCTGTTTGTGCCAATGCGCGTGGACATATGAGAGAGTGAAAGATTGCTTAAATCCTACAGTATTAATTGCGGGACTGGATGAAAAATAGATGAAAATTAACACTCTTGGTACGACCAGAGCCGGCTCGTTATATAGGCAGTATAGGCAAATGCTAAGGGCGCAGAGTGAGGAGGGGCGCCGGCCGATGCTCCGGAGATGCTGAGCTCAAAGGGTGACTGACGTCTGATACATGCATCTGATCATTCACAGCACTAACGCTGTAAAATCAAAGACCTTGGATACAGTTTGGAGAGAACACTATCATGCTAAACCTGTGTGGTGAACCGGAGGCTGCATGCGCCTCTTGACCTGTCCGAGTGCGACTTTGGCTCATTCAGAAACATTTGCGTCTCCACACGCTCTCTCTCTCTCTCTCTCTCTCTCTCTCTCTCTCTCTCTCTCCCTCTCTCGGGAAGCTGCGTGCGTCTGTCAGTGCAGCGTCCAAGCAAAGCTGTTTAACAGACAAATAGTTTCTTTGAGAAGCATTTCGAACTCCCAGTGAGATTCTGTGAAACGAGAGCTTTATTTTGATCTAAGGTTTGTTCAAATCCGTCTTATATATACGGAGAAAAGGTCCAAAGTGTACAATGAAATAAAACGTGTGCAAAGAACAACGGCGAAAATTGCGAAAAACGGCGCACCGCGGAAATGTTGAACGTGGCTTTTAAAGATTTTATTTTTGGATGAATGTGACAAAAAACACACACTAACCTGACAAAAGTCTATACAACAACAACAGCAGAGTTTTCTCTGCTCTAACACACAGGACAGTCCTGAGTCAGTCTCCTAAAAGCTCAGTTTTACAGAGGTGGAGCTCAGGGGGGCATCTGGGACTGGGGCCCCTAAATCTGTCATCTATGGGGATCCCCCCTTTTGATTTTTGTATTTAACTTAATCATGTCTTTTTAATTATAGTAAAATTACATCACATGTTAAAATATCACATCTAAAACTCACCAAAATGCAGGAAATTGCACAGAATTTTAAAAAATTCTCCTGGGGGAGAATTCCCCCAGACCCCCCTAAATTACATTAAAACACTGTTATATTGACATTTATTTGTATTTAAGGGTTTATGGCACTAAGGGTCTGTTTGTAAATAGAATTTAAAAAAACATTTCTTTTGAAAAGGGGATGTAGAGGGCTATACCCACTACAATTTATATCTATCAGGGGCGCTGTTTGAAATCTCGCTAAGGGCGCCAAAAGGGCCAGAGCCGGCACTGGGTACGACGTGAAATAGTCAATAGTCAGAGACTGTCGACTTTACAGCTGTGAATATGTGCGGGCACAAGGAGGCGCTAACGTACTCAGCAAGAGCACGGTGCATACAACCATCATCATCATAAATCTGCAGGATCCAGTCACAGTCGCTCTTCTAAACACATCATTTCTGCTTATTTAATTTCCTAATGTTTGGTTCTGACCTTCGTAGCTCCTCGTTTTGGGATCAGGAACCTTCGCATCGACGACGAGACGACCTACAGTCTGAGAGTGTCGTGGCAGCCGGTCGACTCTCGGAACATCCGCCATTACAGACTGAGCTACGTCAGCGCCAAAGGAGACCGAGCCGAGGAGACGGTGAGACCAAACGCTCACGGAAACATAACTTTAGTCTGAGCTGGAAGAACATTTGCACATTCAACATTTTAAACACCAAAGTAGCACTTCTGCACCGAGCCATTTCAGGCCATTTTCTGATACGTTTCAGAAGCTTAAAAAATACCAAATTCAATCTGGAAAAGTAGTTTAATTTGCCTGGGAAATCCAAACGATATAAAATAAAATATATCGTCTGGCCACCGCGTCCCTCTTTAGAATTTCTTAGTTTAATAAAGTAATACAGATTCTCCAGAGGAAGGTTTAAAGACTTTATATTTACAGAAACGTATTTCAGCTGAAAAACTAAAGCAGCAGCAGCGTCTAAAGCAGCGTCCAAACTTTTTCACAGTGGGCCACGTTTTGAAACTTATTTAGAGCGAGGGCCATATAAGTCACTTTTAATAAGACATTTACATTCATTTGAGGTTTCAAAAGCATCAGAACACGACAGAAGAATTGCTCAAATTTGACATTAAAAACTCTACTTTTTGGAATTTGGGCGAAGTTTGAGGACCAAAACAAGTTGATCCACATTTGTGCAGCAGTTTGGACAAGTCTGGTCTAAAGGGTTAAATCATATTCACAATTTTAAAAAGCGGTGAAAATACAATATATAATGTTTATGCCTTGAATTAAAGGGACTGTACTTGATTTTTTTGCAACAAGATAACTTAAAAGCAGTTTCTCCCTAGCACTCATGCCTTGTTAATGTATCTAATCAGGTGGAAATTAGTCCCCAAAGTCCTGTCTATGTCTAATAAAATCCCGTTTGTGTGCAGCTTTTTCTGTTTTTGTTTTTAGCATTGTGGCTAACTGTTGTTAGCATAGCGACTCACCTCGCTGTTAAAAGCTGTGAAAAAACATTCAAACTCATCATGATGAACAATTCTGAAGCTCAGAATGCATTAGCTACGTGAGGAAATCATGTAGCCTGAAGGAAAAAGGTTCAAATTAATTATTTCTGTTTGTTTACATTTTTAGGATGCAAGTAAGATTTGTTTATTTGTCATGGGATTTTACAATAAACATTCAAAAATAAATAAACATTCAAAGAAATGATTCTCAGGCTTCCAAATTCAGTCAGTTTTGGTTTAGGGCTGGACCTTTGACCCTTTGCACGTGTGGTCAGGCTCCTGGAGGGAACGCCCACTTCTCCATGCTGGAGGCTCTGTCTGTGCATTACAGCAATGGAAACTTTGCCGAAAACTTGCTGGTTTCTAAGTAATTTTAATTGATTTCAATTGTAAAATGGCTGTATCTGGAACACGCTGCACTAACAGGAGGAGGTTTTAAGCCTAAACCTGGAGCTTTTCGTTTACATTTTGATGAAGATAAAAGACACTAGTGGATGGCAGCATTAAATCAAAAAAACGAAATCCCTCTAAGTCACTATGGATTTGCAGTGAACACTTTAAACAAGGTAAGTCAATGATAATGAGAAAAAAAGTACGACATTTGAAATAAAATGCAATGAATATCTTCCACAGCTGCATTATGCGTGGCTAACACTAGCCTCACAGCTAAGTGACTGAAAACCAACCTCTTGTAGCTTTTAAATCTGCTCCAGTGTGAGACAAAACCCTGTTTACCACAGAATGGTGCAAATCATGAGTAAAGTCAGGCAAACTTGAAGATTTTATTTATTCGGTAAACATAGCAGGAGGAAGAGGGCATGGATCAGCTGCATTCATTAGCTTTTCCTAATACCTTGTTTGTGTCTAAAAGACGTCCTACTTCCACAGACAAATGGACTGAACATGCGCTAGAAGCATCCACTGCTTTCTTTACGGAAAAATAAGGAAATATGTGAGAATTTGTCAGTTTTGCGCTTCCTGTAATGCTGCGTACACGCACTTCTGCCTCCAGCATGGAGCAGCCACTTGATCAAGTGACGTAGGTGCTAATGGTCAATACTGTGATTTTTCAGGGTAATGTTTTAGCAATCAAAACACTCAGCGTGAAACCAGTTCTAGTTTATGTCAGGAACATTCTCAGCTCAGAGAACATTTCTGTCTCCTCAGGATCTGTAAACAGTTGGTTAGTGGATTATTGTCATATTTGGGGCCTACTTTAGATTGATTTGTATGAACAGAAGATAGAGCAGGTTGTCTTTCTGCTTTAAACCATCTCCTCGGGCTTTTCTTCTCGCTCGTTGTCATCAGATCAGGTTTGTCCGACGTCTTTGAGCTCGTCTGCATCAGGACTTTAGATTTCCTGGTTTGTTTTGAGGTTGTTTTAAGAGCGAGAGGTGAAAGAGGACAAGGCAGGACGCAACACGATTCAAGCCACGAGGAGGATTTAGGTCTTTTTTACAAACTCTCGACAGGAATGTGAGCCACAGGTCTGAACTCAAACAGACGAGGTTAAAACTGAGGCTGCGCTGACGAGGAGGCTCTGCAGGGGGCGCTACAGCCTGGACAATCTTCTGTGTGTCTCATTTAAGCTGCAACATTTAGCATCTGATGGTTTTAAAGCTTATCTTAACTCTTTCAGCTCCAGTCCTGTTCTCTTCTCTGTAAGGCCTTTTTATTCATTTTAAACAATCTTCACAGCTCCATAAAAAACTTTCTGTAACTGGAATCATGACATGTACATCAGATGAGACCTACAAGTGTCTACTTTCATTTAAAAAAAGAATTGTTATTCTACATTATACCACGGTCATTGAGAATGCCAATGCTAACTGCCGTGCGTTAAGAATGCATAACGCACAGGTAGTTCAGGCAACAGCCAAATCACATTCCAAATCACTGCTCTGTGGCCGTCACCATAACAACGAGTAAATAAATGCTGCCAGATGAGAAAGTGAGCCATAAATATGATTGATTGCGATGTACATTTTAATATTTTTGGACCATCAAAATTTTGAAGAATGGGAAGAAGAGGAGACAAGCAAAATCAAAGAGAAGAAGTGTGTAGGTCGACTGCAACAGACAAAGAGAGAAAAGCATGGAGCAATGTTCTATCTATTGTGTCCTCTCCAAATGATCCTTCCTCTTCATGTGACCTGTCTCAGACACATTCTAACAACAAACCACCAATCTAACTGTACCATTAATAGAAATGCCCAGTTTAATCATTAAATCTAAGTGTGATCTTTTATCTTTGATTTTGAAGGGTTGATATACTCATTCAATATTTAATCTCATTAAATTAATTTACATTTGTTGTTTATTCTTGTATAATTATAAACTAAATGAACAACTTATGCATTCTACCTTTTCATGGCAACAGTTGCTATAATTTCTTTAAGCTGAGCTCATCACTATAACAACAGGCAACCAAATGTAACAACTTCTCTCAGTGTGGAGGAACTAGATTTGTGTAAAACACAGAAATAACTAATATCTCAAACATTAACATATCATAAACTAAATTTTACTGTTCACAGATGAGCTATTCCACTTGTAGCCGTGGTATAAGCGCAATAAACAACTTGGAGCCGTGCGTTATGCAGTTTTAACACACTCCGCGGAGGAACACCACTCCGCTTCGCGTCGTGGTGTTCTAAGACTCCACGTCGTGCGTTAAAACTGCATAACGCACGGCTCCTCGTTGTTTATTGCTTACTTAATCTGTTCTCTTATTATAGACGTTTGAAATTCCTTGTTTTCATTAGATTTCAGCATTTTAGATAAAGTCCTTTTTCTAACAAAACCTTGTGTCAGTGTTGTTTTCCTCTGTTTTTGGTGAAAGAATCTGAGCCACGACAATGAAATAATGTCTTTAGATAAAAACAGGAGGTTTACATGATTAAAACAATGATCATCTTTAAACCACAGACGCTGTGTTTCTGATGCAGATTCTATAGATTCAGACTCTTTTATGGAGCAGAAATAATCTTGAATAAATCCAGTAGTTTGACTTCCTCTGACACTTTGAAGAGGAAGTTTCTAGATTCGCTGCATATGTCGTTCTCCTCAGAGTCCTAGTCCAGTCCTAGTCCAGTCCTAGTCCAGTCCTGGTCCAGTCCTAGTCCAGTAGTATCGTCTTTTCTTCAGTTTAAAGCTCTTTAAAATGATCTTCACTGTGCCTTTAATTGGACATAATGAAACTAATTTATTGGCTGGTGTTGATCCAGAACGTCTCATATTATTGGACATTTTATTCAGATTAAATTGTGACTTTGTGGCTTGCACTATAAATAACAGTTACATAACGGTATATGACAAAATATCTTGTGTTTTAATAAGAAAGAAAAACAATTTCAGTCTTTACACTGGTATTGGTCGATATCCAGTTTCGGCAGATAATTAAAGACAAAGTATCAGAACTGAAAAAGCTGGATCGGTGCATCAACTTATTTATATCGCACATTTACACAGACAGATTGACTTAGGAGGACTTTGGGCTGCTTTTGGACTGCACAGGTCTCTTTGTGAAAGCTAACAATGTCAGACAGATGCTACTTCATTAGAATCATAAGCAGAGTGTAGCTGGAATGCTTAAAAGCAGAATAACAGGTCTTTATGGGGTCAGAAATCTGTCTGTCGACATAAGAATTAAGAGATCAAATGCTTAACTTTTTTCTCTCTCACAGAAGAAACACATTTATGATGGAAATTTAAACCCCTGCATGATTTCTAAATGGGAGAACTTCACAGGCCGATCAATTCAATTGAATTTATTTGTATAGCCCAAAATCACAACAGCAGTTATCTCAGTGGACTGTACAAGATGTTGATTTAGCAAACAAGATTTGTCAGAAAATCTAATTTGGTCAAAACCAACAGAAACAATGGAAAATCAGAAACAATCATTATAAGGAAATGCAGGCAGATTGTTACAACAACAAAGAGGCAAATAAAAATTGTCCCAGAGCATCTTCTGTCCTTAGACCCTCCTTCTCGGCAAGGAAAAACCCAAAAAACCCATTGAGGGGAAAAAGAGAAACCCCGAGGAGAACCACAGTGAAAGAGGGATCCACTTCCACAGACGGACAGGCTGTAGATGTGACCAGAACTGACGCGTGTCCAGATGTAATTTGAACTTCAAGTCAGTGGAGCCAGAACACACATTTTTTAGCAGGACGAGGACAGCCAGTCAGAAAGAGGCAGGAGTGAAGCAGTGAGAGAGCTCCAGGTTCTCAACATTAGATCGATACTTGTTGAACTGAAACTGAAAACTTGAAAAGACTGAAGCTTTTTATTGAATTGTCCAGCTCTATGTCTAGGTGTTTTTTATATATATATATTTCTCAAAAGCCTTTACAAATGTCTTGTTCTATGCGAGGAGGTCTAAAATATTGTTCCTCCACAGCGCACCGTCCCGTCGGCTCAGAGCAGCCTGGTCCTGCAGCCTCTTCTGTCTGACACCGAGTACAAAGTGGCCCTGACTCCAGTTTACTCTGAAGGAGACGGACCTACTTCTGCACGCTCCGCCCGCACACGTAAGCCACACCCACTTCTGTACTAAAGCCACACCCACCAGCACATGTAAGCCACACCCACCTCCACACGAGAGCCACACCCACATCTGTACGTAAGCCACACCCACCTACACATGTAAGCCACACCCACCTCCACACGTAAGCCACGCCCACTTCTGCACGCTCCGCCCGCACACGTAAGCCACGCCCACTTCTACTCCTGAGCCACACCCACCTCCAAATGTAAGACACACCCATCTGCAAACGTAAGACACACCACCTCCACACGCGAGCCACACCCACATCTGTATGTAAGCCACACCCACCTACACACGTAAGCCACACCCACCTCTGCGCCTGAGCCACACCCACCTCCACACCTGAACCTAAACCAAAAGGTCACAGATGATTCAATTCTGCTTTGAGATTAGCATTTCTTATCTAAACCCTGGAATAATTCATTAACTGTAATTTGATTTTCTGATTTTCTGATTTTGAAAGCCTGACTTTTCTTTTTTTTTCTCCTTTCAGTGCCTCTGTCGGCTCCGAAAAAACCTGCGAGTGTCTGAAGAGTGGTACAACCGCTTCAGGATCAGCTGGGACGTGCCTCCTTCACCCACCATGGGATATCGCATCGTCTACCAGCCTGTGTCCGGTGAGTGAAACAGGACTAAAGCAGGGCTAAAGCAGGATTAAAACTGGACTAAAGCAGGACCTATACCTATACCTAATGCAGGACTGAAACTGAACTAAAGCAGGACTAAAGCAGAACCATAACAGGACTAAAACGGGACTAAAGCAGGACTAACACTTGTTCTGTTTGTGTAGAATGGCCCTTTTATAACCTCTCAGACCGGACTTTTAATGCGCTACAAACCCAAAAGTTGCTGCTGTGGTAGAAGAATCTGTTTTATGTGGACCTCAGTCATGTCGTTAAAAGTTCCTCGTTATGTTCATGTTTCTCTTCAGCTCCTGGTCCAGCCCTGGAGACGTTTGTCGGTGAAGATGTGAACACGATGCTGATCCTGAACCTGCTCAGTGGAATGGACTACAGCGTTAAAGTCATCGCCTCGTACACCACAGGCTCCAGTGAAGCTCTGACCGGCCGAGCAAAGACATGTAAGAACCAGAGCCAGACCAGTCTGGACCAGACCAGTCTAGCAGAGAGGAAGTACTTTTTTGTAGCAGAATATTTGGCCATGAGGGGTTCCACAAGGGTCTATCCTGGGACCTCTTATGTTCATTAGATATTCGTTAGCCGCTAGGTCAGATAATGTTGTCATTTGGTCTAATCAAAAGTAAAACAAGGACAAACCTGGAGTGAAGCTGAATTAAACTAGAACTAGGCTAGAACTCATCCATATTTAAAATAAATCGCCCAATTGTGACTAACCTCTGCCGCACACGGAGTCCAAGTTCGACTCTCGCGAGACTTAGAAAGTGTTTAAAACCAATGCTTCCTTGTACACAGACCTCGGAGCAGTGTGAGCGCACATCCGAGAGTCGCACGAGTGTGCGGAAAGAATCCATAGAGAGTCTATTTTTTGTGGAGGTCACAGAGGTCTGATGCGACTTTCCAGTCATAATACGAGCATTCTGGCTGTAATCCACGTGAATCTGTGTGGCTTTGGGCAAACACGAACCACAGTGGACTGCTGCTGGTGAACAAGGCACTTTGTAAGAAACTCTGACACGTCTCGGGCCGAACTCGCCTCACAGTCTGTGTACGGGAGGCGTAAGCCATTAAAAAATGTTGCATTTTCATATTAGTAGCCTAATCAATATCTGAATTCAGAGACTCTGGCGGTGCGATTCCAAAAAAAAAATAAAAAAAATTATTTAAAAAAACTAAACAAAATTGTAAAATAGACTATCAATAATAGGGCTTATGCACTAACGTCTTCCAGTCTCAGATAGACAGAGGTCGCTACATCCAGGGGAGGAGTTGCCATAGTGACACAGTTGTTAACTCCAATGGCGAAGGACATCAGACGAGGGATTTTGGACAAGTCCTGAAGCAATCTTCTATTAATAAAGTTCTCTTTTGTCTTCTGAAGTTCCGTGCACATAATGAGACTCTGTGCTGCGTCTACAACAAATGACAAAAGAGAACGTTTTGAGGATGACTTCAAGATTAGCCCAAAACCTCTGCGTCTGATGTCCTTTGCATTTGGAGATAACAGTCGTGTCACTGTTGCAACTACCGGATGTAACGACCTTTGTCAACCTGAGACTGGAAGACGTTAGTGCATAAGCCCTGTTTTGCAGAAGCTCTCGGTTACCAGAATTCACAGTTGTTTTATTGTCAGTGTATTTCAAGTATTTCTTAAGACTTTAGTGCAGAGTTGTGTCTTCTATAAGAGACCACACGTAGAGTCTTAACCTGCAATTTGGTTTAGTTTGAAATTTAAGAAAACTGAGGTGATGCTCAAAGCGACGGTTAATTACAAGAGAAAGTCAGGAAAAGCTTCAGAACAGGGGCTTTCCCGTTTGTGTTTAAATAAAAACATATGTTTGTGCTCAGGCTGTAAAACTAAAGATGGAGGTTAGTCATTTTATATAATGTTTCAAATGTTCAGCTTTTCTCTGTTTGAACATTCCAGAGGAAATTGTAAAAATAATATCAAGTAAAAGTACTAGAAATATGCATAAAAAAGCTAAAATTTGCACATGTTTTCCTCTTGTGTTGCAGTGTATTTGGGAGTGAACAACCTGAGAGTTTATCAGGCCAAAGTCTACAGTCTGTGTGTTCAGTGGCAGCCGCACCGACACGCCAACGCCTACAGAGTGAACATCGAGGCTCTGTCCAGTAAGTAGGACTAATACTGCAGACCTACACACGCCAACACCTACAGAGTGAACATGGAGGCTGTGTCCAGTAAGTACAACCTACTGTAGGACTAATACGACCTACTGTAGGATTAATACTGCAGACCTACACACGCAGGAGCCTACAAAGTGAACGCGGAGGCTCTGTCCAGTAAGTACAACCTACTGTAGGACTAATACGACCTACTGTAGAACTAATACTGCAGACCTACACACGCAGGAGCCTACAGAGTGAACGTGGAGGCTCTGTCCAGTGAGTAGGACTAATACTGCAGACCTACACACGCCAACGCCTACAGACTGAACGTGGAGGCTCTGTCCAGTAAGTACAACCTACTGTAGGACTAATACTGCAGACCTACACACGCAGGAGCCTACAGAGTGAACGTGGAGGCTCTGTCCAGTGAGTACCACCTACTGTAGGACTAATACGACCTACTGTAGGACTAATACTGCAGACGTAAAAGTGTATTTTGACGCAGACCATTTTCGAAGCTGACGCCCAAATAGGCGTCCAAAATGGCCCAATGCACGTCGAGGCGTTGGGGACAAAAAGACACTTTTAACGTCCCAACGCGCTTCTTCAAGTTCCCGCTTGTTTGCCGGCTTTGTTGTCTCCTAGACAGATCATGATGAGAGAGAGAATAACTTTCTCTTTCTCCTCCAGACAGTTCTTTTGTGTCTCTGTCCTCCTCCAGTGTCACGTCCTACAGCAGGTTTAAACATTTTGAATAGATCCATGTGAGGCTTTGTCAGTCCAGATCAGGTCCATGTTGTTTGTTTGTGTCGCCAGATTTTCAGAGCAACGAGCAACCAAGTCTTTGAAAAAAACAACAAAACAAATGACCTTTCGTTAAAAAAGTTATTAACCCTCTGTGGTCCCTATTTTTGTCCTTAAGGTCTTGAGTGTGAATTTTTTAAAGGGAAGCCTGAGGGTTAAAACACTTGAGTAAACAGTGGTCCTTTCCTCTTGATGTGAGAGGAGAACAGCAGCATGTCACAGAAGTGGAGGCTCTGATTGGCCGAAGTGTCTGAAGATGGATTTTCCCAACTTCTGTGGCGGCCGCAGGTTTGAGCTTCCAATCTGCAAGACGTCAACGAACGCCCCAGAAGCCAAGACGCTTGAACGCTCAAGACGCGGGTTTACATTGACTTAACACTGAAAAAGGATGAAAAAACGCAAATACGCCGTCTCCTCTGAACGCACCATTAGAAAAACTTTTAAGACAAAGACAGAAGTCTCTGTCGAAACTCATGTTTAGCCTACATTATCTCCACTATTGTTCGATATATAAGAAACTACACAACTATTTTACCTAAGAAGACAAGATGAACATCCTTAGGGTGAAGCTGTTGTTTACCTAATGTTATTTACTTGTTTGTTTTAGACAGACAGAAGCAGGAGGTGAAGCTGTTGTTTACCTGATGTTGTTTACTTGTTTGTTTCAGACGGACAGAAGCAGGAGGTGAAGCTGTTGTTTACCTGATGTTGTTTACTTGTTTGTTTCAGACGGACAGAAGCAGGAGGTGAAGCTGTTGTTTACCTGATGTTGTTTACTTGTTTGTTTCAGACGGACAGAAGCAGGAGGTGAAGCTATTGTTTACTTGTTTACTTTACTTGTTTGTTTCAGACGGACAGAAGCAGGAGGTGAAGCTGTTGTTTACCTGATGTTGTTTACTTGTTTGTTTTAGACAGACAGAAGCAGGAGGTGAAGCTGTTGTTTAGCAGATGTTATTTACTTGTTTGTTTCAGACGGACAGAAGCAGGAGGTGAAGCTGTTGTTTACTTTACTTGTTTGTTTCAGACGGACAGAAGCAGGAGGTGAAGCTGTTGTTTACCTGATGTTGTTTACTTGTTTGTTTCAGACGGACAGAAGCAGGAGGTGAAGCTGTTGTTTACCTGATGTTGTTTACTTGTTTGTTTCAGACGGACAGAAGCAGGAGGTGAAGCTGTTGTTTACCTGATGTTGTTTACTTGTTTGTTTCAGACAGACAGAAGCAGGAGGTGAAGCTGTTGTTTACCTGATGTTGTTTACTTGTTTGTTTCAGACGGACAGAAGCAGGAGGTGAAGTTACCCGGAGGCACAGGGCGTCACTGCTTCACAAACCTCAAACCAAACTCTCTGTACAAAGTGAGTGTTTACGCTCAGCTGCAGGACGGGACGGAGGGACCGGCTGTGACCGTCAGCGACAAGACACGTGAGACTTCTTTGTGTTTAGATTTAGAATGGAACTCCCTCATTAACAAGCTGCTTATCCTTCTCACACAAACATAAAAACATACATCAATTATACTCGTTTGTATTACTGAACTGAAAATAACTGTCCTTTTTAGTTCCTGTTCCAACTCCAGCTCCGACCAAACCACCAACGACAACTCCGTTACCCACAATCCCTGCTGCCAAAGAGGGTGAGCCGCATCAGTTTTCTCAGTCCAAAAGACTTTTCTCTGACAGAGTTTACAGTGCGGATGTAGTTTTTGCAGTAACATTATGGGTATTGAGTTTGTAAAACTGCCAAAGCAGACCTGGTTTTCTCTGACAGAGTTTACAGTAGATTATTTATACTTTTGTCTCGTCACAGATGTAGTTCTTGCAGTTACATTAATACTTTTTTTTCTCTTCAGTTTGTAAAGCAGCCAAAGCAGACCTGGTTTTCCTGGTCGATGGATCCTGGAGCATCGGAGACGAGAACTTCCTGAAGATCATCGGTTTCCTCTACAGCACCAGCGGAGCTCTGGACCAGATCGGACCGGATGGGACTCAGGTAAGACCGGCTTTAGTCCTGAAAGAGTACTTTCATAATAACTGGATTAGATCTGTTCCGTTTAGTCAATCTATGCAGTTTTTTCGATAGATCACTCCTGGATAATTGAGGGAATGGAGCTCAACACATGTTTAATTCCACATGTATGGGCTCCCTTTATAAATCAAAAGAGGTTTACTACTCAAATAAAACTGGTGGGGATGGTGCTGACCCTTAGTTTTTTTTTCTGTTGGCTTCTTTCTCCAAGCGCTTTACGGTCTAAGTCTGACCTGTGCCAGAAGCTGCGTTATAAGCTCACAAGCCACTAAGAGTAGTTCTAGTTCCCGACAGTCCAAGCCGTGTGCGCTGCTGTGTCCGTGTCTCTGTCAGGTATAGGGTTAGGCCCTTGGCTCCTCCTCTCTAGTCTTGTGCAGACAATCCCAGACCGGGTCTACTCCAGCCTCCATACGGTGTGTCTTTTGCTCTGAAATCCTGGTACAGATGAGCGCAGAAACGTGCACTGTAGCTCCAGCTCTGGTGCGTTAATGCGTGGTGCTTTCTTCAGTCTACGTCCTTTAAAATAAAACAAGTCTGTGGTAGTGGTCCTGTCTGACTGCTTTAGTGCGTCTGGCCTGTTCTATGAGTGCGCATAAAGACTGGACCCAGGTCTCACCCACATTCACACTGATCGTCTTTTTAATGTGGAATTTTAGTTTAAAAACGTATTATTAAAGGAAAACAAAAACACGTTTTTGAGGTAAAGCTGATTCCTGTTTAAGATAGGTCCAGTGAGTTTAGGTACAAAAGTGTAACCATTGTAAATAGACAGCTTGTGGTTGGAGGATTTCTTTAAGGAAAGACAATTCAGCAACAGTCTTGGGTTTTCTTCAGATGCTGCACATATTCCACTCTGTAAAAATCTTTGTTCTTTTGGATGTCTGTCAGGTGGCCATCGCTCAGTTCAGTGACGACGCTCGGACAGAGTTCAAACTCAACTCCTACAGTGACAAAGAGAAGCTGCTGGACGCCATCAACCGCATCTCCTACAAGGGAGGCAACACCAAGACCGGTGAGAGAGGAAACTATTACACTACAGCTAACGAAGGATGACAACACCAAGACCAGTGAAAGAAAATGACTACAGATATGGACAGTATGTGCACAGTTTGGACCGAGTCAGGCTGGATTTATTAGGCAAATTATAACCTCTTATCAGTAATCAATAATAAAGTCAACAGCCTGTCACAATGACATGTATGAACACCTACGACCTCTCTTCATACGTGTTTTTGCTCTTTTCTTATGTCATTCTTGAGGCGGTGTCACAAACATAAAGTGTCTGTAGCTTTTTCTTAAGTTTGTAACCAGATCGTTTGTCTTGTCAAAGATTTTCTACATCCTCCCTGTGATCTTTATTTTTACTGTGTAACAACAGGCTCCTCGCTGCTGCACTAGCCTCATGTCTTTTTTAAGGACACATTAAGTATAATCACCTCTTAAGACAGACATTTGTAAAATAGAAGGCGAAGGTATAACAGCCAAAACACCATCCTCAAGCCGCAGGATCCCGTAGATACAATTGTGTGAGCTGTAAGTTGTGCACTAAGCAGAATCCAATTGAAAAAATGCGCGACAAAGCGTACGAACTTCATAAGAACGACTTGATGACATACCGAGAGGTCATACGGTTGTCATACAATCACATATAGCAGTAGCTTCAAGGCAAATGTATGAACCAATTAAGAACTGCACAATCGCCGCACGGCTTTATTTTCTCAAGAACGCCTCATGTTCACAAAGTTCATATGACAACATGCAGTTTTCTGTTTGAATAAAGTGAATTGGTCTAGTCGCGAAAACAGCACGCACAGATGATCTCAAAACTATTGAATTCATTTTTTTTTCTTCCCAGGTCGGGCGATCCAGCACGTTAGGGAGCAGATCTTCACCACAGAGGGAGGCGTGAGGAGAGGAGTCCCCAAAGTCCTGGTGGTTCTGACGGACGGACGATCTCAGGACGACGTCAACAAGGTCTCCAAAGAGCTGCAGATGGAAGGTAACCTTTACTAACGCTAAAACATTATGAGGACCGAAGATACAGGGGCAAAGAGCTGCAGATGGAAGGTAACATTTACTAACGCTAAAACATTATGAGGATGGAACACACAAGGCCAAAGAGCTGCAGATGGAAGGTAACCTTTACTAACGCTAAAACATTATGAGGACCGAAGATACAGGGGCAAAGAGCTGCAGATGGAAGGTAACATTTACTAACGCTAAAACATTATGAGGACGAAGATACAGGGGCAAAGAGCTGCAGATGGAAGGTAACATTTACTAACGCTAAAACATTATGAGGATGGAACACACAAGGCCAAAGAGCTGCAGATGGAAGATAACACACTTTTACTAAAGCTAAAACATTATGAGGACCAAACACGCAGCGACAAAGAGCTACAGATGGAAGATAACACACTTTTACTAATCTAAAACATTATGAGGACCAAACACATAGAGCCAATCATTCGCAGATGGAAGGTAGCACACTTTTACTCAAGCTAAGCCATTATAAGGACCAACACACAGCAGCAAAGAGCTACAGATGGAAGGTAACACACTTTTGCTCAAGCGAAAGCATTATGAGGACTGAAGAGCCAGAATAGTCACTGATGTCTTCGTAATACATCCATGATTGTTGTTAGAACCTACTTGCACAGCTGACATTGGTTCATGTGGTTCTTTTTGTTTTTCTCAGGCTACATCGTGTTTGCGATCGGCTTTGCGGACGCAGATTACGGAGAGTTGGTGAGCATCGCCAGCAAACCCAGTGAAAGACACGTGTTTTTCGTGGACGATCTCGACGCCTTCAAGAAAATCGAGGAGAAGCTGGTGACGTTTGTGTGCGAAGCTGCTACGGCCAGTGAGTCAATTCACAAATGTGGCAAAAAACAGGGAAAATACAGTGTTTTAATGACATTTGTCTGTGATTCCAGCTTGTCCTGCAGTTCCCATGAGCGGCAGCACCACACCCGGTGAGAAAACACTATGACCGCCACTTTGTATGACTTTAAAGTCCTAACATCTGATTTCTGTTCCAATCTTCAAAGTGGGCGGGACTGTTGAGCTCCCTATTGAAGTCATTTTATGTGTAAAAACTGCAAAATTTTGAAGATTTGGAAGAAACTTGTCTTTCTACTGCTCCAAATGACTTGGAACAGTAAAGAAGACCTTTGAAACATCACATTCACAATTTTGAGAGATTTAGTGCATACTGTCATTTTATCAGACTGTTATCTAGCCAGTACAGGGTTTCTGGTCTTCAAAGCAAACTTATTCCCAGGGTTGGGTGTCATTACTTAAAAAAAAAAAAAAACATTAAGTTCCCACGTTAGTGCTCTGGAAAAATAACGCGTTAGAAAAGTCTTCCTCAACCTCGAGTACACTGAGCACTGGGGGTCTGTGATGGTTTTGCAGGGGGTACGTGGAAGAAGTTTTTTTCATTCATTTTACTAGAGATCTTTTCTTTACAGAACCATTTACTAAAGCAAAAGCTAATTCACCTTGCACTCTTACAATATCTATGTTTTATGCAAAATCTCCCATAAAGACTAAATAAATTCAGACTATTTTATTTCAAGCGTTATTACAAAGCTGTAATTTCTTTTTTACATATAACGTGTCAGATGTATGGCCAGGGTGTACTTGGGACATGGACAAGCAGCTTAGGGGTCACTCAGGGCAAAAAAAGGTTGCAAACCACTGCATTACTCACGTGTTATCATTAATTATTCATAGCTAATTGTAGAGGGATTATTTGTTTATCAACACGGGCGATGTGCTCTCACCTGATATTCAGAAAGAGACCAAGCTGGGCTGTTGTCAGTAACTACAAGAGTTCATCTGTGAGAAAACTAAAGTTCTGCTGCTAAATCAACATTTGTGAATGAAACTCCACCTACGACCCTTAAAAGTTACATTCAAGTGAAAAACACAGAGAAAAACACAGACGTCTGTCAGACCGGTTCAGACCTGATCCAAACAGCTGCTCTCATCTTGTTTTGTTGTTTTTATCAAAGAAGTTTCTCCAGCTAACCTGATAGAGAGCAGCTCTTTCTCCATAACGCATGCACAGTAGAGCGGAAAGTGACGTCCACCGATAATAATAATAATAATAATAATAATAATAATAATAATAATAATAATAATAATAATAATAATAATAATAATAATAATAATAATAAATTTAGTGGCAGGATGTCCAGAGTTGGCCAAAAATGAATATATTAATCGCCATAATAAGGTAGCAGCTTATGTCCACTGGAAAATATGTGGTGAATATGGAATAAAAACTTCAGAAAAATGGTATGAACACCAACCAACCACTGTCCAGGAGAAAGACGACATAACAGTCCTGTGGGATATGCCGATACACACAGACAGAGAAATAAAAGCTAATAAGCCGGATATAGTAATTAAAAACAAGGGGAAAAAGGAGTGTGTACTAATTGACATTGCAATCCCATCTGAAAGAAACACCTCAGTTAAAGTATGCGAAAAACTGTCTAAGTATAAAGATCTGGAAATTGAAATCAGCAAAATGTGGGAATGAAGACACACACTATACCAGTTGTCATTGGAGCACTTGGACTTGTCAAAAAGATCTTGATAGGTTCATAGTTCAAATCCCAGAAAAAATAGGCCTGCCGCAGATCCAGAAAATCACATTACTGGGAACAGCGCATTTACTAAGGCGCATTCTGTCTCTGAAATAGTTTTCACCATCCCTCAACTTTGTAGTCCCCTAGGCACATGGGTTGTACCCGGGGCTACAAAAGTATAACACAAGCACGTACAAAGAAATAATAATAAAATAATAATAAATTTTATTTATTAGGCGCCTCTATACATTTATCCACAACGTTGAATGCTTTTTTAACAACCGCGTAGTAAAAAGCAACGAGGAGGTGACAGAGAAGGAGCAAGTGTAGAAGAAGGTGTGTAGAAGAAGAGTGTAGAAGAGCGCAGTGGAGGAAAGGAGGAGGGAGAGTGGAGGGAGTGCGTACGAGGGGAGGTGCAGAGGAGGCGCTGTATGAGAAGAAGATGTGTCGCACACAGGTGTTGCGTAGTCCTCAACCACTCGACTATCTGCTAAATCACGTGAGAAAAAAACAAGTGGGCCAAACTAAGAAATAATGTGTTTGTGTGTCAGGTTTCTGGATGATGGACCTGTTTAATGACATGTTGTATTTGTCTCAGATTTCAGGATGATGGATCTGTTTAGTGACATGTTGTATTTGTCTCAGGTTTCAGGATGATGGACCTGTTTAGTGATATGTTGTATTTGTGTGTCAGGTTTCTGGATGATGGACCTGTTTAGTGACATGTTGTATTTGTTCTCAGGTTTCTGGATGATGGACCTGTTTAGTGATATGTTGTATTTGTGTGTCAGGTTTCCGGATGATGGACCTGTTTAGTGACATGTTGTATTTGTGTCTCAGGTTTCCGGATGATGGACCTGTTTAGTGACATGTTGTATTTGTTCTCAGGTTTCCGGATGATGGACCTGTTTAGTGACATGTTGTATTTGTTCTCAGGTTTCCGGATGATGGATCTGTTTAGTGACATGTTGTATTTGTGTGTCAGGTTTCCGGATGATGGATCTGTTTAGTGACATGTTGTATTTGTGTGTCAGGTTTCTGGATGATGGACCTGTTTAGTGACATGTTGTATTTGTCTCAGGTTTCCAGATGATTGATCTGTTTAGTGACATGTTGTATTTGTTCTCAGGTTTCTGGATGATGGACCTGTTTAATGACATGTTGTATTTGTTCTCAGGTTTCCAGATGATGGACCTGTTTAATGACATGTTGTATTTGTCTCAGGTTTCCGGATGATGGACCTGTTTAGTGACATGTTGTATTTGTTCTCAGGTTTCCGGATGATGGACCTGTTTAGTGACATGTTGTATTTGTGTGTCAGGTTTCCGGATGATGGACCTGTTTAATGACATGTTGTATTTGTGTGTCAGGTTTCCAGATGATGGACCTGTTTAGTGACATGTTGTATTTGTCTCAGGTTTCCGGATGATGGATCTGTTTAGTGACATGTTGTATTTGTTCTCAGGTTTCCGGATGATGGACCTGTTTAGTGACATGTTGTATTTGTGTGTCAGGTTTCCGAATGATGGATCTGTTTTAGTGACATGTTGTATTTGTCTCAGGTTTCCGGATGATGGACCTGTTTAGTGACATGTTGTATTTGTCTCAGGTTTCCAGACGTTGGACCTGTTTAGTGACATGTTGTATTTGTTCTCAGGTTTCCGGATGATGGACCTGTTTAGTGACATGTTGTATTTGTTCTCAGGTTTCTGGATGATGGACCTGTTTAGTGACATGTTGTATTTGTGTGTCAGGTTTCAGGATGATGGACCTGTTTTAGTGACATGTTGTATTTGTCTCAGGTTTCCAGATGATGGATCTGTTTAGTGACATGTTGTATTTGTGTGTCAGGTTTCTGGATGATGGATCTGTTTAGTGACATGTTGTATTTGTTCTCAGGTTTCCAGATGATGGACCTGTTTAGTGACATGTTGTATTTGTCTCAGGTTTCTGGATGATGGACCTGTTTAGTGACATGTTGTATTTGTCTCAGGTTTCTGGATGATGGACCTGTTTAGTGACATGTTGTATTTGTCTCAGGTTTCCGGATGATGGATCTGTTTAGTGACATGTTGTATTTGTCTCAGGTTTCCGGATGATGGACCTGTTTAGTGACATGTTGTATTTGTGTGTCAGGTTTCCGGATGATGGACCTGTTTAGTGACATGTTGTATTTGTGTGTCAGGTTTCTGGATGATGGACCTGTTTAATGACATGTTGTATTTGTGTCAGGTTTCCGGATGATGGATCTGTTTAGTCACATGTTGTATTTGTCTCAGGTTTCCGGATGATGGATCTGTTTAGTCACATGTTGTATTTGTCTCAGGTTTCAGGATGATGGATCTGTTTAGTGACATGTTGTATTTGTCTCAGGTTTCCAGATGATGGACCTGTTTAGTGACATGTTGTATTTGTCTCAGGTTTCCGGATGATGGACCTGTTTGGGCTGGTGGAGGACAGATACAGCTCTCTCTCTGGAGTCTCTCTGGTCCCTGGAACGTTCAACACTTTCCCGTGTTTCAGACTCCACAACAACGCAATGCTCGCCCAGCCCACCAAGTAAACTCTTACCTTAGTGATTCGTATGTTTCTATCCGTGAGTCTGCTCTGATTCTCGTGTCTTCTCCAGGTACCTGCATCCAGAAGGACTTCCCTCCGACTACACCATCTCTCTGCTCTTCAGACTTCTCCCAAACACGCCTCCGGAACCTTTCGCCGTTTGGGAAATTCTGGATAAAACCAACGAGCCAGTGGTTGGAGTCATCATGGACAGTGAGTGTGTCAGCTTATCATATTTATACTAGATTTACTAAAGATGGGACAAGAAGAAGATCCTGTCATGTACTGGGATCGGATCACAATGTCGATCCCTGATATTTAGCTTTATACGCTATTGTCTTATGATATTGGTTCAGCTGACCTCCTGATTCTGCCTTTAAAAAGATCAAAACAGTCAGTTATCTCAATCAGGTGGTGGAGCAGCTAAAAGGAAAATGGCTTGAAGTGCTAATTACAAATTTTTAAAATGTTCATTTTGTACATTAATACATGTCATAAATATAAACAATAGTTTTACATGAATTAAGAACAAATTTGTGAAGAAAAGTTTGAAAATATGTTTAAGAAAAAAAACAGTAAGAAGACCAGGTTAATTGGCTGTACGCTTGGACATGGCTAGACTGGGCGGACGGTCGGTCAGTGTGCTATTCGAGCCGAGCCGGGTAACGAAGTGGGGACACAGGGTGGTGCAGACGGTGCACAGTGTGGTGCAGACGGTGCACAGTGTGGTGCAGACGGTGCACAGTGTGGTGCAGACGGTGCACAGTGTGGTGCAGACGGTGCACAGTGTGGTGCAGACGGTGCACAGTGTGGTGCAGACGGTGCACAGTGTGGTGCAGACGGTGCACAGTGTGGTGCAGACGGTGCACAGTGTGGTGCAGACGGGGCACAGTGTGGTGCAGACGGGGCACAGTGTGGTGCAGACGGGGCACAGTGTGCTGCAGACGGTGCACAGTGTGGTGCAGACGGGGCACAGTGTGGTGCAGACGGGGCACAGGTTGGTGCAGACGGTGCACGATGCGAGGCGGGGGTAGAAGTGCTATGGCTGGGACTGATGCAGTCTGAGGCAGAACAACAACTCGAATGGGTTGGGGAAATATTGTACACGTTACTGACAGAAACTGTGCAGTACACTTTAAAAAAGTTTTTTTTTTTCTTAGGCCATATGATTTGTTTATCCTTCAACCTGTCGACTGTCTCTTAAAGGGGCTGTACTGTGTAAGATTGAGAGGAATTTTAATGATCACATATAGTCCACAAACATTTAAATCATATTTATTCTTTACAACATGAATACTTAAGAGAACACTGTTAACCAATCCACATCAATGTGATACATTTATACGTATTTGAAATGTTTTATTACGGGCCGGAATGTGGATTATTGACGCTAGATGTCAGCATGCTTAATAGACAAAATGCATGTGAAAGGCTCCCTTTAGTGTTCAAATGTGGAAATCACTTTGTTTGTTTGTTTTTCTTACATAGTGCCCCTTTAAAGTAGTCACACTCAACTTTTTTAGTTGACTAGTCTGTGCAAGCCCTACCAGAGACACATTTTTTGAACCTGTGAACATGAATTTAACGGGCACATCTTATGCAAAATTTAGTTTTTAATCCTATTCTAATATGTCCTCCTTATCAAAAACACTGCTGAAGTTTTGTCTTTCCCCCAAAACACAATTCTAAATGTCTCTGATCTGTGATGTCATAAGTAGATCTCTGAGATCTTTAAGTCAACAGTTAATTCAGACACCTTTTTGTAACACTTCTGTGGTATTAGCACATCAGGCAAGATCGGTTTGATTATGTCCTCTGTGTAACTTTCTTTACAGCCAGAGAACTGAGCTCTACCTCAGTCCCTGACTTGGGAAGCATACGACTGTCATGTGTGCTTTATGATCGTTCATAAAGCACACACCTAAGATGCAAAAGTAAATGTTCTCAAAAGTATGTTTAAAGGAGAAGAAAAAGACAAAAGATACACAATAATTGCCCTTTAAAGCAGTTGTCGTAGTTTCTGCTGGAGACTACGGCAGAACATTATCACATTATCGTAACATTATCACGGATACTCACAAAAACATTTAACAAGGTCAAAACTTATTACTTATTTCTGCTTTATTAAATATGACTGTGTTCTAGTGTATTTGTTATGTGTTTTTATCTTTTTTAAGTTAAAAAAGCCTGTTACATAAGCTACATAAGTTACATTGACTCAATTAATTACAACTTCCTAGTGTGATGTCATTATTTATGAACACAAAGTAAATTTTTAATCCTAAAACTTTGTAGAATGTTTAGTAATAACTTAATATAACTGTCTTTTGTAAAACAAGTGATTCAAATGCCGTTTTTGTTGTAATACAAAAGGTTATGTGAACGTTAGAGTTTTCATGGCAGTGTCTTTTGCTCTTCATCTGGACTCATGACATCGTGGAATTGTAGAATGTGAACTCGACCGATAGGATGTAATCAGTGCTTAATTTGTAACTCAAACGTTGCCGGAACAAAATGTGGGTTTTGGACCGGGGTCCAGACAAGGTCGAACCTTTACCGGAGCGCACACAATAAGTGAACATAGAGGCTTAGAAATGCTAAATACAACCCAACTGTCCATCCTACTCGATGTTAAACGATATAAAAGTAATTATGTCTGTGTTACACGTTTTTTTTACACGTCACACAGAGATTTTCATTCATTCTGACAGAAATCAGCGCACCTAAATCTGATCCACAGCAACAAGTTGCCCTCCCACACGCTCCTCCTTGTCCTGCAGCTCAGCACTGCCTTCGCATATCTGCCTCTCCACAAGTCACAACAACAACGCAGGACAAACAGCTTTTACACACAGACACTGGTCAATAACAGCCTTTACACAGCAGACACGGGTCTCACACATCAAACGTGACGCTAAAATACACATTAAAGTAACACAGTAAAGTTAGTTGCACTTACGAGAAACTGTGACCGCTACATCCGTGCTGGTTCTCACCTCTTTATCGTCCCGTACACTCCAAACACATGTGACACTCCCGCTGCCTTTAATCCATCAAAACGAGTCGCAGATAACAACAAATATTCACAAAATCCACTTAGACGCATATTTCCTGTTTTAGAAGGAGATACAAGAGCGGGGCTCGCCTGGAACCAATGAAAAGTCTTAAACCCGCCTGCACTGCTTCTGATTGGTCAAATTTCCTGTCAGTTCCGCTTTTAACCAATTACAGTCTGACTCCGTTTCCCCCACTAATAAGCCTGTTCACTGTTCACTGTGAATGAGATGAGAGACGGGAGAGGAGCAGAGCCGCGTCTCGTAGAAGAAAGACAAAAAGAGTTACCGGAGCAGACAAAACTCATGCCGGAATGCCCCACGAGAGTTCCCGGATCTTATTCCGACTTGTTCCGGCTCAAATTAAGCCCTGGATGTAATCAGATATATATGGAGTATTTACTGGTTGATGTGACTCAGAACGTCTCATAATGTTAAAAATGTTCTTTATCAGCCTGTTTGTAACTCTCTCTGCTGCCACCAGATGGAGACACAAACCTGCCTTTTATGATCTGTGGGATCGTTTATGTTTTTAGTTCTGAAACAGCAGTCAAAGTAAAGATCACACAGAACAGAAACAACACAGATAATACATTTTATTATTAATGTGAGACTCTGCAGCTGAGCAGGACAAACATTTATAACTGTGCTATAGTTTAGTCACATAAATGTAAGAAAAAAACATGTATTACTTTAAGTTTTTCATCAGATCAAAAAGTAGAAACAAGGCTTTTAATGTGAAAATGATACACAATGACCGCTGGTTCCCGTTTGGGGTTGCAGGTGACTTCGGGCCTTAGGCGGGGAAACACCCTGGACAGTGGTGAAGTTGTCACAGCGTCAGAACCAGACAATCATTCACTCTCGTTCATTCACAGGAGACATTTACAGTGATACCCATTAACCTAAACATGCGTGTTTTTGGAGGAGGAAGGAAACCCAATTCAGACTAAGACAACTTTATTTATCTCTTAAGGGGCGATTCTTTTGAGAAACTTCAGACAATAAAAGCAACAGAGAAATCATAAACTCATAACAGCGAACATGCATTAGTGAAACAATAACTGGACTGACAAATAAAAAACATCCTCAAAATTTAAAAACTAATAGGACTTTTGTGTTGGTTTCACTTAAATTTGTTTGAGTAATTTTAGATCCTAAAACTCATTTTGACCTCAGTGACCTTTTGCAGAGGAATGATCAAAACCCCAAATCTGCCAAATCTCATCATTCAGGTCAGACACAAAGCCAATTCAGACTAAGACAACTTTATTTATCTCTTAAGGGGCGATTCTTTTGAGAAACTTCAGACAATAAAAGCAACAGAGAAATCATAAACTCATAACAGCGAACATGCATTAGTGAAACAATAACTGGACTGACAAATAAAAAACATCCTCAAAATTTAAAAACTAATAGGACTTTTGTGTTGGTTTCACTTAAATTTGTTTGAGTAATTTTAGATCCTAAAACTCATTTTGACCTCAGTGACCTTTTGCAGAGGAATGATCAAAACCCCAAATCTGCCAAATCTCATCATTCAGGTCAGACACAAAGACGTCTCTTTTAAAGGAGCATGGCGTAAGTTGCAAAGGTTTTGAACAAGGGCGCCATCTTTGGCGTTTTGTGGCACTGCACCCACCCTACTATCAGCAGCTGAAGACGTATTTTAGGCTTAAAAGATTCTTTTGACACATCGTTATTTTCTGATAAATGTTTTCTGACTTAAGAAGACAAAGACTTTTGTAAGAAAAAGTAGATGCTGGCTATTTTATGTTCTTTTTGACTGAATGATCAGTTTACAAACTCCAAAAGTTACACAAGAAAAGATTATTGAGAGTTTGAGGAAAAGCTTTGTTTTAGCGTGAGAGAAATTGTAAACAAGCTCTTTACAGGACTCATTTCTCATAAACTAAATGCTCAATGACAATTTATTACTCTAATAAAACATAAACCTTACCAAGACAAACAGCTAAGCGCTAAGCTACTAAATCTGTGTCTAAATGTGGATGTACTTGGACAGGCCTGAGAGTCTGACCTTCTAATGAAAATAATCACCAGATGAGCGTCTTATTGATCTCCTGCACAATTCCTCTTTCTCAAAAACATGTCCAAGTGCTCCTCGGTCCTGCAGTCGGCTTCATGCCGGTGCCGTTACGGTGGGCTAGTTGTTTTGAATTCTTCCGTGTGTTACGGGGGTTCGGGAGCTAAATGGCAGTATTTGCCACTGATTATTTATTTTATTTTTCATTAAACAGCCTTTACAACAGTCGTCCATTGTATAAAACCGAAAGCTTTTGCTAAATAAATAGAAATAATGACAATAATCCAGTGAAGGAGAACGAGCGCGGAAAATGCGACCAGCGCCACTCACTTTTATGAGTCTGTCTGCGCTTCCAGAGGCAAACTCGGTAAGTTTACAAAACATCATGGCGCATATCCAGGCAAGTGCCAATGGACGGTAATTTGATATATCGTAATATTGAACATTTTAACTTACGCAATGCACCTTTAAACCCACGTGAGTCCTCTGGTGAAGTATTCCTCTGATTTGTGAAGTCTTTTACGTGTTTTCTGTAACATTCACCATCATCTTCTAGGAATTTATTGCTTTTAAACTGATGTTATGGAACCTCATAGAAATGAACTGAACAGGAAATGCTTGTAAGTACAGACGTTTGCTATTTTGAACAAAAACAAGCCAACTGATGTTCCATGCACAGAGCCAATTAGATTTTCCTTTGTTTGGAGAAAGTTGTCACTTCTGATCAGAGCCTCCGAGTCTCAGGAGCTAAAACTACAGAGTCACAGCGTCACTCCAGTATCAGAAATAGTTTTAGTTTTAATTTTTATTGATTTTAGTCAGACAGGTGAGGGGAAATAGGCCGGACTGAGATTAAATGGCGATTAGTTTTGCAGTTTGGTAACTCGTAACGTTTACCTGATGGTAACAAGAAAAATGTGTCTCTCAGGACGTGTCCCGGTGATGCTATAATGACACAAACTTTCCTAAAAGCTGATTTTCACACTCTATTTCCTCTCATAAATCCTTCAGCACGTGGTTAATATCGACATGTATTCATTTTGATTGCAATTATGGCTTCTACTTTTTTTTTTTACAAACAGCAAAATGAAACTGGAGTGACCACCCAAGCTCAGCCAATCAGAGTGCTGCATTCAGCTCCTGATTAGAACTAAAATTCTTCATTCATTCATTTTCTACCGCTTAATCCCGTTAGGGGTCGCGAGCGGGTGACTGGAGCCTATCCCAGTGACTTTGGGCCTTAGGCGGGGAACACCCTGGACAGTGGCCAACTCGTCGCAGGGTTAGACAGACAAACATTCACTCTCTCACTCACTCACAGAGAAATTTACAGTGATGCCCAATTAACCTAAACATGCATGTTTTTGGAGGTGGGAGGAAACCGGAGAAAACCCACGGTGACACGGGAAGAACATGCAAACTCCACCCAGAGAGATCGTGAGATGTTGATATGGTCCGACCCGGGAGTCGAACCCACAACCTCCTTGTTGGGAAGCCAGAGCTCTAACCACTTGGCTACCGTGCACCCCAACTAAAACTTAAAAAAAAAAAAAAAAAAAATGAAACCACTGAGAATACAATAAGACAAAATGCTGTATTTACTATATACTTTTTAGTGGAAAGCTAAAAGTTTACTAATTTACAACTAAAAAAGTTAGTTACCCCGACAACAGACAAGTCTCTGCTGAATCCCAGTGGTCTTTGAACAATGTTTTACCCACGGTGTAAACTCCACTCAGAAACATGTTAACTTGGCACGATCAAACCCAGGAGTCGAACCCACGATATTAACAAATCTTTCAGTAAAAACCTTGCGAGTCTTGTTGAGTCCAAGTGTGTAAAGTTTGTTGTGTATATTTAACTTTTTTTTTTCAAATGTATTTTCACAGATGGAGGAAAGACGCTGACGTTTTTTAACAACGATTACAAAGGAGAGTTTCAGACTGTGACATTTGAAGGGCCGGAAATCCAGAAACTCTTCTACGGGAGCTTCCATAAGGTACTGAGCATGTGACCGGTGTGAGGATGGGACTGTGTACAGCATCGTTAAAACGTCACAACATCACTGTGGTGAAGATGAGTTTCAGACTATACTGAGAGAGCTGTGTGTCTTTGAGTTAGTTTTGAGTTATGCAGTAAGTGTGCCTGGAGCGAGAAAGTCATAATTAAATGTATTAAGTTAGTTGACAATCAATAATCAGTTACCCCCAATTTACAGCAGCGCAGTAGCAGAGTGTAACTGCAGCAGCACGTTATACGCAGGAATCGTTCAGAATAGAAATAAGTCTCACTCTGCTGCTGGAAAATGTTCGAACCAGATCAGACGCTCGTCTGATGGCCGTCAATACGATACGCTTCGCTCAAATGAAGTCAGAGTCCTGGGCTTTTTAGCAGGAAAAACACAAGAAAAAACTGCACAGAGACAAGTAAAGTTCAGATGTCCTTTCAAAATACATCAAATACAAAGATTACAGCCACTAAAACAACATGTATCGTGTCCAGAAGCTCCGTGAACGACTGATTAATGGATTAGAACAAGTTTGTTGTTTGTTTTGAAACACATCACAAACTTTCCTACATCAAACACCAACTTTTTCTTTAATCACGTCCTTATGAGGCTCTTTTCTCCATGAATATAAGTCGTATTGTTATAAAACACACCTTATTTTACAGCTGAGCATGTGTCAACGCTGTTCCCTCTCTTCACATTTGTCTTGTATGAACTGTTTTAGCCCTACCTGTGTCTGTTTTCCTTTTCCGGGGCTGCTCTCCTTGGTGCTGCGCGTGTGCGCTAATGCGCGTGCGCTAATGCGCGTGCATGAGAAAGCGAGCGAGAGATTGCCTAAATCTGACCTACAGTCGGATTTACATCTGCAGAATGTATTTTTTGTGGCATGAGTTTTTTTGTTTTTTTTTGAGAGCTGTAATCGACCAAAAGAAATTCTTAGTCGACTGAAAACATGTCAACCGATTAATCGACTTGTTCCCCCGCCTAAGGCCCAAAGTCACCTGCGACTCCAAACGGGAACAAGCGGTAGAAAATGAATACATTTGTAATGAGAAATAGAAGAAAATTAAAGCTAGTAAGACATCAAATAGGCAAAACCTCGATGGAGAAAAATGTGTAAATGCAGATGCTCTTTGAAAAACATCGCACCTCTGATTTGATGTTTTAATCTCTTCCTCACCTGATCAATATATAATATGTAAGCAGTTTTTTAGTTTATTAATAGTATGTGTTGTTGGAGCAATTCCGTCGCTATCTAGTGTAGATTGACGCTTTTGAAAATGCTCGCGTATGTCGCTCTGCCTGCGTTACGTGCTGCTGCAGCTCCTGGTGTCAATTCCGGGTTAGTTGTGATTCATTGATTGACTTCATGCTGCAATCCCAGATCTTGACTTTGTGATGAAACCAATAAATCTAACAATTTTAAATGAGCTTTTAACCTAAATGTTGATGTAACAGTGTTGGGTCTTTGTGATATTTTCATGACGCTAAAATGGCGTTTGTGGTGTTTTTTCTGTCCAGCTGCACATCGCCATCAGTAAAACCAGTGCTCGAGTGGTGATCGACTGTAAATCTGTGACGGAGAAGAACATAAACGCAGCGGGAAACATCAGCACAGACGGAGTGGAAGTGTTGGGACGGATGGTTCGCTCCAGAGACAACCGCGACAACTCCGCCACTGTAAGTATCAGACGCTGCTTTTCCACCGCATTTTTACACTCGATAAGTCGCTCCTGAGTACAAGTCACGGAAGACAAGAAATGCCTAACGAAAAAGAAAAAAAACATATATAATTCACTCTCTAAGTTCACCTCGCTGTTAAGCTATAATTAATTTTTTGTATGTTTGTTTTCTTCATTGCATTAAGAGTAACCTCAGCTTTGATTCATCCAAGCTTTCTTTCTTTCTGCTGCTCATGTTTCACTATTTGCAGCTTGTAATCTGCAGAATTTTTTTTTTTTTTTGGTGGCGTGAGTTGTTTTTATTTTTTATTTTTGGAGCTGTAATCGAAAATTCTTAGTCGACTAAAAACATGATCGACCGATAAATCGACTAAAAAAGGGGCGTGGCAAACTTTTGGAAATCTATCTTTTTAAGCCGATAAGTCTGTGTTTGAAAAGACACAAGTGCAAAGTTTATGCATAACAACAATTTAAACAAAAGGAATAGAAAGCCATGTATTTTAACCCCAGAGCTTTATCGCCGGGTGAATTTCACCCGAGCAAATGTATTTACATGATTTTCAATATGTTGCATTTTTCTGAGCGTCATGAGTCCCTGGAGCTTCACCAGTGTTTTTGACTTCTATGAAGCTGTGAGTGTTTCCCCAAAGTCCACTTTTACCTACAGGTTTACTTTTGTGTTCACCCGGCGATAGTGAAAGAGTAGTGTATGATAGTGTATGTTTTGGGTGGATTTCACCAGCGATAGTGTTAGTGTTTAAATTTAAATAGTGTTTAGTGATTGTGCCACATGTCAAGGGTCACAACATTCTTACTCACCATCTTTACTGTCCCTGGTCAACTCCAGCTTCATTCTGTGGCAGGATTAGTGTCTCTGACATCTCAGTGAGGAACACAGGTTTGCTTTTGGGTGATTTTCACCCGGCAACAGTGATTTTTTTTTTTTTTTTTTGCCAAAAGCTACATTATGTAGCTAGCTATTTATATGAATTATGAATAAATATCACAAAGTGGTGATTTCAAAGTGAATTCTTAGGGTGAAAACAATATTTTAATCAAGTGGACATTTTTACACAATGAAAAAATACCACATTTTTGTTCCTCTCTGCTGTAACTGCTTACATGCCAAGGAGTCTGAGCTTCACCAGGAAGTCTCACATGTCTCTGGAATGGCTGGACCAAACACCAAGTTTCCTGTATCAGTATTTTTATTTTTTTAGGAGTTTTTTGTTCTCAAAATTGAAAATTTTCATTAATTTTCGAGCATGTTTGTAGGATCTTCCTATATTTTATTTTAAATTTTGTTACACATACCACGGTTGAAAATAAAAGAAAACCACAAGTATGACAAGTACTTTTTTTGGGGGTTTTTATTATTTCGAGTGAAAATTACCCGGCGAAAGTGATGGTGTAACTTTTTATAGCGAAAGTGTTCTAGGGTTCTGAAATCTGAAAAGGCAGATCAGGCCAATTGTTCAGGCCTGAATTTTTCGATAAATCTCACTTTTTGGTTGCTGTTCTATATAAGTCCTCACGATCTAAAATAAGGAATTTGTCGACTAATCCAAATTTTCTTCGACTAATACTCCATCGGGCCGATTAATTGGCTAAACAACTAAAGGACTATAGTGCTAGTTTTAGTTGTACTCATAAGTTGTAGCTGTATTCTGTCAGTAGTTCAGCTGCAGCAGACATAAGCCTAGAGCGCCCTCTTGCGGCTGTGTGTCTCATTTCAGACAGACGGTGAAAAAAGTGTGACTTATGGTGCAGAAAATATGGTTGAAATTGTTCAAATCTTTAAAAACGCTGGTCAAACTGAACCGTGTTTGTGTGATGTGTGTTTCAGTTTGAGCTGCAGAGTTTTGACATCGTGTGCAGCACGTCGTGGGCCAACAGAGACAAGTGCTGTGAGCTGCCTGGACTGGTGAGTGAATCTACAGGTACTACATTTGAACAAACTTTTCTCTCTGTAACAGCTTTTTATTAAAGCTGTTAGATTATTTTGTAACACAATCTATCCAAAGAGAATACATGTGCAGTTTTTTCTCCAGTATTTATGAGATCACACTGGTTTCTTGTGCAAACTACCTCTGCCGTTGTTTTCAGCAGAGGTAGTTTAAGATTCATCAGATTGTCCTCTTTCACACAGAGCTCATGGTGTTAAAGAGGACAATCTGATGAATCTTGAGGCTCATTTTGCTTATTTTCACATGTAAACAGCTGCGTGCGATTCAAACTTATTTATTGTTACTTCATTTAAACCACAAATGCTAAAGATCAATGGGCCTCATTCATGAAAGTCTTCGTAAATCTGTGCGTAACTTCCACTTTAAGAAGCCGCTGCGAAACTCTACGTAAATTCCTTCCTAACAGCCTTTACGCCAAATTCACCAAACTCCAGCTACGAACGGTTATTTACATAAAAAGAATAATGCATACTTCCTTATATGGCAAATCTGGGCCGGCCGCAGCGCGTCACCGACAAGACTTGGAGCAAAAAATAAAAAAAAGAAGCTGCAGCAGCGCGTCTCCCCACTTTAATACTTCAGCGTCTTTAAAAATGTCCAACTCACAAGAACACACTCAGAGGAAACATGTTCAAGTCACAAATGTATTGAAATAACGCTGGGCTTTTGTCGTTTATATCGCGTTTCACGTCGCGTAGAACGAGCGTGTGGGGGTGCGGGGGAGGGGGGCAGCGGCTGTAGAGGGGAGGACAGTCAGAGCACAGAGGCTCTGGTCCGGGGGGGGGGCACAGGGTCCTGAGTCCTGTGGGGGTCAGAACACAGAGGCTCTGAGGCTGGGACAGGCTGCTGCAGGTTTATTAAAGGAGTCATTTTTTTTGCTAAACTGAATTTTTTTTGTTTCTAAAATGATTTTATATACAATAATTTGCAAAAATACATAACCTACAATCATGTAGGAATTACAATTTTGACTTAATTATATAAGAATAAAATTCTGAAACAGCTGTTTTTTTTCTTACGAGTGCTCCTCAGTGTTTGTAGGATTTGTTCTTACAGACGAACATTTTCCGTTACAAACAAATTTTGTAAATGCCAAAATGTTCGTAAACAGCCCTAAGAACAAATTGTTCGTAAGAACGTTTCATGAATGAGCCCAGTGAGAGCAGGAGTTCCCAACCTTTTCAGCTACTCCTCTCCTCACTTCTCTATCTATCCTTCTTTTGAGCGCGTGCATTCAGGAGCCGCGCTGACAGCTTGATGGACGAGTTAGCACCACTGTATTAGAGAATTTACTTAAACTCACAAAAAAGCACGTGAGAAAAGAGAAAATGGAGTGGCTAACAGTTTTACATTACATTTGTCGTCAAAGAGCCAAGAAACGAGGTGAGAAAGAGTTTTACTGTCTTGGCACGTGTTTAGTCACTTTTATTAAGTTTAGCGTAACTGCGGCCTTTGGCTCATGTACAGCTCTGCAGCCTTTAACCCTGTGTGTTTTGTGTTTTGTGTTTGTGTTTTCAGAGGAAGGAGGTCGACTGTCCAGCGATGCCCAAAGCCTGCACCTGCACCCAGGACAGCAAAGGACCTCCAGGACTGCCCGGACCACCAGTGAGCTCACACACACCACGTACACCACCCAAACACTACCCATACACCACACATACACCATCTACAAGACTCAAACACCACCTACACCACCCATACACCACCTACAGGACTCAAACACCACCTACAAGAGTCAAACACCATCTACAAGAGTCAAACACCATCTACAAGAGTCAAACACCATCTACAAGAGTCAAACACCACCTACACTACCCATACACCACCTACAAGACTCAAACACCACCTACATTACCCATACACCACCTACAAGACTCAAACACCACCTACACTACCCATGCACCCACCTACAAGACTCAAACACCACCTACAAGAGTCAAACACCACCTACAAGAGTCAAACACCACCTACATACACCTACACTATACACCACCTACAAGACTCAAACACCACCTACAAGAGTCAAACACCACCTACAAGAGTCAAACACCACCTACAAGAGTCAAACACCATCTACAAGACTCAAACACTACCTACATTACCCATGCACCACCTACACTACCCATACACCACCCAAACACCACTCAAACACCACCTGGACACCACCTAGACATAACCCATGCACCAGGTCATGACTCAGAAACATGACTCAGTGTGGTATCAGATGTTTTCTAGATTAACAGTGAACATATTGCTCATTACTCAATGTTTGTGTTCAACAGGGCGGTCCTGGCATCAGAGGAGCTCGAGGAGATCGCGGAGAACCAGGCCCAGTGGTAAGACCCCTGAACCAGGACTAAACCCGGTCTAACTCAGGACTAAGCAAACAAAACGCAAGCAAACTGAAGCTGGTCTAATCCCGGTGTAATCCAGTTTACCCTGTCTAATGCGGTCTAACTGAGTCTAATCCTGCTCTAATCTCGGTCTAATCCAGTCTAATCTGACTACCTCTGGTGAGTCCTCAGTCCGCTAGGTCCAGGCCCATTGATCTCCAGCACTTCTCTTTTTGGCCTGGATTGTTCGTTCTTCTGGAGAAACTGACACTCGCTCATACATTTTATACATTTTTACTTTGGATTATTTAGTTGTAAAATTAGAACTGGTTCACTGTGGTTTTCTTGGACTGCTTCGCCCACGATGAGGTTTAACACAGGAAATCTGCAGCAGGAAGTGAGATAAATGATCTGTTTTGAGCCTAAACTTGTAGAATCAACGTAAAGGCTCATTTGCTTTACAAGACATTTTAACCTTTTATTTCACCTCTTAAATGTGAGTTTCTCCTAAGCTTCTTCAATGTTAAAAAAATTATGTTTAAAGTCAAAATATGTCTAAACTAGTGATTCGGACCCTGAAGAAAGTTTCAGTTTCTCAGATGCTTTTATCAGATTGAAAAAAAAAGCTTTTTGAAAGTTGAGACCTCTCATTTTTCAAAAATTTCGTCCACGTACCAACCTTTTAAGTCTTTTCTACCATTTAGTCACTAATGTAAACCAATATCCAAGAATCTGCTCATTTATCAGAACTGAATGTTAGTCATTAGCAAACATACCGCTAAAGAAATCTTCTGATAACGGACAATGACTTGTAAGGTGGACAAACATGTAGAGCTTTAGTTTTATTAAGGATGTGTTACAGTTTTCACAATCTTAAAACACACGGAGAAAGAGTGAAACACATGATTCAACGCTTTATTAGGTCTGGTTCTCACACACACAGCCTCTGAGTCCATGGTCCTCATAATTCCTTCTCACACACACACAGTCCGTGGTCCTCATACTTCCTCCTCACACAGCCTCTCAGTCCATGGTCCTCATACTTCCTCACACACACAGCCTCTCAGTCCGTGGTCCTCACACTTCCTCCTCACACACACAGCCTCTCAGTCTATGGTCCTCATACTTCCTCCTCACACACACAGCCTCTCAGTCCGTGGTCCTCATACTTCCTCCTCACACACACAGCCTCTCAGTCTATGGTCCTCATACTTCCTCACACACACAGCCTCTCAGTCCGTGGTCCTCATACTTCCTCACACACACAGCCTCTCAGTCCGTGGTCCTCATACTTCCTCCTCACACACACAGCCTCTCAGTCCGTGGTCCTCATACTTCCTCCTCACACAGCCTCTCAGTCTATGGTCCTCATACTTCCTCCTCACACAGCCTCTCAGTCCATGGTCCTCATACTTCCTCCTCACACAGCCTCTCAGTCCATGGTCCTCACACTTCCTCCTCACACACACAGCCTCTCAGTCCGTGGTCCTCATACTTCCTCCTCACACACACAGCCTCTCAGTCCGTGGTCCTCATACTTCCTCCTCACACAGCCTCTCAGTCCGTGGTCCTCATAATTCCATCTCACACACACAGCCTTTCAGTCCCACGCCCATGGTGCTCATATTTCCAGAGTCCGTCTGTCGTCAGAAACACGGCTGATCCATCTTTTGCATCGTCGGGTTTGATTCCGTGCAGCCACGTCCTGTCAGAATCACAAACACAAAGCAACTTCACTTGAGTCTATAGATTTACGCCGGCTGCACACTGTTGGAGTGTTAAGATCTTTTGTGATTTTTGGACTTTAGTCAGAAACAGATAGGACTAGGGCTGAAATGATTCATTCAGTCATTTCATTACAAAAAAGCTTTGATTATTATTTTTTGCCTCGATGATTTGTTTAATTCGTATATTTAATTAAAAAACAACGTGAATCTGTGCGCAGAGAGGGCGGAACTAGTAAGCAGCTTGTTTCAAATGGATGTTATTCCCAGACGCACCGCTGCCGCAGCGACAGTTTGCGCTCCAGCAGAATGAAGGAGACAGTGGAGTATTTTAAACTAGCGCGTCTGTCTTTGGAGCAGACTTGTGTTTGTGAAAGCGCGGAGAGCCGAGGTTCTAAAACAAGCAAAGTCTCTCACAAGAGACAACTTATGAAGCGCTCACCACAGAGCTACTGCTTCGAAATGACTCGAGGTCTGAAAAGAATCAGACGAGCTGCAGATCCAGCGCTCAGAACTGTTATATTCATAGTTTACATGAAACAGACTCGTGTGTTTGTGTAGGCCTAAAGCAGGACTAAACCAAAATTAAAACCAGGACTAAACAACAACAAAGATGAAACTCCAGTATATTAAAGCAGGTTTATAAAGGAGCAGTTACACTCACACATACTTAAAAGTCTTGTTCTCTAGAGTCTAGTAAAGGTGCTTCTCACATCATTTAAGGAGCAGGTGTGTTGGAGATGACACAGTGTGTAGTAAAAAAGAATCTGCACTTTGACTAGGAGCACAAAGCGTTACATTTATGTTTCTTCTTTATTTGACATTTGAAGCGTCGCCGTCACAAGGCAGATGCACCAGATGCTTCTGTTGTAAAGGTCCTCTCTCGTGCAGCAGCTGAACCTCACCATGAAGCTTCTGATGAACAGTCCTGACAGAGTCACAGTGACACAGACAGAAGGAGAGAGAACACAACACATCTCTGACTCTGGCCACGCCTCCTGAACTCGGCGCGGGAAACATCGGGCTTAAGATCAGGACAGAACTCCTATAGCAGGGGTCACCAATAAGATTTCATTGAGGTCTAGTTGGGGGAAAATTTTCCAAGCCAAGATTCGGAAAGTCACGGCAAAAGTTTCAAAGACATTTTTACTTTATAATTTTAAATGCATATAAACATTTATTTTTCACTTTAACTCACATAATTCTGTTTTAAAAAAGGCCTAAAAGCTTTGTCTGTTTTTTTTTTTTAAGAATTATTTGACTGCCCTTTTGAAAATGTGTATGATGGATAAAGTCTGTGCTTGAGTTTTTCTCCCCTGTTCTGTCTGATGTCGATCTCTCTCTGTTCCACTGGCCACAGCAGTCGATGAAAGAAGCCATGGGATTGGCTGATTGGCGATCGGACACACGCAATAGCCCTCTCCAACTTTACAAATTAGAAGAATCATACAAACAGCAAGATGAACCGTGTTCATAACGCAAACGTGCGCACGCACATAGCTTACAAATGCGCTCTTTAAATGCAAATATGAATCTGCAGACCCAGAGACTGCACCTCACTGACATAAACCGTAAACCTCTGTCTTTGGCGCTGTGCCAAAACTAGTAAGAAAGCCACACGCGGCGATGTGCATGCTTCTGTTGATGCTCAGTCTACACAGCGCTTCTTTACAGAATCACGTCTACATTCTTCAGCCTTTCTGGCAGGAAGGCTGTGCGGTTTGGTCCTTACAGGGCGACGCTTGGGTTCAGATCTGGATCGGAGCCCACCTGTCGGTGACCTGGGTTCTATAGTGTACAGAAGCCTTAAGTCTAACACAAGCTTGCCGTTCTGCTCCAAAACACTCGTGCAGTGTGTCTGGCAAAACTGAGTCTAAAATCCCCCAGAGAATTAGACTAATAATGCTTTTTACGTGTAACTGGAGATGATGCCTTCGAGCCAGGCCCAAGATTTTCCCTGACGCTTCAGTCCGATCCACAGCTCCTCGTAAGAGATCAGTGTTTTAACAAAATCCTGCAAAAAAACAAATATATGTTTAAGTATTTACGTTTACATTTGTGCTGTGTATAAGCAAACATCATGTCATGTTTGTAGTGTCCAATACTCGACCTGTTTGTCTTTACTGTTGATCACAGCCAGACGAGCTCCTTTTCTCTCACACTCGACTTTGCTCTGGGTCCAGTTCTTTAGCTCCAGCGACACAAAGAAACAGCTGCATTTAAAGTGATGCCACTGCTCCGGACACAGGCCTGGTGTCACGACAAACACAAACACAAACACAGACACAGAGCAGAGTCAGTTTAGCTTAAGACCTTCAGGAGAGCATCGTAACTGTTCTGACCTGAAGTCGAAGGAGGAGCCTCGTCTTTCGCTAAAACATCTGGAAACAAAGAAAACAGATTTCATTTATTACATCAGAAAAGAATCATTTCAGGCTCAGGTTGCAGCAGGAAACAAAAGTCATCACTCATGCTTAAAAAGACTCCTTTAATAGACCTGTGTGTTCTGACCTCCACAGGACTCAGGACGCAGTGTCACCCCTGGACCAGAGCCACTGTGACGCCCCAATCCCCCCACACAAGTTTCATTCCAGTCTAGTTGTCTTTTATGATTAAAAATTCTACCAAAAGCTCCTCTTATGTAACATGTCACTATGAAATAAGTTTGTTTTCTGTTAGACTATGTCCGCTACAAGTCGGTTTTTACTCCAGATGCTCAAAGGTGTGCAACCTAATGACCAATCCCAATGTGTGTAAACAAAGTCTCACGAGATCCTTCTTCACGTGTGCGCAAAGTCTCGTGACAGTTTGATCTTGTAGCACGAGATCTCGTCCCAGCCCTACATTTCTGCACACATGATTTTTATTTTTATCACTAGATCCAAGGCCTCATCGTTGAAAGGTCTATGAACCCTATGAACTTACTGAGTCACTTACTGAGTCACTTACAAGGCTCTCACTGAGTCACTTATGAGGCTCTCACTGAGTCACTTATGAGGCTCACTGAGTCACTTACAAGACTCTCACTGAGTCACTTACAAGACTCTCACTGAGTCACTTACGAGACTCTCACTGAGTCACTTACGAGACTCTCACTGAGTCACTTACGAGACTCTCACTGAGTCACTTACGAGGCTCTTACTGAGTCACTTACGAGGCTCTTACTGAGTCACTTACGAGGCTCTTACTGAGTCACTTACGAGACTCTCACTGAGTCACTTACGAGACTTTCACTGAGTCACTTACGAGACTTTCACTGAGTCACTTACGAGACTCTCACTGAGTCACTTACGAGACTCTCACTGAGTCACTTACGAGACTCTCACTGAGTCACTTACGAGGCTCTTACTGAGTCACTTACGAGGCTCTTACTGAGTCACTTACGAGACTCTTACTGAGTCACTTACGAGACTCTCACTGAGTCACTTATGAAGCTCTCACTGAGTCACTTACGAGGCTCTTACTGAGTCACTTACGAGGCTCTTACTGAGTCACTTACGAGGCTCTTACTGAGTCACTTACGAGACTCTCACTGAGTCACTTACAAGACTCTCACTGAGTCACTTACGAGACTCTCACTGAGTCACTTACGAGGCTCTTACTGAGTCACTTAGGAGGCTGAGTCACTCACAGTAGTAGGCCAGGAATCCGATGACAAACAGCAGAATCAGACACAGCAGAGCCAAACCCACCGAGACCAGCTTAAACCGGTTTAAAGGGTCTGGACGGGTCGGGATCCGAGGTGCAGGAAGAACTGTGGGAACAAAGCAGTTGTTAGTTGTGCCAGGTGAGGCCACGCCCCCAGGAGCCTTCTATATTCAAACATGTCCTGTCTCCTGGTGGCTCCATAGGTTTTCATGGGGGAAACTGTGTCTTACTCTTCACAGGCCTGTTTCAATGGAAATCCACACAATTCATCTAAAAGTCTAAAAATGACACACTTCGCTCTTCTGAAAAGGAACTAACACTAAAGTTTGTAAAATCACACTTTTCTGGAGGATTTTCAGAGTTTCTAATGGAAGTCAGTGGGACAAAACTACAAACTGCTTCTGCGCAAAAAATACAAAATCATCCAAGAGTTTGAACATGTCCAAGGCTGGAAGAAAAGCTCCAAACAAATCCACTTTAGATTCACATTTTCACCTCTGAGAATCTGGTTTTTAGAAGTCTGGACAAAGAATAAAACAAATTTGGTATTGTTAGTCAGAACAGAAGTGGATTCACAGATTTAAGCCAAAAAAAGTTTGAAAAATAAATAATCTACTTTATATTTTACAGCTGTTAAAAAAGGTAGAGTAAAAGGCTGTAACATGAGATTAGGAACTTTTTTCAGGACCCTAGGGTTAACCAGAACTAAACCAAGATTTAACCAGAACTAAACCAAGATTTTACCTGGTCTAAAACTGGACTAAAGCTCGACTAAACCATGTCTAAACCAGGACTAAACCAGGTCTAAACCATGTCTAAACCAGGACTAAACCTGGACTAAAGCAGGTCTAAACCAGGACTAAAGCTTGACTAAACCATGTCTAAACCAGGACTAAAGCTTGACTAAACCATGTCTAAGCCAGGACTAAACCTGGACTAAACCATGTCTAAACCAGGACTAAACCTGGACTAAAGCAGGTCTAAACCAGGACTAAACCTGGACTAAACCATGTCTAAACCAGGACTAACCTTTGCTGTACGCTCCGACGCCGGCGCTCTCGTAGATCTCCACTTCTCTCTGCTCCTGGTCTTGTCTCGGTCGTGTGGAATACCTGACGCTCGGTGCAAAGCCCGGCTCGTCATAAATGTTACACGACATTTTAACGTTTATTTAAAATACGTTTGATAAAAGCAGAATCCATCCAGGGCCGTTCTGTAGACCTGCCACGTCTGAGATGAGTTTTAACACAGGAAGTCAGCGGCAGGAAGCCAGGCTAATCCTTATCTGTCATCACTCTTCTTCACACCAGAACATGACTTCATATGTCAGGGTTTATGTCGACTTTGCACATTTGTGTTTTGAGAGTATACACGTTTTGAACAAATATTAATAGTGTTAAAAAAAGGAAAAAGACGTGTAGGAAGACATTTTGCTGCAGGATGTGGGTTGGTTCAATGTGGTCAGAGATTTTCCTTTGATAAAACCCACTCAGGAACTGAAAACGTCTAAACCAAGTCTCAACCAAAGATGCAATGTTCATTAAAGCTGGACACACACTACATGACTTTTTATTCATTTTCTCGTGTTATTTTCAGTCACACTTAAGTCACGCTGAGTCGAGATTAGTTGAAGCCCGTTACAGTTGTGTCAGTCTTGTAGTTTGGAGCAGAAAAGACTAGAATAGACTGTAGTCAAAGGTTTTTAAACATGTAAACAATATAATATGAAATATAAGCCCGATTTTTGCCATGCTCCGGTTAGGTTTACTGTTTATGTAGCTCGTCTGCACAAACACAGAGCCCAGAGGCCAATGAAAACTGCAAAGAAGACACTGAAAACAGTGTCTGAGCTAAAACTTTACATCTTTTCCAAAGAGACAAGTGCAAATAAAACGATAATGACAAGGTAAATAGTGAACATTTCTCTCCAAACATCAAATGCACCTGATGACCATGTCAAAAATGCACACACACTAGTTTTTTTTAGCTTTGATCAAAGCAGAAGCTCCATAGCCAGCACAGAAGCACGCTCAACTCCTCACGCTGAAGCTGATGCTCCAAATGACTTAAGTTTCATTTTGATAAAATCCAATGCATCCAGGTAAAATCCACAGCGGAAAAATGTCCAACGTCCTCACCTCTGCTGCCACTTTATAATAAAACAATGAAATAAATACTAAATAAGCTCTAAACTGAACTCTATAATAAATGAATGATACCTTTTATGAAACCTTTTTAATAACGCTGCATTGTTGATTTGTACATTTTAATTGTTCTGCTGATAGAATAATCCTGCTTTCAGTCTTGTTGTGTTGTGTGTGGCTTTATTTATAATTTTTTTAACATGAGAATGAGCTCAGTTTGTGATATTTGAAGTGTAAATATGACAGTGACGGTCAGTAACTGTGGTGTGTGTCCAGGGTCCGATGGGTCCAGTGGGAGAGACCGGAGTGGCCGGACCTCAGGGGCCTCAGGGACCTCAGGGACCCAGCGGACGCTCCATCATCGGGCCCCCGGTAAGACTCATAACAACTGTACAGACACACTGGCAGATCCATAAAGAACATTATCGTAGTGAATCGTTTCGTTACAGCATGCTTGGTCTGGTTTCAAAACTATTTTAATGTAAATACCAGCCCAGTCTCTGGAGAAGACGTAAATATACAGCAAAATGTCAAAATTGTACGATAAACCTTGTGTGTACTTCTGTTACGAAAAGCAAAAACCTACTGTAAAAGAAACATGATTTTTCGTTGAAGCCATGTGGTGATGTTTTCTCTGGGTTTAACGGGTAAATCTCAACCTGCCCCAAGATCCAAGTTTTGTTTTATATCTATGTTTGTTTTGGCAAATAAATGTGATTAAGTGTGATCGGCGGCAGAAATGATGTTCCCACATGGCTCGTTTCTACTGGGACACTGTTTAGTAGGGCTGCAGTCGACCAAAGAAATTCTTGGTCGACTAAAAACATGTCCCATCGACCGATTAATCGACTAAAAAGGGGGCGTGGGAAAAGCTCTGAAGCTAAAAGTAGAGTTGTCAGAAACATTGCAAATCAAGACTAAAACTGGTGTCGAAATTAGATTCTCATTTGAACAAATACCGATAACATTACCTGGAAAAAAATTGAACAAAATCTGATATTTTCTGCAAAAATATTTTCTGAAAAGTTTTAAAATAATCTTGAGTTTCATCAAATCTGGTTTGAAACTAAAATGTTTGATCATATACTTGCATTTTGTGTTGAAAATGTGAGTCCAATGTATAAAAAAGTTTATTCCTTCGTATCAAAATTGGGTTGGAAAATTTAGTATTGTGACAACTCTGCAAGAAAACTTGCTCACAGACTAATAATATAAAGTGGATCATGCAAAAACAGAAAATGAAGAGAAAACAGTGTGTTTATATAAAAAAGGCAGTTCAGACCAATGATTCTGTTTCTGTTGAAGACAAATTCCTTATAATCTATTGTTCGACTAATAAAATGTTGGTCGACCAAGACTCCATCGACCGATTAATCGACTAAACGACTAAAGAACTACAGCCCTACTGTTTAGTAATGTATTATCTTATAGTTTGGAGTTTTAATAACTTCTTCTTTCTTCCTTCTTTATTTTTCATCCGTGCTGATTTCTTGGTGGAGTGTGAATATTCTTTCGAGTTTGTGAATTCACAAATATCACGAGAGAATCCATCTGGCTGGACAGGTTAACCCCTGCCGTATACTGACTGCGACTTCAATGCGAGGCGTGACTCGCACGACTCACGCAAGACTTAGAAAGTGCTTAAAACCAATGTGCCCTCGTACACAGACCTCGGTGCAGTGCGAGTCATGTCCGACAGTTGTGCGAGTGTGCGGAAAGAATCCGTAGAGGGTCTATTTTTGTCGCAGCTCGCAGCGGTCACTGACGTCATGGCTCATAAACGATCTGTGCCATAGGCCGATGACGTCACCCTCTAGCGCCGTTTGTTTACCTGTTGCGGTGAAGAGTGGATCAAGTGCTGAGGTACTAATGCTGTAGCGGCGAAAATAGGTCCTGTGGCCGTTATATCTTTGATATAATGAGGCAGACCCGAGTTTTACCCGTGATGCTCCTCCGCCAGGCTTTGGATTAAAAACCATGTGGAGCAGCAAAAACAACAGGACACGAGAGGCTTCACAACTTTTCTCTCCGGGTCATGATGATGCTAACTAAAGGTATGCGCATTTTCACAAAGTTTGGTGCAGAGTTTCTTCCTTCTTGTGACAAATATCAGCGCTCACAAAGGGCTTGTAGCTAAAGTCGTGAGAACTCCCGTGAATCCCTGAGTTTTTGAAGTATCGCCAGCGTAACTACAGACGCTCTCTTGGCCGCAGCACAGTCGGAGCACCGCAGCACTGGAGACCGCAGTCAGTGGGGGATACCAGTCGCAGTAAAAACGTACTGAACTCGACCCGAACTCGCATCGCAGTCTGTGTACGGGAGGCGTAATATTTTGTACTTTAGTAGTAGAATATATTTGTGTGTGTGTGTTCAGGGGGGTCCGGGCGAGCGAGGGCAGAAGGGAGACCCCGGACAGCCTGGATCACAGGTAAGTCTCCAGACCTGAACCTCCTAAACCTCCTCAGACACATCTCTGGTCTCAGAAGTCACTCCGATGTGTGTTTGTCCAGGGAATCCCAGGACGAGCCGGATCTCCAGGACCAGCGGGAGCAGCGGGACAGAGAGTGAGTGTAACATGTTCAGTTACAACATCGCTTTGTACGACAGGAAGTATATCTGCACTGTAAAAAAGTTAAATGAACTTAAACTTTTGAGTTATGAGAGAGAGAGAAGGAGAGAGAGAGAGAGAGAGAGATGGGGCGAGAAAAAGAAAGAGAGAGAGGAAAGAGAATGAGAGGTGAAGACAAGGAGAGAAAGACAATGAAAGAGAAAGAGAGAGGGGGAAAGAAAGAGAGAGAGAGGAAAGAGAGAGACAAGGAGAGAAAGGAAAAAGAGAGAGGTGGAAAGGAGAGAAGGAGTGAGAGGGGGAAGAGAAAGAGAAAAAGAAAGAGGGGAGAGAGAGAAAGATAGGAGAGAAAGAGGAAAAAGAAAGAGGTGAGAGAATGAGAGCGGGAGACAAGGAGAGAGAGAAAGACAAGAAGAGAGAGGAGAGATCAAAAGAGAAAAAGAAAGAGAGAGGGAGAGGGGGAAAGACAAAATGAGAGAGAGAGGACAGAAAATGTAAGAGAAAAGAAGGAGAGAGAGAGAGGAGGGAGAAAAAGTAAGAGAGGTGTGAGGATGGGTCAAAAGAGAAAAGGAAAGAAAGGGGGAAATAAAGAGGAGAGAGAATGAGAGTGGGAGAAAAGGAGAGAGAGAAAGAAAAAGACAAGAAGAGAGAGGAGAGATCAAAAGAGAAAAAGAAAGAGAGGGGGAGAGAGAGAGGAAAGAGAAAAGGAAAGAAAGAGGGAGAGGGTGAAAGACAAAATGAGAGAGAGAGAGGACAGAAAATGTAATAGAAAAGGAGAGAGAGAGGAGGGAGAAAAAGTAAGAGAGGTGAGAGGATGGGTCAAAAGAGAAAAGGAAAGAGAGGGGGAAATAAAGAGGAGAGAGAATGAGAGTGGGAGACAAGGAGAGAGAGGAGAGATCGAAAGAGAAAAAGAAAGAGAGGAGGAGAGAGAGAAAAGAGAAGGAGACAAGGAGAGAATGAGGGAAAGAAGTAAAGAGAGAGGAGGGAGAAAAAGTAAGAGAGAAGGGAGAGGGGGGTTGAAAGAGAAAAGGAAAGAGAGAGGGGGAGAAAGAGGAAAGAGAATGAGAGGGAGAAAAGGAGAGAATGAGAAAGAAAGGAGGGAGGAGAGAGAGAGGAGAAAGAGCAGAAAAAAGAGTAGAGAGAGAGAAAAAGGAGGGAAAGAAGATGAAAAGAGGAGCGCAGAGGGAGTAAGAAAGAGAGTGGAGGAGAGAAAAACAGACTGCCCTGTTATTTTTTACAGTGTGTACATAAAATAAACTATAATGGATTACATTTGATCCAGTTAAAGGAGAAAGCAGAGTCATTGGTTTAAATCTTGTATTAGATCAGTTGGTAAAAGTCTTTTTTGTTTTTTCAGGGACTTCCAGGAAAAGACGGACCACCGGGAAGACAGGGACCTCCAGGAACCATTGTGAGTTCTCCTCCTCTGACCTCTGACCCTCTCCTCTGACCTCTGACCCTCTCCTCTGCTTCCTCCACTTCCTCCAGACTAGAACATTTAAGACTGTTGTGCTTTCACCCTCCGGCCTTCAGATGGCAGTGTCTCATATACAGTATTTAGAGATCTTATTCACTTCTGTATCTGTGTGTTGTGTTTGTAGGGAACTCCCGGAGCTCCAGGTTCTCCAGGAACCACAGGCCCCTCCGGCAAACAGGGACAGCTGGGTCCTCCTGTAAGAACCAATACTCACTGTTATAAACTAATCTTTACTTCTGTTCTATTGAGTCATTCGTGTCTGTTTCAGGGTCTTCCAGGAAGCAAAGGAGAGAAAGGAGAGCGGGTAAGACACAGTCAAAATACGTTTTCAGTCAGAAGGAAGGAAGCTGTTCTAACTGGCTTTAAAGGATATTTACTGTATTTTCCGGACTATATGTCGTTCCAGAGTATATGTCAAAGAAGCCCCAAAATGCATATTTTAGAAGAAAAAAACCCTATATAAGTCGTACCGGAGTATAAATCAAACCTTTTGGGGGAAATACATTTACATAATCCGGAATCATTAACAGACGCAGAGCATGTTCCATTTAACTCCTGTCCCAGCTTTTTTCTGACACGAAGATGCACAAAGACCGCTGACACTACAAGATCAAAACATGACTAAACTCTGCATTAATCGGCTCTTATATTATCACTAAAACTTCGTGATGTGACTCGAGTGTAGCTGTTTCTTACCCGCAGCAAGTTCCACTCATCTCTTTCCGTCTATTTTGCTCAAATTCTATTCCGTCTCTTTGAGTTCGTGCATAAACCACAGTCCTCCTTTTCCCCCGCGCTGCTACTGCCGTAGATCTGCGAGTGCTCCGCGTGAAACAAGGAAATGCAGCTGCAGCAAGTTTTGGTTGTTTACCAGCCACCACAAGACAGACATCAGTGTTTGTCTTTCAAGCTTTCATGGTCAAAAAAACTACTCCTCTTGAAATGAGACCGAATTCACGCTCTCTGTCCTCTTATCTTCGTTGAATGAAGCCCGATGTGCTCTCCTGAGTGTCCGTGTGGTTCTTTAGACTGCAGCCTCCAGGTTTACATTTTCATAAATGTTAGCTCCGCACTTACGCAAATAGCTGCACCTCGGTGGCGACAGTGTCACGTCTCACTGGAGGAACAGCAGCGAATAAAACGGCATTTGTCCCTCATTTGAGAAGCAGGAACAGCTCGAATCCGGTCGGGACCAGTAATATATTAATCACATTTATTTTATATAAATAAGTCGCACCTGAGTATAAGTCACCCTCCTGTCAGACGATGAAAAAAAGTTGCGACTTATAGTCCGGAAAATACGGTAATAAGGATGACATTTTTATATATCTTTTTATATATCTTCTTTTGACCCATGACTGTTCTGTGTCTGACTCTGATGTTTGTGCTTATTCCAGGGAGATCTTCAGTCGACTTCGTCTGTTCAGGAAATCGCTCGACAAGTGTGTGAGCAGCTCATCCAGAGTCAGTACCACTCTTATGACTTTACCTTGTCTTTATCAATAAAAACCCCAGATCTGTGTGATGATCCTGACTCTCTCTCTGCAGGTCACATGTCTCGGTTTAACTCGCTCCTGAACCAGCCGCCCAGTCCTCCAGTGTCAGTCAGGACCGTCCCAGGACCTCCAGGAGAACCAGGCCGACAGGGATCACCGGGACCCCAGGGAGAGCAGGGTCTACCGGGCCGACCGGGCTTCCCTGGAACCAGCGGCACCAACGGCCTGCCCGGGAGAGAGGTACTGTTCAGAGAGTCTTAGAAAGAACAACATTAAAGTAATGCTTTTAATGTTTTTTAAATGTTTATTTGTCTTGAAAATACAAATAATAAACCATCTGAGCTCAGAAAGTAAAACATGCATTACATTACGATGTTTGATTGTCTTATGAAATGACATTTGACCAAACCGAGGGTCGTCCGTTTGAACCGGTTTGGGAACGTTTTGCTGACAGGTCTGATTGAGGCTGTCAGGGGTCAGAGGTCATGGAGGCGGGTCTTTGAAGACTTGTTTGCAGAGTCTGCATTGTCAGTTGCATAAGCAGCTGTTTGATTGGCCTATAGTTCCTGCTAAACCAGTTAATCAGAGCATTGGAACAGTGGTGCTCAGCCTTTTTCAGACGTGACCCCAAAATAACAACTGTAGCAATTCACAACCCCCAAACACAAAATGTCGACTACCTGTGAAGTGATAAAGTATTCTGTAGTCTTATGTTTGATTTTAATTTAAAGACATAAGCCCGGTTATATTCATCTTGTTGACCTGCAAATACTAATATACATCTATCACTGTTTTTGAAGCTGTTAAACCTTGTTTAAGATCTTAATGTTCAATTTTTCACATGATTGGGGACCTTCAGAAATCCTTTTACGACAACTTCACAGGAATCCCAATCACCAGACCGAGGAAAACAAAGACGACAAGAACTTTCCGAATACCGAAGGCTGGACTGTGGCAAACAGAGCCTCCATCAGTTTGACAACTCTCGCATTTTGTCATTTTTGTCAGACCTTACGTCACGCACATCTCACTTGGTATTTGTTCGGCGATTGGGTGCCATTTGGATTGTGTTTATTTGTGTGTGCTCCAAAAAGACTGATACAGACACGAGGGTTGTGTTAGTCTGAAAGACCTTTTACTGTCTGAGCTCAGTGTGTGGTTACTTCTCTCTGAAATGTTCTGTTTGCTCTGCAGGTCAACCCGGAGAGAAAGGAGAGAAAGGATCTCCAGGAATCGGAGTGCAGGGCCCCCGAGGCCCCCCGGGGCCCCCAGGTACGGCCCTGGTCTGAGGTAGAGGTGTGGTCCAGTGTAAAACACATGTTCATAAATGTCTCTGTCCTGCAGGCGCTCAGGGACAAGGCCGGCCCGGCTCTCAGGGGCCCTCAGGTCGCCCCGGTAACCCAGGGACCCCCGGAAGACCTGGGGTCCCGGGACCTGTGGGACCTGCTGGGCCTCCGGGATACTGCGACCAGAACTCCTGCGTCGGATACAACGTCGGAGGTACGAATGTGTCAATGTCTGTGTGAGGGATTCAACTAACTCTGGGTTTATATCAGGACTGTAAAACTCTGTGGGTCTCTATGGATCTGTGGGTCTGTGTGGGTCTGTGAGTCTCTGTGGGTCTGTGAGATCTCTGTGGGTCTGTGAGATCTCTGTGGGTTTATGAATCTCTGTGAGTCTGTGAGGACTAAACTAACCCTGGAACTACAATGGATCTATGAAGCTTTAGGCTCAACTTTTGGTACTAAATCCTGTTCTTTTTCCACAGCTCCATATCAGCACTGACCACACACCCAAACTAAACTAAACCCGGACTAAACAAGGTCTAAACCTGGACTAAACATGCACTAAACTAGCACTACACCAAGACTAAACCCAGACTAAACCTCAACTAAATCTCGACTGAACCTGGACAAAACATGCACTAAACCAGGACTAAACCTGGACTAAACCAGGACTGAAGTAAAGCTCAACTCTGACTAAACCTGCACTAAACCTTCATCCATAAACTTGTGTTCATGTTCCTTCAGATTACGAGAGCCCAGTCCATCTGCTTTAAACCACAGGAAATCTGACTTTTGCCCAAACTTAAACATATTTACTTCCAGAATGTAATATTTAAGTTAAAGTTATGACCCTCATAACTTTGCTGTGAGCAGAATCAGATGTGGACGCCGGATCTGATTGGACAAACTTTTGAATGTGACTGAAGTCTAACCTCAGCTGGATTCACGTTTGTGTCGTTTCTGTTGCAGCTAAACCTTTTTCTCGCTGCTCGTTTTGTGTCCAAAATCAGCCACAGTCACTATTTTGTTCTTTGGTTCTCTTGTCTGAACATCTCAGGCTGCTTTTAAACACAATGCTCCTACTTCCACAGAACCGAGGAGCTAGTTCATGGCATTGCTGTTCAGTCTGAGGGTTTTCTCTGCTCTGGACATGTTCTGAACTCTAGTCCACGTAACAAACGTTACTAAACTAGTTGGTGCTCGAAGAGCTTTGTACTGTTGTTACACTGATCCGATACTGGGATCTCATGTCGATGCTTATTCATGAAATTTGCTGGATCAAGTATCAATCCCCTAATATTGGTTCATGTTCTCTAGCTGATGTTCACTCAGAACAGTTATTTCTGATATGACCAACTTTCTTTTGTTTTGAGAAGAAAATATCGGGTATCGACAGATAATGTATCGAAGTTGGTATCTGATCTGAAAAGGCTGCATCGGTGCTTCTCTACTTTGTACCGATGCTGCTGCATTTTGGACACTAACGTCCCAAAAATATGAGTAAGTCCATTTGCTGTTTAAAGGGTGTGTATTGTACATTAAGCCAAGGCTCTTCAACAAGGCCCGGGTCCAGAGCAGGCCTTCCAACCAGTTAAATCCGGACCCCAAACCATCTTCCAAATGTTTGAAGAAAAATGTTTTGCCCACATGGAGCCTAGTTTTGGCTAAGCTATGGTCACAATGACCTGTACGAATAATTCATTTTTACAAACAGCTAGCACGAAATCTGAATGGAGGAGGGACTGTTTCCTACAGTTTTCTTACGGTAAACTTTTCAGCTCTCATTGATGATCTCATTGACTGCATTCTTGGGGAAATGAAACCGTACGTCGTTCTTGTGTGTTCTCTAAAGCTTCCCTAATGTGTCTTTACAGTAATCTTACATCTATTTTGTATCGCACGGGAGCTATGCGATGTCCCTAAACCGAACTCAATCCTTTAGCAAGTTGTTACTAACTTTTAATCCTTTCATAAACCGCTTTAAACAGAATATTAGCAATAACTCGATTGCGCGTGGCCATGTAGACACCAGCAAAGCCCAAATGTGATCTTTTTCTTTTTAACCCTAACCCTAGAAATCGTTACAAAGTAGAGAAGCACCGATGCAGCCTTTTGACAAGACCATCGACCCGGCTATGAACTTACAAATGGTCTGCAAGCACTGTTTTTTTCGTAACAACACCTCAAGAATGATGTAGGAAATCGTTCGCAGAGAGGTCGTAGCAGGTCGTACGAGTCTTTGTGACCGAGGCTTTAGGTAAGCCTGTGGCAAAGCAGATACAGTGCCTTGCAAAAGTATTCAACCCCCTTGAACTTGGATACTTTTGCAAGGCACTGTAAATGAATTGCCCAGAAGCCAAGGCCTGCTGTTTAATTTTGGCCCTCAGTAAAATAAAGTTATGCAAAATTAGTTTGTAGTAATATATATTTTTGAATGGTCTGGTTTTATATACAGTATATGGTTTACTTTGAAGCCTTTTTAGACAAAGTGGTTGATTTTGGACAAGCCTAAATGTCGTGTCCGTCTCATAACTCTAATAACTCTGGTTCCTCTTTCCTGCTTTTCTAACCAAACCAAACATGCACTTCCTGTGGGTGTGGCGGTGGTGGGCGTCGGCCTCTTTCCCTGCTCCCTGATTGGTCCGCGCAGAGGAAGTGGAAGCGATTGAAACTCTGGGCCCTAATGTTCCCTCAGTCCAACTGCCGTCCAACGTGTTCCAAAACTACGGCGAGGAGGCCATCGAAGAAGACGACCCGTACAGATACTACCAACCCAACTACCCAGCGCCGCAGCCCGTCGACCCCCAGGACCCTCTGCTGCTGGAGGAGGAGCGGCAGAGGAGGAGCGTGCAGGAGGAGGAGAGGACTATCGCACAGGAGGAGAGGCAGAGGAGGAGTGCGCTGGGAGATAGGATAAAGAGGGACCCAGGGAACTAAACAAGGACCTGGGAATCCACAGACCAAGGACTGAGTGGGGAGACGAGAGCGCAGAGCAGACTGACAGTGGATCAGTGGAAAAAAGTGCACTTTTAAATTGCCTGATGCTGTCATAGATAACACAAGTATCCAAATCATCGAGAGGCGTCTGGCTGCAGATCTCTTGCATCCCGCTCACCTCTCGCTACAGACCGGAGCAGCTCTCAGGCCCCAGCCCTAACCTTACCCCAATCTTATCCATATTTGGGGAACAAATGTTTGAAAATATAAATATTTGCAGCAAGCATTTGCTTCCAGTCTGTGCAGAAAGGTGTAGCCATGACATGTGGGGACATGAACCTGTTTGCACACAGACATGTGAGGACCTACAGGCACAATGCTTCTAATAGGCTGGAAACAGCCTGGAGATGGTCACAAGTCCCCAGAAAACCCTATACATGACTTAGTGTGAGTGCATGTGAACCTAGTGGACACACTGGTGTATTGCAGTCCTCATAAGATAACCTGTTCTTGAAGTGTGTATCACCAGGTCCCCACATGGTCACACTTGGTATTCAAACATTTATTGAGGTAGAGTTAATCCAAGCACTAATTAGGTAGATAAATAGTAGATAAGACTTCACTTTCTGTGATTTGGAGAAAAAAATCTTGCCACCATCTGGTGGGTGGGTGTGGTACTACATGATTTGCAAGTCCCCATAAATCTCCACAAACTAAAAGAAGAAACGATGGAGTTTTTGGTTCACTTTTTTTTTCTGGCTTCTATGTTAAAAAAAAAAAAACAAAACAAAATTGAGACTGGTTTTGGTGGCATAATTTCCTTCAGAAAAGTGAGGTCCCCATATGGCACTGTTGTGCTTGAGGTCCTCATTAACCTGTCTTACAAGTATGTGTGTTGGTGGGGTGATGTTTACGACATTTAATGTTTGATTGTGCGAAAGTAACTTTGACTGACCACAGCTAAACCTGAAATGTTCTGCCAAGTGGGCGGGGCAGAATAAGGTGAATAAAAATGAGAATCTTCTTTTCTATGTCTTTCAAATAATGGACTCATTTACAAAAAAATCTAACTGAAGCCGAACTGAACCAGGACAAAAGCATCTCTCACGAAGCACCACCAAAGCTTAATTTAACTCGTTTTCTTTTGCACTGATCCATTGTCTCTCTGTGAATCCTGCTGCCATCTGATTGGACGGCTCCCATGTCAATCAAAGTGCCTGAACATAAAGGACCTGAGGGGGCGGGACTTTATGCAAATATCAGTCAAAAAATGAATACTTTTTTAAAATAAATGTTTATACTTGTGTCCTTAAGTTTGGGAACAAATTTGGGACAAAATGTTGATAAAGTGTTTTTCTAATATATTTTAAACAGTATTTTATTTTGAATTGTTATTTTTCCAAGTGCCTCAAGAAGTGTGTAAAGACAAGTTCTACCACCATCATGAAATGTTTTTATTCTAGTGCATTTTAATGTTTTTTTTTTTTAATGTTTTTGTTTCAGTGTTTGCAGTGAGTTTTAATGAGGAATTAATAACGTTTATTGCCGTATTTGTCCAGACCTGGTCAATTTTTCATCTTCTTTCATTTTGTCCACCATCTGATAAAAATAAACTCTTAATCTCCTGGAAAGTCCTAACTTATTTATAGTCAAACCAACCAAAACGTAGCCTGTTCAGTGAAGATTGTGGCAGTCCAAGGTCTCGTGAGGTGCTAAAATCTAGTCGGCTGGTTAATGAAAGCATGAATCACAGTTTCTAGATTCTTAAGAAAAGGACGATAGCATCTTCTACAATTTCACTTCTTCAGAGCAGCATCCCAAGTACGAGAAAGTAAAAACTGGTGTGACAAATAAAACCAACCACTGGTTTGATATATATATATATATATATAAAAAAAAAAATAAAAAAATCGAAATATAGTTTGCAAAAAAGACCAAATTAATAGTTTTGGAAGAGCTGATTCTTTGACACTCGACTCAATCTGTCCCAGTGCCTGTTACAGGTCCTGCTAGGGCTGGGTATTGCAAAGAGCCTTGCAATACAATACGCATCCCGATACAGGTTTATCTCAATACAATTCTCTCAATATCAAACATAAAGATATATTTTATGGACCAAAATGAGAAAATGTAGAAACAAATATATAGAAAAGTGTTGTGTATTACCTGTAAAAATTGAGTGCACAACTCCTTAGAATAAATGTTAAGAATGTAATGAAGAATGACAAAATGCAAAAAAAATTGTATTTTCACATTGTTTTTTATGTTTGATACACGTGTCTCATGGATAAGTCACTTTCAGATCTTTAAAGCAGCAGTCCAGGGTCAGAAGTGTAACATTTTTATGAGCTTCACGATACGTATCCCGATGTGCCTACCTGTGTCGATACACATATTGCCAACAAGTTTGTCACGATATATCCCGATACTAATAGCCCAGTAGGTCCTGGTTTGATGAAGCATCAGGACAACATCTGAAAACAGCCGAGATGATCCTGTGGTGCTCAAACCGGACACCTTCTGGTCCCTGACTGCACCGACAAACTCTGTCCATGAAAACAATGAACAGCAGCGGTGACAAAGAGCAGCCCTGAGGGATTCCAACATTCACTGGGAACAGCTCTGACTAAGTGCAAGCAAACTTTTCCCAAATCCCTAAATTTTAACAACAAATTTATTTTACCTAAGCTGAACCTTAACTTTGCTATAACTCTTAAAGTAAATGTTCTAAACAACGTGATGCTTTGTGGAATAGCTGTGTCAGGGAAAAATAAGGCATCCTAATCTTGGGAAACTGTTAGCATTGTCTTGTGTAACTTTAACCTTGGCTAAGCTTTTATGGAAGTTAGTTTAAGGATTAGCAACAAAAAAAAACTTGCACTAACATTAGACAAAAAGACACATCAACAGTTTAAGCAGTGTTCTAGTGCGTTTTTTCAAGTGTGCGGTGGGAAATATTAGTGGACACATTATTAAACTTAAACAGAATGACTGCAGTGGCCCATTGAACCATTAAACCATTTCCCAAAGCCTGAACTTGTTCCTAAATTAAGTGTAATTTTGAGTAAAGTGTATTAAATGTGACATTGTTTTTTAATTCAAATCTTGTTAATTTTTATATTTGAAACATTCCTCATTCAAACTCACCTGTTGTTTTGTTGTTTTAAAGTCAATATTATCTGTACAAATGCATGTTTAGTTTATTTTTCCTCATATTTTGTCGTTACAGAGTTTATGATGACATTTCCAAAGATGCTTGTGTTGATGTTGTTTTTGAAAAGTGGTTGAAATCTCCAGGAGTCTGTGGTTCTTCAGCTCAAACTAAAAACTCAGAAGTTATTTATTTTTCACTGAACGTTTTGTCCAATGGAAATAAAGCTGAAGTCCAAAAACACGTTTCTGCTCGTGTGATGTTTGAAAACACAAAGTCTCTCTGGTCTGATCCTGAAATATCCCTCAGAGTTTCAGAAGTAACTATCGGACACTTTGCATGATCAGCTGCATGGTCCCCTGGGACAGCTGCAGGGTCCAGTGACTCTGTCATGTCTGTCTGAATGAGTCAGAGTTAATGCAAAATAACCTTATGCTGCATTCATGTTCCGACTGGGAAAAACGTGTTTGAACGCTGCTCGGGAGGGAATTTCAGCCCGGTGTTGGCGGCCAAGTTCCTGAGTTTATGTCAAATGACAAGAGCCTGGGCAGGACCAGAGGCAGGACCACATGAGATTGGAGCAGAGACTGGCTCAAAATGACAGGGATTTAGTTTTATATAACACAGAGTTCTTCACCAGTAAAACACATTTAAAACCTTAACACAGACTAAATGAGTTTACATCAATACACCTTTACAGGTAATGTCCCAAATCATTTATTTATCAACCTTTTACCAACAAGAAAAGCCACAGCTCCTCAGTAAGTGTTGTATTGCTGCTGTCATGAACGCTCTGATTTTGGGAGGTCTGATCGTTACATAGATACCTCTGAGATTACCGAGGCACATGAATGCAGCAATAGTTTAATAAATAGTTAATTTGTCATTCATTTTTAAAACTAACCAAATATTTATGTTTGTTTCCTCGTGCATCACTGAACAGACATAAACACAACACTTTTGTTTTTCTCCCATTTTTTATGATTAATTCAATCAATTTTAAACAGTTTGTGTGAACACAAAATATTTCTCAAATATTGTTCATAAATCTGTGATAGTGAGCACTTCTCCTTTGCTAAGATAATCCATCCCACAGTCTCACAAGTGAGTCACATCAGCTGCTGATCAGACAAATGACTCCTGCACACTGCAAAACATCTATATTTACCCTCGCTTAAAATGACCTGAAATGTAATCTGGATTTGAGTCATTTTACGTAATGTCGACTATCTTACTGGTTTCAAGTAGTTTCTGACCAGTTCAAAGAGAATTTGGCTTGAAATAGAAAAAATAAATAAAGTAAAATAAGATAAGATAAGATATCCTTTATTTGTCCCACAATGGGGAAATTCCAGTGTTGCAACACACATTTTAAGAACAGCAGGGAAAATAGAAACATGCAATCAAACAAGTTCATTTTAAAATAGACTTAAAATATATATAAAGATACAATAATTAAAAGACTATTATTTACAATAAATGTTTGCTATGGCACAGTGCAGGATATGACAGGATAAATAGATAAAGTGGCATCAGTATATAGTATTATGTATTATGTACAATATATGACTATGATTATGTACAACTGCAGCAGATGAACAGAATAAATAACCAGTAATAAATATGAGGTAAAAGTATGACGATGTTTATGTACAGAGCAGCATTTAAGGAGGTGTAAATAGAGGTAATAATACTATCAGATAAAGTGACATGAGTGAGTTGTATCACATATGTTTCCATGGTAACACAGTATTGCACAAGATTAAATGTGATGATGTCCAGAGTTAACAGTGTTCGTTGTACAGTCTGACAGCAGCAGGAAGGAAGGACCTGCGGAACCGTTCCTTCACACAGCGAGGGTGAATCAGTCTGTCACTGAAGCTGCTCTCCAGAGCAGACAGGGCGTCCTGCAGGGGGTGAGACTCATGGTCCAGCATAGATGTGAATCTAGCCAGGACCCTCCTGTCCCCCACCTCCCGCACTGAGTCCAGAGGACAGCCCAGGACGGAGCTGGACTTTTTGATGACCTTGTCCAGCTTCTTCCTCTCCCTCTCTGTGATGCTGCTGCTCCAGCAGACCACACCGTACAGGATGGCAGATGCCACCACCGAGTCGTAGAAGGTCCTCAGGAGTGGCCCCCTCACTCCAAAAGACCTGAGTCTTCTCAGAAGGTAGAGCCTGCTCTGGCCTTTCCTGTACAGTGCATCAGTGTTGTGAGTCCAGTCCAGTTTATTGTTCAGATGAACACCCAGGTACTTGTATGAGTCCACTCTCTCAATGTCCCTTCCCTGGATGTTCACTGGTGGCGGGGCAATGGAGTGGCGTCTGCGAAAGTCCACCACCATCTCCTTGGTCTTCCCAGCGTTAAGGAGAAGATGGTTCTGCTGACACCAGTCCACAAAGTCCTGCGTTAGTCCTCTGTACTCTGCACAAATGTTCTTAACCTAATGGCAAATGAACTGGCTCAAAGTAAGAAGCAACATCTTTAAACAAGATCAAAACACTTTGAAACGGAAAATAATCTAGGTATAAATTTAAATAGATGTCAAATTTGTCAACGTTTCTGAAAATAAGATTGAAATTCCTAGAATCAAGAAATTTGATCTGGTCTTAAAATTCATTTTTGCAGTTCACAGGTGTGCCTTGGACTGGCCACAATAAAAGGACACTCTGAAACGTTCTATCACAGCACAAGGCCACAGACGTCGCTAGTTTTGAGGGAATGTGTGGTTGGCCTGCTGAATAAAACTGAAAAACAGTGCACGTTTCAGAGGGTCCTTTTATTGTGGCCAGTTTAAGGCACACCTGTGCAGGGCTGGACTGGCCATTGGGAGAACCGGTAGTTTTCCCGGTGGGCCGATGCCGTTTTGGGCCGGTCCGGTCTGAATAACTTAATGCACATCAAGCAAACAGCTGCCCAGCAGCCCAGCGCAGGGAGCACACAGGCCCCGCCCGCGGCCCCCGCTCATTCACGGCAGAAAGTGATAACTGCGGTTGTGGTGCACGTGTATTTGCGTTTGCGTCTCTCTGTTGTGTTTATGTGCATCGCTCCGGGCTTTGAGCGCCAGACACGCACAGAGACCGGCCCCGACACCGCGCGTTCACTCAGCTGGGACAGAGCAGCACCGACAGGCCGCGTGTAGGGGACACTCAGCCCTCAGTGAGGAGGATGATACAGGTCGCATGTCCGCGGTCTAACGTCAAATCTGCCGCATGATTTTACAAACGGTGGCTCTGATCACTTGTGGAATAAACACAGCTCAGCTTTGGAACGAGTGCAGCCTTTTCAATTCAGCCTGTGCAGCTGACTACACTGTAAAAATAACACTGCAAAAATATGAATTAATAAATAATATAAACTTAGTTGGCTAGTAGTAGTTGCACAAAATAAAGTTAATATTTGTTGATAGTAGATTTTTATTGCCTTTTTCTTTTGTTAATGTTAAAAGGAATACAATTTAGGTATATTTATGCAGTTTTTAAAGATTTTTGTAGATAATAGTCTGATTTTTAGTGTTCACAAATCTTTTATAATCTATATATTATATTATATTATATTATATTATATTATATTATATTATATTATATTATATTATATTATATTATATTATATTATATTATATATATATATATATATATATATATATATATATATATATATATATATATATATATATATATATATATATATATATATATATATATATATATATGCGTGGGCCGGTCTGAGGCAAAAATTCCAGGGCCGAATTTTTATCCCAGTCCAGCCCTGCACCTGTGGAATAATCATGTGTCTAATCAACAACTTGATGTGACACAAAGTAGAAGTTCTCACTATCACAGGTTTGAGAGAAATGGTTTTTTGTACATAGAAGCTGTTTTAGATCTTTTGAGTTCAATACAAAACCATTCAGCTGTTCAGACACAAACTGTTTGAACTATAATGTTCTAATAAGAAACATATTGATTTCAATACTAAAGGGACAAAACACTTCCCTGAGGGCAACCATAAAACAAGAGCTTATAATGCAAATGTTTTTAGCTTGATTTTGACACAGACCTTCCAGCTGTTCAGTCAGCTCCATGTCTGTGTGGGAGCCTCATTTCCATAGACACAGACTTTGCATGAACAGCTGCATGGTCCAGTGGGACACTTTATAGTCCTGAGAGGTGCACTCTGGAGCTTCATGACAACACAAGCCACAGAAGCCCTCCTCATCACCAACATGACTTTGGTGTGCGTCCTCATGTGGACTGTCCTCTGCTGCTGCTTCACAGGTAAAGTCCAGAGAGTCCCACTGCTGTCCTCTGTCCACATCCGTCCCTCTGAGACCAACCAGACTAAACCATCAGGTGCTTTGTGTTTGTGTGTTCAGAGTCCAGAGGAGAGGTGAGAGTGAGTCAGGCTGGAGCAGTGATGGCCGCCCTGGGAGACACCGTCAGAATACAATGTAATCTCAGTCAGGATTTGTTTGAGTTTGAAGAAGGCTACGTTTTAGACTGGTACCAACAGAAAGAAGGACGCCCTCCTAAAGCTCTCATTTATCGCATCTTCAATCGAGTCTCAGATGTTCCCAGTCGTTTTTCAGGCAGTGGATCTGGCTCTAGTTTCTCTCTGACCATCAGTGGAGTTCAGTCTGAAGATTCTTCAGTTTATTACTGTTTCTGTCAAAACTATATCAACAGTCAGTATGTGTTCACACAGTGAAAAAGACTTGTACAAAAACCTCCGATTGTGGAAGTGAAACTAGAATGAGCTCTGAATTCATATCAGTTCAAGCTGTTAAAAAGTATATTAACCACACATTATATAAAATTTATGACCACTAAATTAAACTTGAGTAAACTATAATTTTACATAAAAACCTGTCTAAAATGTGTTATGTTGAAATCATTTGAAAGAATCAAATATAAAGAATGTAATTGTATTTTAAAATCATTAGTTACATTCTGCAACATTATTTAGCCGTACTAATACAAATGAACGTTCAAACTAACAGCTAATACCTGTGTGGGAATAAACACGTCAAACTCATTTACATTTTGAAATTTTAATTAAAATGTCTGTTAAATAATCACATTTAAATCTCATGAAAAGTTCAAGTGACTGCACTGGGATGAGCTGTAAAACAATCAGAACATAATGTTTAGAGTGACCATGAATCACACAAACTAATATTCATTAAAGATTTGGTTTAAAACACATTTGCTCTTCTCTTCAGTTCATTATAAAAAACAAAGGAGCAAAAACACAGCCCTGAGGTCGTCCACAAAAACGTATTTATTCTGATTATATTTCATGTTTAATAGTTCTTTGTAGAGTTTGGAAAATTTGAAAAGTTGTGATTGAACTTTCATCACTTGTAATCATGTGGTTTTGTGAAAAATAAATATAAATGAAGCGTGTGAAAGGTTAAAATGCCTCTGGTTCAAAAGGTCAAAGGTCACAGTGTGAGTTTGCATATGTGTGTGCCTCTCTGCTCCAGCCGTTAAGAGCCCAGTGCTGCTCAGTGTCTGTGCGGGCCCTTCAGAGCCACTCCCACACCAACAACACAATGAGCCTGATGTCCCTGCAGCTGTTCCTGCTGGCCCTGGGGCTCCTGGTTCGGGGTGAGGACATCTGGGTCACAGCACTGCTCCTCTGGACACCTGCGGGGTCTGTCTCAATAACTCTTCTTGTGTTTTTCAGCTTCTTCAGGAGAAATCAGCCTGACTCAGACTCCTAAAGCTGCAGCTGTGGACAAAGGAGCCTCTGTCACTCTCAGGTGTCAGTCTAGTTCAAAGGTGTATATAATCTTCACTGGTATCTGCAAAAAGGCACAGAGTCTCCTAAGCTCCTGATCTATCGTGCTATTCTCGTTTCTCTGGAGTCTCCAGTCGTTTCAGTGGAAGTGGTTATGGCTCTGACTTCACTCTAACCATCAGTGGGTTTGAGGCTGAAGATGTAGGAGTTTATTACTGTCAGCAGTATATAGAGCAGCCACTCACACAGTGGAAAAGACTCGTACAAAAACCTCCTCAGACTGAAACTGTCACACTTCACTGAGTTTAACACCAAACCAGATGCTGTGATAAAGTATCTGATCACTAAACTGTGATTAAACATACACTTTAATCACAGTTTAGACATTAAACTGTATGTTTAATTAATATTTTTTAAACAAACTAAGCACAGTCCTTCAACACGTTTCAGTGATTAAAATAAATGTGAAAGCAAACCATAAATCTCCATGAACAAAGTTTCCAAGACTTTACTTAAACGAGAATAACAGAAGTCAGTTTGAAACTTTAAAACATTTGTTTACAATTCAAAAGAAATGTATTTACTTTAGTTCTGAATCAAACATTGACACACATGACGGTTGTGCAGGTGAAACACAGAGAAAGAATTTTAAAAACCATAAAGGTAACGTGAGAAGGACTGAATAAGTTCAGACACTTAAAGAGCTCATGAACACAGCACAGAGACTAAACTAAACTGATTAAACTGATTCACTTTAGAACTGTTAGAATAGTGCAATCAGATCATTCAGACATTTTACAAACACAAACAGATATGTTCATGAAAAGCCAAGGGTTTAATGAAAAGGTGATAACTTCTCTATTATTGCTCATTTATTTAAAAAACATAAAACTAATGCCTCATAAAGAAACACACAGACTCATGTAGTTGCAGTAGTAGTAGTTTATTTGTGCTTCTGATGCACAGCTCTTTCTCTCTTTGCACTTTTCAGCTCCAGATGGGACAGAGGGCTGTGTGCTGTGCTGCAGTAAGTGAAGTGTAGCTGTAGCTGTAGAGGCGTGAGCTGACAGCAGAGGGCGCTCTGCAGGCTGATCCCAGTGACTGTGTCAGTCCTGGGAACACTGCAGTGTGCTCAGTGTGCGGGACACTGGACTCTGGGAGCCCTGGCTGGCCTCACAGGTCACAAACACGCCCCCCTCCCTCCACTGCTGCGCGGGGAGCGTCAGGCTGCTGCTCCAGCTGTAGTGGCCGTCCTTTTGCAGCACCGCGGGGCTCCGGCTCTGCTCCCCGCCCACCACACCGCCACCGCTCACCTTCAACCACACGCTCCAGTCTGACGGGAAGCCTTGTGGGCCAGACACATGAAGGTGGCCTTCCCCTGGGCCAGCTCCTCTCTGGAGGGGGGCAGCACCGACAGCCTGGGCTCCACTCGCCCCACTGTGGACACACAACACACAAACACAAAAACACTGTAAATGCTACATTTGAGGTGATGCAGATGTGTTTTGTGTAAAAAGCGGATGCATTTGTTTATTTTTCTCGACTGATAAATGAGGCTTTAGGTCTGGACACGGCGACAGTTTAATATTTACAGTTTAACTCCTCTCTGCCTTTTAAACAAACAAACAAACAAACATAAATTAAATGCAGATGTTGTTCTTTAGACTAACTGTAGTTTGAGTTGAAGCTGAGTGGAAACAGAAGTGAGACAAAGGCTCCACTGAAGCAGAACAAACGTTTCAGAGCTAAAGATAAAGTTACAGAAATCCACAAACTTAGACAAAGGAAAGATTTATGTTCAAAACAGAGAAACTAATTCATCTGAAGAAGTTCTCAAAGGCCCAACATTAATAAGATTAAATGAAACTGTTTCTACAGAACATGATCATAAACATGAAAAACACTTGAACTGCTCATAATTCTGACATATTTGTAGTTTCAGCCTCAGATTCTCATCGACTCCAATCAGAAAAGAGAAAAAGCTCTGCACAGAAGAAACACAGAATGAAAGACACTAGTTTAAGTAAATTTGGGGTTTTGACAATTCGTCTTCAGATTGTGTTGTAATGTGTAATATTCAATTTACGTCAAAATAAATTATTTAAAAAAAAAGAAATAAATAAAATGAACTATTGATCATGTTTTACAGCCACATTATGTTTTATATCTTAATATGGATTCTAAAGAAAATAATTAAAATAAACTCAGTCTTAAATAACATAAAAAGAATAATCACAAACACGACCAAAACATAACTTAAAGTAAACATAAAGAAAAGACTTACAGTTGAGCAGAAGTCTGGTTCCTCCACCGAAAGTCCACCACAGTGATACAAACTCATGAAGTGGTCGTACAAAAACCTGCAGCCGCTCAGAGACTAAACCATGCAGCTGTTCAGAGACTAAACCATTCAGCTGTTCAGACACTGCTGTAAACAACTGAACCATATTTGGATTCAAGTCTACTGGGACAAACTGAAGTGAAAAACAACAGCTTATAATTATTATATTTTATTCTTTCATTTACAGCTGAATATTGAGGATGGTTCACTTCCAATGTGTTCACAATATTCTGCACAACCTGTTCAAAAAGTGAAAATAAAGTCACAAAAACAAAATCTACAAAATGATTCTGTAAAAACAGGTTCAACAGTTTAAAACACAAAAGGGGAGAAAACACTTCCTTGGGGTCAACCATACATTTTTAAACTTGGTCCTAAAGAGAAAGGATTTTTGGCTTGATTCTGACACAGACCTTCCAGTTGTTCAGTCAGCTCCATGTGTGTGTGGGAGCCTCATTTCCATTTCCACAGACTTTGCATGAACAGCTGCATGGTCCAGTGGGACACTTTATAGTCCTGAGAGGTGCACTCTGGAGCTTCATGACAACACAAGCCACAGAAGCCCTCCTCATCACCAACATGACTTTGGTGTGCGTCCTCATGTGGACTGTCCTCTGCTGCTGCTTCACAGGTAAAGTCCAGAGAGTCCCACTGCTGTCCTCTGTCCACATCCGTCCCTCTGAGACCAACCAGACTAAACCATCAGGTGCTTTGTGTTTGTGTGTTCAGAGTCCAGAGGAGAGGTGAGAGTGAGTCAGGCTGGAGCAGTGATGGCCGCCCTGGGAGACACCGTCAGAATACAGTGTTCTGTCAGTCAGAATGTTTATAAAACTACTACTTGCACTGGTACCAACAGAGAGATGGAGAGAAACCTAAAGCTCTCATATTTATGCAACCACTCGAGTCTCAGATGTTCCCAGTCGTTTCTCAGGCAGTGGATCTGGCTCTAGTTTCACTCTGACCATCAGTGGAGTTCAGGCTGAAGACTTTTCCTCAGTTTATTACTGTCAGAGTTATCACTACATCAACAGTCAGTGGATGTTCACACAGTGAAAAAGACTCGTACAAAAACCTCCGACTGTGGAAGTGAAACTGAGACTGCTCTTCTCTTTTCTCTGAATGAACACGTCTGATGACAGTTTAACAGCAGATTGAAGATTATTGTTATAAGTATTTCTCGAATGATCAACAGAACAACCTTAGTAAACTTGCCAAACATGGAAATTTGAACACACTTTTACTCAGCTTTATATATATTTTGTTTATCTTAATTACTAATTTATGGTCATATAATCATTTAAAACTTATATATAATAGAAGCATTTCATAATTTATTTTCCCCACATAAATGAAATGTAAAAGACCCAGCACACTTCCTTGGGGTCGTCCACTTGCCTTGTTCAGTTCTTTTTATACAGAGTCTGGTTCTTTTCCTTCGTCGTGTCTGGAGTCAAATTCAAAACCCACCGTGCAATCAGATCAGTTTATTTACACGACGCACATGAAACAAAGACAATTGGACAATAATCATTTAGCGCAAAGTCAAACTGAAACTGAAGTGAAAAGTCCAGTGGCGGCTCCTGACGAGTGTATTTGAGGGTGCTATAAGCCCACAATTATATTATATTGTCTAATCAATCAATCAATCAATCAATCAATCAATCAATCAATCAATCAATCAATCAATCAACCAATCAACCAACCAGTCAGTCAGTATAACATAATTTTACACCACTAGGGGCATTGATGAAGATCCAGATCAGTAAAATGCATATGCAGGCTTTAGATTTATAAAAACACGTCTGTTTGTTAATATTTAAGACGGTTTCGGGGTCATACTTGTTAAAAAGAGCTTGTTTGACTGACGAATGTCCTAGTCGCGCTGTTCTCTTGACTGACACATGAACGTGCCTTGCGTCGTCGCGCAGACGTAAGCGAGTTTAGAGCTGAAACTTACAACAAACGCTCTTAGATTCTATGGAAGTGGCCGGTGCAATTTCAAGCTACCAAAAGAGGTGGGACTATGCGCTGGCAGACGAAAATAGGCTTCTCTGATTGGACAGGGATGTTTCAAGGTCTTTTAATCAGGTTTTAGTCAGTCTTGATCAACTTTAACTACACACCTCGCTCATTTTTTTTTCCTTCTTGTTGGTAGTGTGTCGCACCTATCGACTTAGGGACAGGCAGCCCCTGGAAAAATGTAACAAACTCTGCAGAGTTTTGTGCCCAAGTCAAAAATTGTAAATGACTTGTGAACACTGAACTATAAAGACAACACACTCTTGAATATGCCAGGCTGCTATTTATCGACTTCAGCTCTGCCTTTAACACCTTGATGCCCTATATCCTTCTCAAAAAACTTTCACAGTGGTCCGTTAACCCATACATCATCAGGTGGTATCATGCGTTTCTATCAGAAAGAACCCAGCAGGTCAGAGTGAATCATACACATGAACACAAATATGGACAGTGCAGTATTCAAATCACAAGTTGAGAACTTCGTACACTGGTGCGATGACCACCATCTCATCATCAACGTGAAAAAGACAGAAGAGGTCATTTTTGACCCGGGACATTTAGGAGACCACACTCCACTTTGCATCCACGGCACAGATGTCACTCAGGTGCATTCCACGTGAACTCAGTCTGCAGCAGAATACAACAAAGATTGTATTTCTTGCGAAGACTGAGAGTTTTTGGAGTGGAGCAGAAAATAATGCTTGTGTTTTATCATGCTGTGGTTGAAAGTGTTATAAGATATGGTATGTGTGTGTGGTTTGGTAATCTCTCCATTAAATCAAAATCAGAACTGAACAGACTGGTGCGGACAGGGCTCAAAGTGATAGGAGTGAAAGAACATCCATCTTTACAGCAGATGTTTGAGGAGATTGTAATCAAACAGGCCAGGAAAATTATCTCTGACTCCTCTCATGTCTTATTCTCCCAATATGAGCTGCTCCCATCCGGACGCCGCTATAGAGTTCCAACAAGAAACAAAAAAAGATCCCTGAACAGGTATAAAAACTCATTCCTCCCAATATCAGTGAACCTCCTTAATTCAGGTCACAGAACAGAGCGCTGATGGTGATGGGAACGTTTCTGTAAATGTGTTACTTGACTGTCTGTGTTTGTTCTTTATTGTCTTTTTCTTGTGTGTGGCAGCCTGTATGTCCAAGACAAATTTCCTTCGGGACAAAATAAAGAAATCTTGAATCTTGAATCTGAGTTCTTTTCACAGGACTAAATGTGATTGTCAGAGAAAGATACAGTGTGCTGGGTAAATGTGTCTTAATCAGACTGAGTATGATTGAGACTTATGACTGTGATTTATATGTGTGAGTTTGAATCAGAGACTGTATTATTTAACTCAGGGGTGTCCAAACGTTTTTCACAGTGGGCCACATTTTAAAGCTTATATAGAGTGAAGGGCCACATAAGGAAGTGAATCATTAAATGACCCAACTTTGATAAGCCACCACACTTTTAAAGGTGCGCTGTTTTTGTCATTCTGAATCTTTGTTGATTTAAATAAAAAAATAAAAAACAAGTTTTCACTTCAAGTGCACCTGTAGGAGAGTCACTTCTTGTATATTTTCATGAAAAGGCTTTATTTTTAGCTGTATTTTTCATTTAAGGCATAAAACATACCCTTGTTCAGAATGTCTCACAGTATTGTTTTGCCTTTCTATTCCTATTAAACTGTGGAGTCGACTTTTCATTTGGCTGTAAAAACTACACTTTCTATAATGTGGGCTAGCTATCTAGCAGGAAGTCTGAGAGCCGCATTTGGCTCCCGGGCCGTAGTTTGGACATGCCTGGTTTACATGATTGTATGATTTGTTCTTGTGAATCAGACTGCAGATAGAAACTCTTTCAGCCCGATTTTGCCCTTTGTCCTAGCCGGTCTTAGCGGATGGTCTTAAGTATTCCTCTGTTGGCCACTAGAGGCTCTCTCCAAGCTCTATACACTGTCAGTGTAGAAGGTGTGGCTCCAGCCAGATGTGAGGGTGCAGTTTCCTTTAGTGAACCAGACACATGCTCACGCCTGTGACAAGTGAGCAGCTGCTTTAAGATCACAGGCAAAAGTTACTGTAGCAGCAGCTTCAGTTTGGATAAAAAGTGTATAATAATAAATAATAAATAAAAATAGAAAACTATTTGGTGAAAAAACTATAATAATAGAAATCTATTTGGTGAAAGTCTATTTACTTGACAGACTTTAACAACTTTGTCTAAAAATGTGTCTTTTCTTTTACATAAAGCCTGTTGACTTCTATTATACCTGTAGTTTTTTCCAAACTGAAGCTGCTGCTACAGTTACTTTTGCCTGTGATCCTAACACAGCTGCTCACTTGTCACAGGCGTGAGCATGTGTCAGGTTCAATGAACAAAACTGCACCCTCACATCTGGCTGAAGCCACACCTTCTACACTGACAGTGTATAGAGCTTGGAGAGAGCAACTAGTGGCCAACAGAGGAATAATTAAGACCATCCGCTAAGACCGGCTAGGACAAAAGGGCAAAATCGGGCTGATTATCTTTAATCTGGTGCAGAACTTCTGTGTTTTTATGAGTTTTTCTTCTCATTGATTCTGTAGAAATTGCTTTAGTTAATATGAAAGCAATTGAAAAAATATTGCAACAAATGGTCCAGAAATTTACAAAACAATAAACAATTTAAATTAAAAAAGTACAAGAGTGTTACTTTTTCTATTTAACCCTAGAGCTCTATCGCCGGGTGAATTTCACTCGAGCAAATGTATTTACATGATTTTCAATATGTTGCATTTTTCTGAGTGTCAGGAGTCCCTGGAGCTTCACCAGTGTTTTTGACTCTGTGTAGGTGCAGGTGTTTCCCCAAAGCCCACTTTTACCTACAGGTTTGTTTTCGGGTGATTTTCACCCGGCGATAGTGAAAGAGGGTCATGTAACAATTGATCTTCTTAAAACTGACAAAGCAGTTATAGCAGCCACTGTTTATCTTAGTTTCACTTCCACAGACAGAGGTTTTTGTACGAGTCTTTTTCACTGTGTGAACAGGTCGTAATGAGGAGGCTCAAAATTACCCTTACAATAAAAAACTGCAAAAAAGTCTTCAGCCTGAACTCCACTGATCGTCAGAGTGAAACTAGAGCCAGATCCACTGCCTGAAAAACGACTGGGAACATCTGAGGCTCGATTAGATGTGTCATATATAAGAGCTTTAGGTTTCTCTCCATCTCTCTGTTTGTACCAGAACAAACGATGACCATAAGTACTGTGATAGTACACGTTAACACTGGTTGTACATTGTATGTTGACGGTGTCTCCCAGGGCGGCCATCACTGCTCCAGCCTGACTCACTCTCACCTCTCCTCTGGACTCTGAACACACAAACACAAAGCACCTGATGGTTTAGTCTGGTTGGTCTCAGAGGGACGGATGTGGACAGAGGACAGCAGTGGGACTCTCTGGACTTTACCTGTGAAGCAGCAGCAGAGGACAGTCCACATGAGGACGCACACCAAAGTCATGTTGGTGATGAGGAGGGCTTCTGTGGCTTGTGTTGTCATGAAGCTCCAGAGTGCACCTCTCAGGACTATAAAGTGTCCCACTGGACCATGCAGCTGTTCATGCAAAGTCTGTGTCTATGGAAATGAGGCTCCCACACACACATGGAGCTGACTGAACAACTGCAAGGTCTGTGTCAAAAGATCCCTTCACGTTAGGTTTAGTTTAAAAATCTCCTGGTCGACCCCAAGGAAGTGTTTTCTCCCCTTTTGTGTTTTAAACTGTTGAACCTGTTTTTACAGAATCATTTTGTAGATTTTGTTTTTGTGACTTTATGTTCACTTTTTGAAACAGGTTAGTGCAGAATATTGTGAACACATTGGAAGTGAACCATCCTCAATATTCAGCTGTAAATGAAATAATAAAATATAATAATTATAAGCTGTTGTTTTTCAGTTCAGTTTGTCCCAGTAGACTTGAATCTAAATAATGTTCAGTTGTTTACAGCAGTGTCTGAACAGCTGCATGGTTTAGTCTCTGAACAGCTACATGGTTTAGTCTCTGAACAGCCGCATGGTTTAGTCTCTGAACAGCTGAATGGTTTAGTCTCTGAACAGCTGCATGGTTTAGTCTCTGAGCGGCTGCAGGTTTTTGTACGACCGCTTCATGAGTTTGTATCACTGTGGTTCACGTTTGGAGGAGGAACCAGACTTCTGCTCAACTGTAAGTCTTTTCTTTAGATTTAATTAAAATGTTCTGCTTATATATTTTAAAGCTCAAGTTATTTTTATCGAGTTAAATTATTTTGCTATAAATTTTGTGAGTTTTTAAAGTGGCTGATTGTAATTTATTTGGCTCAAACACAACTGATGAAAAGTGACTCTTTTAAACTACAAGGCAATTTAAGTTTCATAATTTTTAAACAGATATTTTTGTTTGAAGTGAAACAGTGAAACTTTTGGAGTAAAAAAAATCATCTGCATGATTTTATGGAAATAGAAAGTTAAAACATTAATCTTATTTTTGTATTAATCTATATTTTGTTAAAAATGTATCTAAAGAAACAACATTTCTGACCAAAAGCAAAAGGAGGTCGTCCCAGGCGACAGTGAGTCAGTTTTGATTAAAGTAAAAACACTGGTTTTAAATCAGGTTTTAGTGCAACAAAAACATCTTAATTAAAAAGTAAAATAATGATTCTAACAAAATGTGTTTATTGACTTAAAGTGTCTTTAACTAGAGTTGAACAGATTTAATAAGTTTAGTAAAAGCCTCAGGCTCATTGACATAAACTGTTATAACTGATTCATTCATTCATTTATGATTTTTGTGACTTGGATTTTTTAAATCTGTTTGAAAGAAACTCTTTTGTCTCAGTCTTTTCTAAGTTTATCTTTAGCTCTGAAACATTTGTTTTCTGCTTCAGTGGAGCTTTTGTCTCACTTCTGTTTTCACTTCAACTCAAACTACTGTTAATAAGAATCAAATATTCACTGTGAAGTTTATTTAAAAGAGACAAAACTGAGTTTAAACATTTAAAAGAAAAGAAATGCCACAAACAAAGTGTTTTCCAAAGACGGATTTGTAGATCTTGTTTATTTTAATAATTATTTATTTTAATGTATAATTATAGAAACTGTGTGTGTTGTGTGTGATTAAGTGTGTGTTGTGTGATTAAGTGTGTGTTGTGTGTGATTAAGTGTGTGTTGTGTGATTAAGTGTGTGTTGTGTGTGATTAAGTGTGTGTTGTGTGTGATTAAGTGTGTGTTGTGTGATTAAGTGTGTGTTGTGTGTCCACAGTGGGCCGAGTGGAGCCCAGGCTGTCGGTGCTGCCCCCCTCCAGAGAGGAGCTGGCCCAGGGAAGGCCACCCTCATGTGTCTGGCCCACAAAGGCTTCCCATCAGACTGGAGCGTGTCCTTAAAGGTGACCGGTCTTTCTTTGGATGCAGAGCAGAGTCAAGCGGTGCTGCAAAAGGACGGCCACTACAGCTGGAGCAGCAGCCTGACGCTCCCCGCGCAGCAGTGGAGGGAGGGGGGCGTGTTTGTGACCTGTGAGGCCAGCCAGGGCTCCCAGAGTCCAGTGTCCCGCACACTGAGCACACTGCAGTGTTCCCAGGACTGACACAGTCACTGGGATCAGCCTGCAGAGCGCCCTCTGCTGTCAGCTCACGCCTCTACAGCTACAGCTACACTTCACTTACTGCAGCACAGCACACAGCCCTCTGTCCCATCTGGAGCTGAAAAGTGCAAAGAGAGAAAGAGCTGTGCATCAGAAGCACAAATAAACTAATACTACTACTGCAACTACATGTGTCTGTGGTGTTTCTTTTATATAAATAATCTATCACATTTGAAGTCTATTTAGAGTAAAACATCACCTGTTTATTATTTACATACATATTTTGAGTGCTATGAGTTTTACACATTAATAAATCTGTTTATACTGGTAAATTCTGTAGGCAGACACTATTATCTGGTTTCAAACATCACAGTATATCAGAATATTTTTAAACAACTACAGTAAATATCATTAAAGTGACTTCTTGGATTGATCATCACATTAAAGATTTGTAGATTTTCTTTTCAGTTTTTCTGTGTCAATGTTCAGTGTAATACAAGAGGAAAACCTGACTCCTTCTTCTTTATGCTCGGTCAAGTCGGATGTTTTCAGTTTCCCCAACACAGTCATGTCTATCTTACCTTTCCCAAATCCTTAAACCTAAACCTAACCTTAATCCCACCTCTAAATTTACCCAAATCCCTCATGTAAACATTTTAACGCTGTAGAAAAAAAAATAAAAAATCAGGCCATCAATCTGATTTGTTTTGAATTGTCACAGTTACTCAAGCGAACCCTGCAGCTGTTCATGCAAAGCGTCAATCATTTACATAAGAAACCCTTTGAGAGCTGAGTTCAGGAACAAACCAGAGAGAAGGAGAAATAGAAAAGCGACTGTGGAGCTGGTGAAGCGTGAGCCAGAGTCAGAACAAAGCCACAGCTGCACAACAAACTCAACTGTACACAAAGATTCTTTTTAACGAAATATAAATGTACTAATATATAAATTTTTAATTAAAACATCATACTCATCTTTGTTTCCATTGTATCTATAAGAACAAACCACAGTGTGCAGAAGTTAAACTGGAATCAAACCATCAACTCAGTGCTCATCTGAACAGCTGAAAGGTGCAGTACAAGAATCTAAACAGCTGAAAGGTTCGGTATAAGAATCTGAACAGCTGAAAGGTGCAGTACAAACCTCTTAAAACTATATTATTACTATATACTTGCCGATATGTGTTCAGTTTTTATAAGATAAGCTATCCTTTATTTGTCCCACAATAGGAAACTTGTTGCAACGCACATTTAAGGAACAGCAGGAAAAATAGATCAAACAAGACATTATTTTAAAGTAGACTTCAAAAAAATATATATATATAAAGTAAAAAAAAACTGTTATTTACAATAAGTGTTTGCTATGGCACAGTGCAGGATATGACAGGATAAATAGATAAAGTGGCATCAGTATATAGTATATAGTATTATGTACAATATATGACTATGACTATGTACAACTGCAGCAGATGAACAAGATAAATAACCACTAATAAATATGAGGTAAAAGTATGACTATGTTTATGTACAGAGCAGCATTTAAGAAGGTGTAAATAGAGGTAAATAAATACTAACAGATAAAGTGACATGAGTGAGCTGTACCAGAGATGATTCACATTATGTAGCTTGAGATAAGAGATAACAATAATGGCACAGGAGTAAAACAGGAGCGGAGAGGTAATGTCTGCAGTGTGAGTTAGAGAAAAACAGCAGCAGGTCACAGATTCATACATTTATAAGTTGAGTTTTATTTATTCAGATAAAGAGACAAAACATGGATAAGAGTAAAACACAACAGCGGCTCAGAAGAGGTCCTCAGGCACGAATAACGTCAGGCGGAGGATTCTGCTGAATCTGTGGTACATTGTGAGTGTTACCATCTCCACATCCAACACCACGACTTTAGGACCTCTGATAGGTCGTGTCAGCACCAGCATTGCCTGGTTGTTAGAGATTTGCTGGAAAAAAACAAGAATCAGTCTCAGACAACTTTATTCATTCCACAAGGTTGTTTTTGCTGTGTGTTGTGTATTAGATCTGTTTAATACACGGCTCCGAGTTAAACTTTATAAAACATGTAGAATTCTTTCACCAGGCTTAATAACATGGCAGTATTGCATGTTTCAAACTATGATTCAAATGCAGAGCGCTGTTTTGAGATTGCTCCTGTGTCTCTCTTTCAGTCACCTGTGTTTATTTACCTCAGGACAGAGGAGAAGATAGAGGAGGATGCATTCTCTCAGTGTTCAAAACCTGTGCAGGCGACGTATTCCAACCATTTTATGTCTGTGCTAAAATCACGTTCACAAAATCGATGTCTGTCCTCCAATACATTAGTTCCTCAAAACTAGAAAACGTTCTGCGCTAGTTGTGATGTCAAGGCTCCATCAGCTAAAGTCTCACTTCCTGTGTCTCCTGCACAATAAAAGCCTCAACCTAATCCCGCTGAAAGCCGTTTTATTATGAAAGAGTCAGACAGACTCTTGTTCTTCAACTCCGCCACTCACACACGCACAATCAGGCTCAACTAATGTTTTCTCTTTTTAGTTTTCTTTTTGTAAAAACAAAGAGTAAGTAAGTAATCTTTATTTGTATATACTGTATTTGTACAGCACATTTCACAGACACAAAGTCACAAAGCGCTTCACAGTGAGATGAACCCTCCTCACTCAGTGACAGTAAACTGCCCTGGGGCAGCTCAGCAGAGGCGAGTTGCCTAAACATCTGGCGCCTCAACCTCCGACTATCACCAAGTGTTCCCTAATCTGCATGTTATTGGTTGGTGGGAAAACTGGAGTGCCCGGAGGAAACCACCCAGACACGGGGAGGAACATGTAAACTCCACACAGAAAAGTCTGTGCCTGAGCGGGAATCGAACCCGCGACCTTCTTGCTGTGAGGCCAGAATAAAAATATTGTAAATCTAAAGAAAGATCTTCAGGCTGCGCTCAGACTAAAAGTAGCTCACGAGCTGAAAAAGGTCGGGCTTGCACTACGCTAAAGTCCTTAATACACGACTAGAATGTATACATTATATAATATTTTCTTTTTTAATGAAAACTCACCCTTATGTAAAACTCCCTCGTTCGTTGCCAGACCTTATTTGAAAGACAGTGATGTCTCCCAGAAGATGTCTCCTTAGTGTGGGCTGTATCAGAAATGCGTCTCCAGGGTTGGGGCGTCCCGACGACGCGGCCACGTAGCCGTACTCGATGTAGGGCCTGCCCTGGCACCAAGGGGAGCACCTGCACTCACTGGACACAAACACAACAAATATAGAGAAGACAACACTCTTTAATATTTAATATGTCTATAACATTTATTAGAGATGAAAAGCAGGTAAAAGTACTAGTTTTACAATATTGATTTGTGCAATATTAAAGTTGAAGTCTAGGCCCAATCATTAACATAGGCTAGTACATAAATGGTTGAGCAAAAGTAACAAAAATGAATCTAGATTCATTTAGAAATATAAATGTAATAACTTATTTTACTCTTTTTTTATGAACTGATCTTTTGTCGACACAAAGGACTAATTTATCTAAAAAATTGTTCACAAATGTGTGTAAAGTGAATCGAGTGAATCGTCCATGTCCATGTCTTCCTGTAATTCACCAAACTCAGATGTTCTCAGGTAATTCTTGTTTCATGTGTATGTGTTTTCAATCTGTGAACTGTACTGAAAATGCATTATGATTCTGCGTCTATTTTACCTCCAGATACAGTATGAACTCAATTATTATTACTATGTGCCACGAAGAGCTTATAATATCTACCAGAGCTGCTGTCTGTGCACTGAAGGTTCATTTCTACATCATAAGGTGTTTCCAAAGGCTCTCACAAAGCAGGAGTCTGAACCAGAGTTAGCCAGCAGGAAGATAGTCCTTAGGGCGTATGATCCACTTCTTACAGCAACACCCGATCAAGGATGATTGATCAATAATCCATTAGCTGGTGCTTTGGTTCGAATCCCAGCTTTTCCCAATAGGAGCCATCTACCGTTTGTAGAGAGTCAGACGCCACATCCCTTTCTTCTTATACACTACTCACAAAAAGTTAGGGATATTCACCTTTTGGGTTAAATTTCTCGATGAGCCTAAAATGCATTACAACCTCTACAGGTGAACTTAATGTGACCTTCTCTAAGCTTTTGAATGCTCATATCCAACTGTTAAAAGTTTCAGTAATTTTGCACAAGTTGCTGTTCTCTAACAAGGAGTTTAACAACAAAATCACATCAGGTCTGTGATCCTTGAATTGACCAATAAATGTCCTGGTTCAATTAGAGTTGGTGTTTAAACAGTCGTCCTCATCATGCTGTTCACATTTTGACATCATGAGACCAAGACGACACCTAACAATGGGTCAACAGTCCCTGGCCATTGCGATGCTTCAAACTGGACGTTCTCAGACGGAAGTGGCCACTGAGCTTGGAGTGTCACAGAGTGTCATCAGCAGGTTCAACAGAGATATCGAGAGACTGGAAGAGCCACAGAAAGGCGTAGAAGTGGACGTTCTTTGGCCACATCTTGTGCTGATGACCGCCACATTGTGAAAACTGCCCTGAGAAACCGGATGATGAATGCATTTCATCTCCAGGCACGTTTAAGAGAGGTGAGAGGCACCCAAGTGTCACGTCAGATCATTCAAAACCGTTTACATCAGTGTGGTCTGCGTGCTAGACGACCTGCACGGGTACCTGACCACACCACAGGCACAGGCATCATTGTCTTGCATGGGCCAGGAGCATTTACACTGGACGAGGGACCAGTGGGCCTCAGTGCTGTTCTCTGATGAAAGTCGATTCACGCTGAGCAGAAATGCGACACGGTGGCGCAGCGGTTAGCGCTCTGGCCTCATAGCAAGAAGGTCCTGGGTTCGACTTCCGTGCCGCCTGGGCCTTTCTATGTGGAGTTTGCATGTTCTCCCCGTGTCTGCGTAGGTTTCCTCGGGTACTCCGGTTTCCTCCTACAACTAAAAACATGTCCATTAATGCCTCCCTGACCCTTCACCCAGGGCTTCCCTGCAAAAGAGATTCTGAATCTCAGTGGGACTTCCCTGGTTAAATAAAGGTCAATTAAAAAATGATGGCGGCAACGATGTTGGAGACGTCAGGGAGAGCGCTATGCATCAGCCACTGTTGTCACCAGGCGAGCTTTTGGTGGTGGCGGGCAGGGGTGTCCAGATGGTACAGAACTGCCCTACACTTTGTGACAAGCCATACTACCTGAATAACATCATTAATCCAGTGATTGTGCCCCTACATGAACAACACAGGCCTAACTTCATCTTCATGGACGACAATGCTCCTGCTCATCGAGGTCGCATCATCAGGGAACGGCTGTTGGAGACTGGTGTACCTCAAATGGAATGGCCTGCACTTTCTCCAGACCTGAATCCCATTAAAAACCCGTGGATCAGCTGAGTCACCGTGTAGAGGCTCGGAACTCTGCACCCCAGACCCTCAGTGACCTGGGGGCCGTCCTTCAAGAAGAGTGGGATGACATGCCTCAGCAGACAGTAAGTTGTCTTGTGAACAGCCTGAGACATCGTTGTCAAGTTGTAATTGATGCTCAAGGGCAATGACGAGATATTGAGACGTTTAAATTTTGTGTTGTGGTGTAGCTACCATTGTTGTTACCTTTTGTTTCAATAAAATTTTTTGGGATGAGTAAATCACCAGTGCATTCTTCTGCTTAAATGTCTTACTGTCATGATATGATATCACCATAGCATGAACTTGTTGCATTTTCCATAAATTTCACCTGAAAGCCAAATATCCCTAACTTTTTGTGAGTAGTGTATGTCCGGGAGTCATTCAAGACGCTGAGGTTTCTGTGATGCCTCAGTCTTCATTCTTCCCTGCTTTATGAACACTGTGTCACTCTTATTTGCACGACTTTTCGATTCTTCTGGTATCATCCCTGATATCTGACTGTACCTGAAGAAGGTCAAAGAACCCAAAACATTGTGCAAATATATTGTGCAAAAGTGAAACAGTGTCAGAGTTTTCTTCTCTACGTTTTTGTCTCTTTTCTCCCACGCACCTTTTCAGGTGTGCAGTTTACCTCAAGACAAATGAATGCTGGTCTGACGGCTTAATTATGGTGCATTCACATATGGAGCATCAAATTCACACCAGATGTGCGGTATTGGTCGCTCGCTTGATCATTTAAAATTGGTCGCTTGTCTGGAAACGCAACCAACTTTCAGCTTTCAAGTGTTAACTGTGGATACTTTCGTATCTGTGACACTCATGTAGAAAGCAGGAATGTGCTGTCAGGTGGTCGAGGCTCTGGTGTGAAATTACTGCAGGTGCGTAAGTTCAATCTCTGGCTTGTACAGCAGCTGAAGCAAACACGCACCTGTGTTGACCTTGTTTTAAACTGACCAGTGTCCCTGGCACTTAAACCAGGGTGGCACTGTTGGACCCATCATCTTCATTTACCATAATTTTGGTTTTGTTAAATGTATTGTTTACATTTATTATATTCATGTTATGTCATACTTAAAAATTAATATTATATTTATTGTTGTGGTGGCACACACATCCGCTGGTTGGCCAAACATGTTCCTACCGAGGTGATTTGGGGACTGCTCCTTTACTTGCGCCTCCCTTGTTGCCTTCACCTCTGACGTCCACACGCTAAGCCTGCTGCTGATGAGCAGAGCGTCCAGCCTGAAAAGTTTGCTTGCTTTTAGGGCATAATCGCTGTTTTAATGGCCTAATGCCTGGCGATTAAACTCGTACAGTTTGCCTCTCGATCATCTGGCTTCTTCGGCTGCACATTGGGTTACTCCCAACACACGCTTTCCCATTCATAAATCTTGATTTGCTTCTGTTCGTCTAGCCGTGGGTTTGCTCAGCACCTCCTGCGCAAAGTTTGTTTCCTTCAGTGCTACAGGAGTACACGAGCCTCCTTTTCCTCCTCCTCCTTCTCCATCGGGCACGGCTCGTCATAACCACGGATTGAGCCCCTCTGACCCAGGTTGTGCCCCCGTGATAGAGATTTTTTGAACCAGCACATCATTCGTGTGCTGCTGTGTAAGCTTATTGAACTTTGCACCTTTAGGAATATTCATTGGACCGTTTTATGAGTGTTTGATATTGGTCTGTTTTAAAATAATCTACTAAATGAAATGTTTTAGACATTTGTTAAAATAAAGATTGTATTTTTTATTTTTGTTTCTGCCCATTCAGTCTTTTAACAATCCTGTGTACCTTAAGTCCAGTAAATTCTAGTCTGGGGTCCTGGATTCTTCCCACCAGGTGGCGTTGCACAACAATTTGGAGTGTTTTTGTACATTTATTAAGGAGTTCTACTTATTGGCTCTGAAATAATCTAATCCTGCCTCTCGGTTACCACACTGTGTTCAGATGCCTCTAGTGCCACGAGACATGGATGCTTTCAAAAACGCTGTGGAGTAGTCAGCATATATTGTGACTGACCATGACCCTTTGCAGGGCCTCCATAACATAATGCTGTGATGATGCTCTCTCCAGTGGGTTGACCCTGACATTAGAGTGCTGGAGTGGTTGAAAAAGATGTACCTAGACGTACTTAGGCAAAGGATAGCCTCATCTCTCAGAAAGCTGTGCAGGACTGATACCCGTCCTGTGTTCTTTAGAGACAAAGNCTGCAAATTCATTGCCTTTGCTTCACCTATGAGGTATAAATCCTGAACTTTATTCAAAAGAGAGTAAAGATTTCTGCACTAGGGTCACCAGACTATAAACTGTAAGTATACTTCCTCTGCGTAATAAAAAAAAAAAAAAATCATTTACTTTTTTAAACGCAGATCTTATAATGACAAGAAAATATTTATTTGGTGTTGGAAAGGTTAGTTTATTGTCCAAAAAGTATGGTATTGTGGTATCAAAGTTGTTTTTGGTTAGCAAACTTATTCCACAGTATCCAAATCAAGTTTGACAACACTTCTCTTGTCTTATGACATTTGAAACCTTGTCTATAGTTTCAGGCCATTCACTCTCACTTCTTGTTGTCCTTGATAAGTTTGCTTTTTTGTGCCCTTTTCCTCTGACTCCATATAGATGTTTATATGCTGGCGCAGCAGTCCCACAGGCCTTTGGGATAACCCTACTTTGTGTTCCTGGCATTGCGCTTTAGCCAATAGCGTCCTGTCTCTGGGGTCACCATGCCAACGGAGGCTGTTGTGTGGCAGTGCTGGTAATGGAGGGGATGCTAAGAACGCGTACCTCTACATTCAATCTACTTGTGCTGGGCGCTCTGATAGATTCTCTGCGCCTCTGGGACCAAGGGGCTGGTGTCGGAGGCCCTTCTCTGCTTTCAAGAGAGAGATTAGGCCAGGATTCTTGCTGAAGCATCATTCGGAGCACAAGTTAAAGGGAAGTGTAGAGAGGGGCGTTTGATTAAGGCACTGGAGGTACATGGTTGCAGCACTGGATCAAGCACACAGTAAATGCAGCACAACATAGGGCACCAGCTCTCAGTGTTTAAGTGCATATAATGATGTGATTTTACATTTTTTATTTATTTATTCAACAATTTCTATTTATACTACGATATATTCCAATAGCCTGTTGTTGAGAGGCAGCAGATGTTTCTTAAGTTACTATAAATTTGACCTTGACAGACAAAAGTTCCACATTGCCTCAGGTAATAACAAGTCAGGTTGCTTCCTCATTTGCATTTAGTGCTGTGAAAAACAAAACCTTTATTAAAGAGCAAGGTGTTTTCTTTTACACACACACACACACACACACACACAAAAAACAACATTATGTAAATAAATAACACTTAAAAACTAAGTTACAGTAACCATAAAAACTACGCTTTCTTATTTCCAATTACTAGCATTCTTCACTTTCTAGAGCAGTACTTTTTTTGTGTAGTGGGAATAAACATAAGTTGTTTGTTCATTAGGTGATTACAAAGTTGCCTGCTACTTCTAACATATCTAAAGAGATTTTCATTGAGGCTTGATTCAGAAACAGACCTTGTTGTGTCTTATTTACAAAACAATTTTACACTCTAGTGTATAGTAATTACACAGAACAGAAGAAGCAAGAGCAGAGTTTAATAAAGAGGCACAAAGGGCGAGACGACAGGATCAAACTGAAATTACACCCTCCGCTAAACAGCCGACTCACTGTCTGTGTACACACTTATATTAGTGAACTGTACATGATAGGTCCTCGTGTTCCATTTGTGTTGTCTATTCTGTTAACTGATTGTCTGATTCAAGAATAGAAAGAATAACTTATGTATTCAAATATATGTGTTTCAAAAAGTAAAGTAAAAAAGTACGTACTCAAGAAGGTCTTTGCAAAAAGAAAAGTTTGTTGTGCAGCAAAATATAGACAAAAATCTAAGGCACTTTTTGATAATTACAATAATAATAATAAAACCCCTTATTACTGCTCGGCGACTAGGCACCCACCTGTTTGGGCTTTGCTTGGGCTTCCATGGTTGAAAACAAAAAACACCCCAAGGTGTCTAGAAAATAAGTGGCATTTACAGCTAATGTGGTGTTTGCAGCTTTTAGTTGGTTAAAATTTTTGCATATAACTTAAACGAAGATCAACATATTCTAAAAACCTTAATCAATCTAAGCATAATATCTTCAAATCTAAGTTTTTATTCACTGTCTACAAAAAGTTCAGGTACACTTGTGCTAGTGAGTAAAGGTGTTTGAACTCTTTGACTCCAGAAGTGATGAGGAGGTGTGAACGTTCAGTCACAACTCAGAATTGTGAATGGCGACACTGTCACACTCTGTAAAAAGACATAATCCAAGTTTAGCTCTGTGATTTTGTGTTATTTTGGGGTTAAGCTGTCTTTGAGCTGTGGACTTGCTCTTTCCCCAAATCAATTCTCGCTGCTGTCCTGAGCATCCCGGCTTCACCACCTCCCAAATGGATTTAGCACAAGTCCATTTTATCTCAGTTCTCTCCCCTAAAACCTTGTCTATTTGTGAGCACACTATACCTTTGGAGAAACTTAGTTTCTCTCCTCATGGCGGAAATGTCAACACGTATAAAAGCAAGAATGGGAGAAGAGTGGCAGCTGGAAACAAAATCTAGTGTGTCACAAAGTTGTGGGTGATCTTGTGTGTTTGTGTGCTGACTTCCCCATCAGATGGTGGTGTGGTTGAGAGGCAAGCTGGAGGCCCAACATAATCTTGTCTCAAAATTTGATTGCTCCACTTTTTCTCTAAGTCAAATCTTATAGAGAAGCTTGAGCAGAGCTACACCTCACAAGTTGCTATCAATTGTTTTTCAACTTTTATTTAAAAAAATAAAAACTTTAATAAAGTCTCACTTATGGATAAAGAGCTTGAGAGGTTTGAGAGCACAGTCTGGTATTTTTAAAAGATCATTTTGGCTCTGATTCTGCTAGTTTGAGCCCCTGCAATGGCGGCATGTGGTGGTGAAAAAGATTTGTGCTGGTGTGGCTCCAGTATACTTAATCCTAAAAGAGTGAATGTCTTAAATTGCAGCTTGGTAACTGGAGGAGGGGAGATGAAGGGGAATATCAAATTTGGATCAGAGGAAAGGCCCTTCACTGTCCAAAAACATTCAGCCTTCTTCATGTATAAATACACACAGTAATTTTCTGTTCAATTTACAGCAATACAGTAGACGGCTTGCATTTATATAAGATCACAGAACAAAAGCTGAAGCTGTTAGGTTGAATGCACTGTGTTTTTTGTTCTTTATTTCAGATTATTATTATTATTATTATTGTTATTGTTATTGTTATTATTATTGTTGTTGTTGTTGTTATTAATATTATTATTATTATTATTATTATTATTATTATTATTATTATTTTCAAGACAACACTTATAAAAAAGGGAAGGGCCGTAGAGGGCATCAGGACAGACTGTTGGGCAGTGATTGTGGTTGTAGTGTGGTCTATCTATCCTGTGGTACTTGTACACGCACTCAGACGCTTGCCCACACTTAACACAAGCTGATCCTGTGTGTCTCAATAGCTTTTCTGCTGTGGACTGGGCAGAATGTAAGGGGGTGCAAGAAAAGTCACACAGGACAAATTAGAAATACAAATTCAATTCAAGCTATTTCATCCTGCCCATCCTTCTGTCAGAGCAGTCTTGCAGGGCAATCTCAAATAGATATAACAAAACACAGTGATAAAATTCTACAAGGTATCTTCAAGCAAGGTACAGCATGTGTATTTGAACTATGTTATACAGTGCATATACACATGCTGTTGAGCTCATCACATAGTATGGCACCTACCGCCATTTCCATTAGACATTGTAGATGTTTGTGATGCCCAATGAATTAGCAATGACAGTACAGTAGAAGTCTGTCTAACTACCACTCATTGTTGATCTGAAAAGCTAGACTGGTCTGATCGTTTATACATCCAATTCACAGAAGAATGTTGGTGCTGATAGTCTAAACTATAGAGAAAAGGCAGGGTTGCGATCCATGTGTATAGTGTGCATTACATTTGTCTCCCCATGTCTCTCCACCCTACACACACTGAACATTGCAACTGGTGGCACAGCTCATGCATCTCTCCTTTGTGCTCTATGACCGATCAGGTCCGTCTCCGCTGCACCGCCCAGATGGGTGGCTAATGTAATGGGGCCCCAGAACAGCTAACAATTAGACCTATATGAAGATGGATGTTGATGGGGCTGTGGAAACTGAGGAGAGCAAAATGAATGGAAAATTGAGTCGAATAGAAAGAGCTGTAGGCCTAACACTCTGGTTGCTTGCCTGTTCTTTTTGTCCTTGTGTCACAGCTCTGAAAGGCAATCTTCAATGCTATTTTGTTTTATTCTCTGCTTGTTCTAAGAAATGGATCAGAGAACAAAGAATTCCAGCTGAATTATTCCCATGAGCTGGTAGTCAATGCAGAACAAATGACATCATAACTTAAGAAAGAATGAGCACTGACACTTGTTTAATGGTCATGGTAATGGTTTGAAGGGTCACATGTATTTGAGGTTATGGGGCATTAAGACCATTAAATGCTAAGATAGTGACCACTAACAGCAGACTGAACATATGGCAGGACTGGAAATTATGGAACAGACAGGTCAATCGAGCAGACAGCAAGGATTGCTATGAAAGTAAGTTATTACAAATTATTCCCATCTTTTTCTACTCGAAATTATATATGTTTTTATAAAATTAAAGGGATGTTTATGCCCTTGTAGAAATGTATTAGTGTGTAACTCTCAAATACTTTAATGTGCTTTTCGGCCAGCCAAGACTACACACCTTTTCTGTCGTAGACACATATTGTGAAGACAGGTATAATTTTCTTAACCTGGCAGCCAGATGGTTTATCTCACAATATTGTGAATTCACAAACACGAGATAAACCATCTGGCCTTCCAGCCGCCCGATTAGTTTGAGAGTCCGAAACGGCGGTGGTTCGACTCACTCACATCACAGCAGCGTGGTTTTGAGGCCCAATCACATTGTAGCAGGGCCGGCTAAGACGGGCTGTTAGCGCCTTGCCGACGCTGAGTTTCATTCAAGCTAAACAAAGATGGCTGCTCTCGTGGATGTGCGTGTTGTTCGCGGCTTTTGATTTGGTTCTAGCAGAAATACGGAGTAATTTCTTTTTGAAAGAAGAGCAGTGTGTGTGACATGTACTTGTTCTTTCCCATGCGGACTTGGATACACCATTATGACTTGTTGCTGTGATTGGCTAGCTCAAATAAGGTAGGCCCCACACCCAATCAGCTAGAAGTATTGCACTAAATGCCCCACCTTTTCTTGAACGCCTTCAGCGAGTAAAGTCCCAGATGGATATAGTGAGAACTCAGATAGGAGTTCAACACATATCCATCTGGCATGAGCCAGATTATAATTTTCTGTCTTCACAAATTATAATTGTGACTGACAGGTGGATTAAGCAATTAGAGAAATGGCTGGTCTGTACACAAGTCATGAGTTCTTACAAGTGCGTCACAAGTATGGATGAAATATCACAGATGGTGAGCAGGGATGGGACGAGATCTCGTGCCGAGAGATCTCGCGAGATCAAACTGTCACGATAGTGTGTGCACACGTACTGAACTGTCTCGTGAGATTTTTCCATGGTCATGAAATTAAGTTTTGTATCTTTGAGCAGCTGTAGTAAATATTCTCCTCCACACACAGACTTCTGACAGAAAACAGTCTAAACTCTGTCTCAGTTTTTATTTCGTAAAGATAGGACCAATATTGACAGAGATATTTAGTCCTAAACATTGTAAAAGCGTGAAAAATATATAACGTTAATTGTCAAATATACGCGCGGACATCGCGGGAACAGCGCAGTGTTTTTCACACTTAAACATAGTTTAAAATAGATCCACAAAGAGATATTTTGGCCTATATCACCAATAACTGTAAAAAGTACGAAAGTCTCCTGGTCCCTGTCAGCAGCATGGAAGAATCAGCAGCAGTGCTGTGAAGGAAGAGAAAGGGGGCGGAGCCTGAGCTACATCAATTTCAGTCAAAACTCAAATCGTTGAAATAATAAAAATCCAAGGTGATACACATAATGAAAGGTAAAGCTAAACTAAAAGAAAATAAACTAACAATAATAAATATTACAAATTATTATTATTTTTTTTATTTGCCTTGTTTAAAGTCTAAATTGAAACAATTAATGCAAATTATTTAAAAATCTTGTCTCGTCTTGATCTCGTGGATCCAATCTCGTGGCTCGTCTTGTCTCGTGAAAAATCTGTCACGTCCCACCCCTAATGGTGAGCATTGAACAATAAAAAAAATATATAAATACTTTGTGGAGCACGAGTTTAACTTCATCATACATTTTTTTAAATATTTTTCTTCTTACACGCTCATTTAGATCAGATGTACGTGCCTTTCCACATATTTTACCAATGCCATTGCCTTGGCCATTTAGTCCCTGGGGCCCAATATTCAATACATTATAAAAACACAAAATGTGGTCAATACGTTTTCTATCCAATCAAACCTGAATCACGACTTCAAGATGGCTGCTTGTACACAGCCATATGGGCAGATGCACCTTCCTGGGGCCAGCACCTCATCTGTTGAACGGCTATTTCAGGAAGGAACAACATTAGGACACACATGGCCTCCAGCTTTTCTCCACCTTCCCTCAACACATCTCCTTCACCACTGCATAACATACATCTCATTCTCTCTGATCTCTTTTGAAAAACGCTGCCTCCTCCTCTCCACACTCGAGAGTCTTCCTCGACAGCCAGGGTCATGGGTTAGTTAAGGCTGGGCAGCGGTAGGGCCATGGCTGGAGTGCGGGACGTTAAACACATTTGCGTTAATCAGAGCATGTGCAAAGATGGATGACAGTAATCAGACTGAAGAGAGAAAAAATACAGAAAGGAGCGCTGATAAGTAACAGGACAGGGTGAGCTGTTTGATATGCAAGTGCACATTGTGGACTGAGCGAATTGGGCTTATTCAGAATTTTCGTTCTCCGGGTTGGGGCGGGCCGACGAGCGGCCACGTAGCCGTACTCGATGTAGGGCCTGCCCTGGCACCAAGGGGAGCACCTGCACTCACTGGACACAAACACAACAAATATAGAGAAGACAACACTCTTTAATATTTAATATGTCTATAACATTTATTAGAGATGAAAAGCAGGTAAAAGTACTAGTTTTACAATATTGATTTGTGCAATATTAAAGTTGAAGTCTAGGCCCAATCATTAACATAGGCTAGTACATAAATGGTTGAGCAAAAGTAACAAAAATGAATCTAGATTCATTTAGAAATATAAATGTAATAACTTATTTTACTCTTTTTTTATGAACTGATCTTTTGTCGACACAAAGGACTAATTTATCTAAAAAATTGTTCACAAATGTGTGTAAAGTGAATCGAGTGAATCGTCCATGTCCATGTCTTCCTGTAATTCACCAAACTCAGATGTTCTCAGGTAATTCTTGTTTCATGTGTATGTGTTTTCAATCTGTGAACTGTACTGAAAATGCATTATGATTCTGCGTCTATTTTACCTCCAGATACAGTATGAACTCAATTATTATTACTATGTGCCACGAAGAGCTTATAATATCTACCAGAGCTGCTGTCTGTGCACTGAAGGTTCATTTCTACATCATAAGGTGTTTCCAAAGGCTCTCACAAAGCAGGAGTCTGAACCAGAGTTAGCCAGCAGGAAGATAGTCCTTAGGGGCGTATGATCCACTTCTTACAGCAACACCGATCAAGGATGATTGATCAATAATCCATTAGCTGGTGCTTTGGTTCGAATCCCAGCTTTTCCCAATAGGAGCCATCTACCGTTTGTAGAGAGTCAGACGCCACATCCTTTCTTCTTATACACTACTCACAAAAAGTTAGGGATATTCACCTTTTGGGTTAAATTTCTCGATGAGCCTAAAATGCATTACAACCTCTACAGGTGAACTTAATGTGACCTTCTCTAAGCTTTTGAATGCTCATATCCAACTGTTAAAAAGTTTCAGTAATTTTGCACAAGTTGCTGTTCTCTAACAAGGAGTTTAACAACAAAAATCACATCAGGTCTGTGATCCTTGAATTGACCAATAAATGTCCTGGTTCAATTAGAGTTGGTGTTTAAACAGTCGTCCTCATCATGCTGTTCACATTTTGACATCATGAGACCAAGACGACACCTAACAATGGGTCAACAGTCCCTGGCCATTGCGATGCTTCAAACTGGACGTTCTCAGACGGAAGTGGCCACTGAGCTTGGAGTGTCACAGAGTGTCATCAGCAGGTTCAACAGAGATATCGAGAGACTGGAAGAGCCACAGAAAGGCGTAGAAGTGGACGTTCTTTGGCCACATCTTGTGCTGATGACCGCCACATTGTGAAAACTGCCCTGAGAAACCGGATGATGAATGCATTTCATCTCCAGGCACGTTTAAGAGAGGTGAGAGGCACCCAAGTGTCACGTCAGATCATTCAAAACCGTTTACATCAGTGTGGTCTGCGTGCTAGACGACCTGCACGGGTACCTGACCACACCACAGGCACAGGCATCATTGTCTTGCATGGCCAGGAGCATTTACACTGGACGAGGGACCAGTGGGCCTCAGTGCTGTTCTCTGATGAAAGTCGATTCACGCTGAGCAGAAATGCGACACGGTGGCGCAGCGGTTAGCGCTCTGGCCTCATAGCAAGAAGGTCCTGGGTTCGACTTCCGTGCCGCCTGGGCCTTTCTATGTGGAGTTTGCATGTTCTCCCCGTGTCTGCGTAGGTTTCCTCCGGGTACTCCGGTTTCCTCCTACAACTAAAAACATGTCCATTAATGCCTCCCTGACCCTTCACCCAGGCTTCCCTGCAAAAGAGATTCTGAATCTCAGTGGGACTTCCCTGGTTAAATAAAGGTCAATTAAAAAAATGATGGCCGGCAACGATGTTGGAGACGTCAGGGAGAGCGCTATGCATCAGCCACTGTTGTCACCAGGCGAGCTTTTGGTGGTGGGCGGGCAGGGGTGTCCAGATGGTACAGAACTGCCCTACACTTTGTGACAAGCCCATACTACCTGAATAACATCATTAATCCAGTGATTGTGCCCCTACATGAACAACACAGGCCTAACTTCATCTTCATGGACGACAATGCTCCTGCTCATCGAGGTCGCATCATCAGGGAACGGCTGTTGGAGACTGGTGTACCTCAAATGGAATGGCCTGCACTTTCTCCAGACCTGAATCCCATTAAAAACCCGTGGATCAGCTGAGTCACCGTGTAGAGGCTCGGAACTCTGCACCCCAGACCCTCAGTGACCTGGGGGCCGTCCTTCAAGAAGAGTGGGATGACATGCCTCAGCAGACAGTAAGTTGTCTTGTGAACAGCCTGAGACATCGTGTCAAGTTGTAATTGATGCTCAAGGGCACATGACGAGATATTGAGACGTTTAAATTTTGTGTTGTGGTGTAGCTACCATTGTTGTTACCTTTTGTTTCAATAAAATTTTTGGGATGAGTAAATCACCAGTGCATTCTTCTGCTTAAATGTCTTACTGTCATGATATGATATCACCATAGCATGAACTTGTTGCATTTTCCATAAATTTTCACCTGAAAGCCAAATATCCTAACTTTTTGTGAGTAGTGTATGTCCAGGGAGTCATTCAAGACGCTGAGGTTTCTGTGATGCCTCAGTCTTCATTCTTCCCCTGCTTTATGAACACTGTGTCACTCTTATTTGCACGACTTTCGATTCTTCTGGTATCATCCCTGATATCTGACTGTACTGAAGAAGGTCAAAGAACCCAAACATTGTGCAATATATTGTGCAAAAGTGAAACAGTGTCAGAGTTTTCTTCTCTACGTTTTTGTCTCTTTTCTCCCACGCACCTTTTCAGGTGTGCAGTTTACCTCAAGACAAATGAATGCTGTGTCTGACGGCTTAATTATGGTGCATTCACATATGGAGCATCAAATTCACACCAGATGTGCGGTATTGGTCGCTCGCTTGATCATTTAAAATTGGTCGCTTGTCTGGAAACGCAACCAACTTTCAGCTTTCAAGTGTTAACTGTGGATACTTTCGTATCTGTGACACTCATGTAGAAAGCAGGAATGTGCTGTCAGGTGGTCGAGGCTCTGGTGTGAAATTACTGCAGGTGCGTAAGTTCAATCTCTGGCTTGTACAGCAGCTGAAGCAACACGCACCTGTGTTGACCTTGTTTTAAACTGACCAGTGTCCCTGGCACTTAAACCAGGGTGGCACTGTTGGACCATCATCTTCATTTACCATAATTTTGGTTTTGTTAAAATGTATTGTTTACATTTATTATATTCATGTTATGTCATACTTAAAAATTAATATATATTATTGTTGTGGTGGCACACACATCCGCTGGTTGGCCAAACATGTTCCTACCGAGTGATTTGGGGACTGCTCCTTTACTTGCGCCTCCCTTGTTGCCTTCACCTCTGACGTCCACACGCTAAGCCTGCTGCTGATGAGCAGAGCGTCCAGCCTGAAAAGTTTGCTTGCTTTTAGGGCATAATCGCTGTTTTAATGGCCTAATGCCTGGCGATTAAACTCGTACAGTTTGCCTCTCGATCATCTGGCTTCTTCGGCTGCACATTGGGTTACTCCCAACACAACGCTTTCCCATTCCATAAATCTTGATTTGCTTCTGTTCGTCTAGCCGTGGGTTTGCTCAGCACTCTGCGCAAAGTTTGTTTCCTTCAGTGCTACAGGAGTACACGAGCCTCCTTTTCCTCCTCCTCCTTCTCCATCGGGCACGGCTCGTCATAACCACGGATTGAGCCCCTCTGACCAGGTTGTGCCCCCGTGATAGAGATTTTTTTGAACCAGCACATCATTCGTGTGCTGCTGTGTAAGCTTATTGAACTTTTGCACCTTTAGGAATATTCATTGGACCGTTTTATGAGTGTTTGATATTGGTCTGTTTTAAAATAATCTACTAAATGAAATGTTTTAGACATTTGTTAAAATAAAGATTGTATTTTTTATTTTTGTTTCTGCCCATTCAGTCTTTTAACAATCCTGTGTACCTTAAGTCAGTAAATTCTAGTCTGGGGTCCTGGATTCTTCCCACCAGGTGGCGTTGCACAAACAATTTGGAGTGTTTTTGTACATTTATTAAGGAGTTCTACTTATTGGCTCTGAAATAATCTAATCCTGCCTCTCGGTTACCACACTGTGTTCAGATGCCTCTAGTGCCACGAGACATGGATGCTTTCAAAACGCTGTGGAGTAGTCAGCATATATTGTGACTGACCATGACCTTTGCAGGGCCTCCATAACATAATGCTGTGATGATGCTCTCTCCAGTGGGTTGACCCTGACATTAGAGTGCTGGAGTGGTTGAAAAAAGATGTACCTAGACGTACTTAGGCAAAGGATAGCCTCATCTCTCAGAAAGCTGTGCAGGACTGATACCCGTCCTGTGTTCCTCTTAGAGACAAAGACAGCAGCTGCAGTCGTTTCTCCCCGTGCGCATTACATCACTACGCTTTTCGCCAAGGTTGTTGCTTGGACACTGATGCCGGGCGCCTCTCGCTGATGCTTGCAGTGTGTTTGAGGTGTCAGTCATTGCAGTCTAGATCAGGCTGTGTCGTGCAGGTTGTGTTTGGAATTCTGAACGCTGTTTTTGGTGTGTGCTATTCTGTTACAAGACTTTGTCATTTGTTATTTTTTTTATAACTTTGTTTTTTATTGGTTTTATGTATGCAATACAAAACAGCATTATCAACAGTCCAAACTGTCTGGGATTATAACTTTTTTTTTTTTTACAATATGTGTACATGCTTTTATGCGTTTATTTTAATCTAGTGATATATGTTATTTTTTTCCATCTCTGATAAACCTTCAACAGTTCTAATCCAGTCTTGTTGAGTGGGTGGTTCTGGATGCATCCAAGTCTTCAAGATTGACTTCTTAGTCGCAGCAAGAATAATTTTTGTCAAATACATGTATATTCCCCAGATACATGACCAAACAATTGTTAGGGATTTTGTAGCCTAAAATATTAATTGTTAGTTCTAAACTCTTCCCAATACTTTCCAATTTTCATGCAACTCAAGAAGACATCCATTTCTCCACAAAGCCTCCAGCACTCCTGTGGGGTTGAGGTCTGCCTACTTTTGATTTTAGGGGTATTAAAAAAACGTGTCAGATTCTTCCAGCAAATTCCTTCCATATTAATGAACTTCTTGTACTATGTTGTATTTCACAAGATTTTGTCATTTTATTTGAAACAAGATTGTTTTGTTTATGTTGTAATTTGAAATAGCTATTTAAAACTTAGTTTATAACAAATTTAAGCTTGATTTGCCTGGGTTTAGATCTAGTGGTCCTCGAAAGCCAAATCTTTATAGTACTTGTGGAAAGTTTGTCAAAAACTGTGTTTCTCACCTTTCACTAACTTTGTAGTAAGGTGGTGGACAATAAATTGGATCCAGGCAGACGTAGCCTCCCTTCAGGTTCAAACACGTTAGCCGTGAACATGTGTAAGGATTTTTACATTCATCGTAATCTGTTAATTCAGAAACACAAAAGTCACTAGGTGCAGAAAAAAACAAAGAGAAAAGTTTAGGCTTCATTTACCTTCACACCTCCAGCCGTTCGTGACGTATCCAGGAGGACAAATACAGGTGAAGGAACCCAGCGTGTCTAAACATCTGTACTCACAAAGAAACCCTAAGACACTGCATTTATCCCAGTCTGAAGGAGAGAAGCCCACATCAGTACAGATGAAACTAGAAAGCTCATCTTGTCTGACCGCAGCAGTCATTAGAATACTAGAATGTCAACTTCTCATGTTGGGTTTGGCGACATGGCACATATTTTCTGTTTTGAGACTATAAAAAGGATCACCAAAGCTGCAAATATTGTATTTTTTTCTAACTGTAGAGTCTGCAGCATAGAGTAAGTATATCATAGATGTAGATTTCTTGTCTCGTCAGCAGACGACTCAAATCCCTCTGAACAGCTGCACATAAATGAACCGAAAGTGTTGACACAACCACTCCCACTTTGGGGAGTGATAGTGTTGTTGGCAACTGTTAAGGAAATAATGCATAAACTATGTTATCTAAAATTGTAATGTGTTTTCTTCTGTTTGTGAGAAGCACATGAGAAGGACTGCCGGTCAAACAAACTGAATCAAACTAGGTGAAAGAACTGTCGCTGTCTGTGTAGGGAAGATAAGCAGAAGAACGTCTCAAACTGTAACCACGTTTGAAGGCAATTCAACTGCTATGCTTCACTCGTACAAGTTTCTGACTGTTTTTATTTGATATTGTTTGTGTTTATAGCGCTATTGCCCTAACACGGGGGTCAGCAACCCGCGGCTCTTTAGCGCCCCCTAGTGGCTCCCTGGAGGCCGTTCAAAATAATGAAAGTGAAAAACTGTGTGAATATGTTTATTGTTTTAATAGAAGTTTCGTAGGAGGAAAATATGTCAAACTCTTAAAGTTTTCCGATGCTGTAAAAATGTGCAGAATAAATATTTAATTTCAACATTTCTGTCAACAAAGATTTACATCATAGCCAGGCAACACGTGTTTTCTTCAGCGCCGTGCGCTGTTGTAAACAAACCAAACGGCAGGTGCTTCAGAGCCATGGATCCAAAAGGGAAACAGAACGATAGAACACAGGAATCAACAGTTTTTGGACCGAATCGTTTGCTTTCATTGCAAATGTGGCAGTTTTATTGCAACTCGAGAGATAATAAAGCGTTGAAAGCTGTTCAAAGACGGTGAGGACTCGCAGATCAACAGCAGAAGGAGCGTGGGGACAAGCTTTACTGACCGAATTTGCAAGGTCAGGCACGGAAATAACACGCTGAGTTTGGGCAAAAAAAGCTGGATTTAGCGGAAAGAGACGTGTGGAACTTTCAAGTAAGCGCTTCAGTCACATCGCTCATTGAACGCCAAATGGATACAATACTTTTGGCAGATTATTTAGTGATAATATAAAAGCTGATTTATACAGAGTTTAGTCATGTTTTGATCTGCATCTTGTAGTTTTGACTCATGTCAGCGTTCCTTGGCCTCTGTGCAATATCCGTGTCAAAAAAAGCCCAGAAGACGAGCGGGATTGACAAACGTGTCCCGCGTCTGTTCGTGGTGTTGAATTATGTCATTAATTTCCCGCAAAAAGTGCCACTTAGTCCGGTGCGACTTATACAAGGTTTTTTTCTCCTAATATGTGTATTTTGTGCGACTTACACTCCAGAGTACGGTAATATTATGAAAGCTCATTTTGCATTTGTAGCCGACTTCTCATTTTGATAACAGGTTGATATAGCTAATATTGACACTTACAGCATGTGTTGCATTCATTGTAAGGCTTATATGGCTTTAATTTTTTTGCGGCTTCAGACAGATTTAGTTTTTGTTTCAGCACATTGGGCAAGTCACATGCTAATGCTAAAGTAACCACTTGGCTAACCACACCACTTGGGGACGTCTGCCTTCCATTCACTCTTGATTGTAAATTTATAGTAAGATACTGTGCTAATCTTTACGTTCTGCTAAGATACAAAGGCAAGATGTTTAGCCTAGATGTAGCGTTAGCCACATTTAGCATGTAGCCACAATAACTCAGCTCTCTGGAAATTGCACTGATTACACTAGACATACTTCCAACCCGTCACAAGGACGGGCAAAATCCCAATAAAATCAGTTCGTATTTTTATCGGTCACAATGTTTGTTCAATATTGCATCTCTATAATTCTTGAAGAGTTTGTACCCAACACCGAACAAGCCTCTGCGCCTTTTTACTGTTGTTTTCACTGATGCACGAAGGAGCCTGGGTATCAAACATGGGACATACAATGCATATCAAAAAATGGTGGAACACTTCATAAATACGCTCTTAAAATACCATTAATGCGTCTGCAACTATACATAGTTGACTGATGTGTCTGCAAGTCTTACCTGAAGCACAAAGTTCAACACCTCTCCACTTTCTGCTAAATCCAAGATTTATTCTGCCTAAACTCCACATGCTACATTAATTTCTCCGTGCATGAAAGTGAGTTCATCATTTCACTGGGAAAAGTTGCAGGTGCAAGTTTTTGGGATGTATGTGAATCTGAATAAACATCAGTGTTTGTCTTCAAGCAATCATGGTCAAAAGAAAGTATACTTTTCAAATCAGACTGACACCACACGTACTGTTCCTGGTTATGTTTGCTGAATGAAGCCTTACTTTACTTTCTCAATAGGAAAAGCGTGGAGCATTAAACCGCTGTCTCTTGTATGCAGATTTGTAAAATTCCCTTGGCTCAAGCGGCAGCACCTTCTGACGGAACAACCAAAGCACACACTTGGGGAAGGTGTCCTCTCTTTTGAAGACCTTCTGTAGCATCCCAGTGCCAAAGAAGGGGCAGCCGAGTGGTGACCCCTGTGACTACCGACTTGTGGCGCTGACGTCTCACCTAATGAAGGTACTGGAACATCTTCCATGCTCATCATGCTGTGCTCTACCTTCTGCACCGGCCCCTCATGCACCTTGATAGAGGGAGTGGCACTGTGAGGATTCTTTTTATAGATTTCTCCAGTGCCTTTAACTCTATTTAGCCCCTACGACTGAAGAACATGCTCACCCCCATGCAGGTCGAACTTTCCCTCGTGTCCTAGATCACGGACTACCTCACGGATAAATCACAATTTGTTCGTCTAGGATCTACGACTTCTGATACCAGTAGCACGGGTGTGCCACAAGGGACTGTTCTCGCGCTCCTGCTCTTCACTCTATACACAACAGACTTCAGGCACAACAGTGACTTGTGTCATGTGCAAAAGTTCTCAGATGACACAGCCATCTTTGGGTGTATTAAAGGGGGAGACGAGGGAGAATACAGGGCCCTTGTGAAAGACTTTGTTACCTGGAGTCATCTGAACCACCTGCAGCTGATTCTGGACTTTGATAACAACAACAACAACAACAATAATAATGCATTTGAATTTTTCTTCACTTCACATTCTGCATTATTCATTCATCCCACACTGGGTAGTGGTAAGCTACTATTGTAGCCACAGCTGCCCTGGGGCAGACTGACAGAAGCGAGGCTGCCATTTTGCGCCATCAGCTCCTCCGACCACCACCAATCATTCATACACACACCAGAACCAGACTAGACAATGTGGGTGAAGTGTCTTGCCTATGGACACAACAAGTTTCTCCTCTGTTGGCCCACTGTGGCACTTGAGGTTCCTCTGTGGTCTCCCATCTGAGTATTTCCCAGGCCCAACATGCTTAGCTTCTGAGATCTGACGGGATCAGGCTTTGGCGAGCTGGTATGGCCACAAGGTGCCCACAAATCTCCTGAGCCTGTTAACTATGGCATCAGACAGCTATCTTTAACTTGAGCGTACATAGAGAACACAGGGTTTCCGCTAGGATTTTTTGAGAGTGTGGCGGCAGACGACGGGGAGGAAGGGGTGGTATATTAAATTGGCTCATTTGTTCATCAATGCTCGTGACTTAGCAGGTCGTTGAATGGTTAAGAACTGCGCATTCAATCTTTTGCCTTTTCTGCACCCACGTTCGAGTCCCGCTCAGGAAACCGCTCTCATGTTATTTTTTTCTTTTTAATTTTTATTTTACCTTTTAACGAATGTTTACTCCACCTCTCATACATTCTCTTCACAGACAACTTCTTAGTTTTAGTCACGACATGGTCATAGTCCGGAGCTTTCCTCCTACTGACCTCTCCCGTGCTCCACAGCAGTGCGCGCTCATACATACATGAAGCACGCACTCACACAAACACATGAAGCACGCGCTCGGACAAACACATAACGCGCGTTCTGGCTCACAAAGACAAATTTGTGTCTGAATCTTTTGTCAAGTTTTATGTGGAAATGCGCTCTGCCCCGCCAAGGTGATTCTCGCATATAAATCTGCTGAAGTGTTTGTTCATCGGCCGTTTTTGCTCGTAACTCCGAGAATTTACAATGGATTTACTTGAAACAAAGTTTGGCTGAGAGCTTATGGGATGTGGAATGTGTTTTTGTGCTCCAAAATGTGTCAAGAGTGTTTGATTATGCGCTATGTGCCATAGACTTGAGGCAGCAGCTGGCTCTTCCCCTCCCATTACTGTAGCCTACGCACATTTGCCCCTCTCTCTCTCTCTCTCTCTCTCTTCAACCACGGAGGACACCGGCCCAAAAGTCATGCGGCCCACCGGGAAACGTCCCGACTCTCGATTAGCCAGCACGCCTATGGGCAGAGGCGCACTTTCATGCTGAAAGTGTGGCAGCTTTTATTTAGCCGTGGCGGTGCGCCACGATCAATTACATGTAGCGGAAACCCTGGAACATCATCGCGCGCAGTAAACAAGCGTATAAATTAAAATTTCCTGACAGCGGCTCTGTCTGCGCAGCGCAATGTTTGATTCTTTTGCTTTGCTTCTATCTGAGCGCGCTGTTATTTTTCATTCATGATGTGACATCATCAAAATTGGAGCTGCAGTTGATCACCGGTGACGACACATCCGGTGAGTTGCTTCTGGCTTCGAGTTGTGTGCTAGTAGTTGTCTCTGCTCTCTTGCCTCAAATCCACAAATCTGTTCTAAATTTATTGTCCTACTACACAACAGCGTTGGTCGCTTAGTCCACTGACCATCCAAAGTTACATCTAACTTGCATTTGTGCTAGTTTGTGGATTTACAACCCTGTTTCACCCGCTCCAGCTTGAGCTAGCCTAGCTAGTTAGCATCATGGCTGGACCGTCTTCTCCCCCTTTCGCGCTGTCCTGCCCAAGTTGTCATATGTGGAGTCAGAACCCTTGCATCTTTACTGACGACAGGTCTAGCTGCGTGAAGTGTAGTGTAGTGATAGCCCTGGATGCAAGGGTTACGGAGTTAGAAACGCGGATCCGCTCATTGGAGGTGCTAAAGCCTAGCTACAGTCAGGTTGTTGTAGGCCCCGCTGACCGCGTTAAAGATAGGGTTAGCATTAGCGAGCCTAGCTCCCCAGTCCCCGTGCAGCCCGGAGAAGACCAGGGTCGATTTGTGACAGTACGGAAGAAGCACAGTGCTAAACGCAAGCCCTTAGTCCACCAGGAGCTCCACGTCAGCAATAGGTTTGAACCCCTCAGCGGCCGCACACCCGCAACTTGGACAAGAGACACGCTAGTCATTGGCAGTTCAATAGTTAGAGACGTGGAGCTGCCAGCGGCATCAGTTAGGTGTTATCCGGGGGCCAGAATGGGAGACATCGAAGGAAACCTTAGGCTTTTAAAACAGAGCAGACAGCGATTCCGTCGAGTCGTGATTCACGCAGGCGGTAACGACGCCCGGCGGAGACAATCAGAGGTTCTCAAAATACAGGTAGCTGCTGTGTGTGAATTGGCACAGTCGATGTCGGAGACCGTAATATTTTCTGGCCCTCTCCCCAATCTGGTCAATGCTGAACTGTACAGCCGGCAGTCAGCATTTAACCGCTGGTTGTCTAGGTGGTGTCCTGAAAACAACGTAGTCTTTGTTGACAATTGGAGGGCGTTTGAGGGGAAGCCTGGGCTCATTCGCAGGGATCGTGTCCATCCGACTTCGGCTGGCACATCCCTTTTAGTTAGGAATTTGGCCGATAGCCTTAGTCGCCTAAATTGACAGAGTAAACATGAGTTCCAGGCGCAGAACAGCTGTGTAAAGCACTGTTCTGTTACTGGTGCTGGGCTCTCGCCTGCACTGTCACAAATCAAGTGTTCAGAACCTAGACAGATAGAGACTGTGTGTGTCCCTCGTAAAAACAAAACATGTACCGCCAAAAAAGCCAACTCAGGTGTTAGACCACAAAACTTAATAAAAATACCAATGCGTGATACTAGTAAATCAGTAAATAAGTTTGTAAAATGCGGATTGCTAAACATTAGGTCAATTTCCTCTAAATCCCTTTTAGTTAATGAATTGATTACTGATCACAATATTGATATTTTAGCTTTGACTGAAACATGGCTTCAACCCGATGACTATGTAAGATTAAATGAGTCCACACCTCCAAGTCACTATAACTTTCAAACTGCTAGGAGCACAGGCCGAGGTGGAGGTGTGGCAGCTATCTCTCACTCTAGTTTACTTCTCTGCCCAAAAACTAGTAATGCATCTAACTCCTTTGAAAGCCTCACACTATCTATAACCTGCCCCAAGTGGAAAAAACAAAAGGGTGTGTTATTTATAATAATTTATCGACCTCCTGGTCCTTATTCTGAGTTTCTAACCGAATTTTCAAACTTTATATCAGGCCTAGTATTAGACTGGGACAAAATAATTATACTCGGAGACTTCAATATTAAATTAGACCTGAACGATGATTGCCTAAGTAAAGCTTTCAGCGCTCTTCTAAATGACATTGGTTTCACCCAGAATGTAAATAAACCAACACACTGTCACAAGCACACTTTAGATCTTGTACTCACATATGGTTTAGAGATCAGTGATCTAAATGTCCTCCCTGAAAACCCAGTACTATCAGATCATTTTCTAATTACTTTTCAGTTTACTCTAAAAGATTTCTCTGCTCCTCAGAATAAAATAATAACAAAAAGAACAATATCTGAAAAAACAGTTATAAAATTTAAAGAAATAATAGGGCCAATATTCAGTGACATGTCATGTGACCCAGATGAGGATAAGCTTAATCCCAATATAAGTGACCAATTTGTTGACAAAACCATGGACTCCTTGAAAACTGCTCTTGATACTGTTGCTCCCTTAAAACATAAGTCCGTTAGGCCAAGGCAATCTTCTCCATGGTATAATGAAGAACTGCGTGCACTTAAACAAAAGGTTAGGAAATTAGAACGACCGTATCGTAAATGCCATTCAGAGCAATCCCTAGAAGCATGGAAAACTTGCCTTCTGTCTTATAAACAGGCTCTGCGCACGGCTCAAACCAGATACTATTCAAATCTAATAGAAGTAAATAAAAATAATCCTAGGTTTCTATTTAACACTGTAGCCAGGCTGACCAACTGCCACAGTGCAGTAGAACCATCAATCCCAGTTACTCTCAGTTCTGATGATTTTTTGACATTTTTTAATAATAAAATAATCAATATTAGAGATAAAATAGATGAAATCACTCCTGCTACTAGCAATGAACAAATCCAAGCTGTAAAAGTAGGGTCTCATTTAGATCCACCTGTAATATTAGACAACTTTGTTTCTCTTAGTAAAGCAGATTTAATTTCAGCTTTTAAGTCTTCTAAAACCTCAACTTGTATTTTAGACCCAATCCCAAGTAGGCTTCTCAAAGACATTCTCCCTCTGATGTTAGATCCTATTCTTAGTATAATAAATACCTCATTAAAAAGTGGCTATGTTCCACAGTCTTTTAAATATGCTGTAATTAAACCTCTTTTGAAAAAGCCAAACCTTGATCCTGAAGTTTTAGCCAATTATAGACCTATTTCAAATCTTCCCTTTATTTCCAAAATACTTGAGAGAGTTGTAGTTAAACAGCTCTGTCGCCACCTACAGGAGAATAATTTATTTGAAACATTCCAGTCTGGTTTTAGAGCTCATCATAGTACGGAAACAGCTCTCCTTAAAGTCACAAATGATTTGTTATTAGCTGCTGACAACGGACTGATCTCAATCCTGGTTCTGCTGGATCTCAGCGCAGCGTTTGATACGATTGATCACAATATTTTACTGCAGAGATTAGAATGTGATGTAGGTGTCAGAGGAACTGCTCTGAGCTGGTTTAAATCCTATTTAACCGATAGGTATCAGTTTGTTAATGTAAACCAAAGCTCCTCACAATGTTCTAAATTAACCTGCGGTGTGCCACAGGGCTCTGTACTTGGTCCAATTCTTTTTACTCTCTATATGCTGCCGCTAGGTAACATTATCAAAAAGCATGGCATTGACTTCCACTGTTATGCAGATGACACTCAGCTGTACTTATCAATGAAACCAGATCAGACTGGTCAAATAGAAAGACTCAGTGCCTGTGTGAAGGATATAAAAACCTGGATGAGCCTTAACTACCTACTCCTTAATCCTGATAAAACAGAAGTGATTTTACTCGGCCCTAAACATCTGCGCGACTCTCTAACTGAGCAGATAATCACACTGGACAATGTCAGTGTAGCCTCCAGCTCGACTGTAAGAAACCTTGGAGTCTTATTTGACCAAGAGCTCTCATTCAAAGCACATATTAGTCAAGCGTGCAAAACTGCCTATTTTCACTTGCGAAATATTGCCAAAATTAGAAATCTACTGCCTAAAAATGATGCTGAAAAACTAATCCATGCCTTTGTCACGTCGAGGTTAGACTACTGTAACTCCCTGCTTGCAGCGTGTCCTAAAAGCTCAATAAAAAGTTTTCAATTAGTTCAAAATGCAGCAGCAAGAGTACTAACAGGTACTAAAAAACGAGAACACATTACCCCAGTACTAAAAGATCTTCACTGGCTTCCTGTTGAGTCTAGAGTCAAATTTAAAATTCTTCTTCTAACCTATAAAGCTTTAAATGACTTGGCCCCTTCTTATATCAAAGATGAAATAATTCCTTATCATCCTAACCGTTCACTTCGCTCTCAAGATGCTGGACTTCTGGTGGTTCCTAGAGTCTCTAAAAGCACAATAGGAGGCAGAGCTTTTAGCTATCAAGCCCCTGGCTATGGAATCAGCTCCCTGCTCATGTCAAAGACGCTGACACAGTCTCTACATTTAAGATTAGGCTCAAAACGTTCCTCTTCGGATTAGCTTATGATCAGGTCAGTTAGGAACAGACTCTAAACCCATAGTTCTAGTCAGGCTGCCCTAGGAGCAATTATACTGGGGAAAGTATGGCAACTTGAGCACTATCCTCTCACTTCTGCCTTTCTTGTAAAGAATAATAAACTACAGTTCATCTCTAGTCTGTTCTTTGCTATTCACTCGTTGTCCCCTGTCCCACTCCCCTCTCGGGGAGTGTAACTGTTTCAGATCTGCTGTTCCAGTGACGTGGGCCGGACCACTGATGCTTGGACCTCCGCCCCACCTTCCTCTCCAGGATTGGCCTGTCCTGACCCTGCTAGACGAGTCGTTTCCCTCTGCTTATGGACTCTGGCTCCACAAACATAAACTCTATAACTTTGCCTTAGTTACATCTACAGCCTGTCCGTCCATGGGAGTGGAACCCTTCTTCACTGTGGTTCTCCTCGAGGTTTCTCTTTTTCCCTTAGGGTTTTTTTGAGTTTTTCCTTGCCGAGAAGGAGGGTCTAAGGACAGGGGATGTTCTGGACAATCATTCATCTGCTCTACTAATAATCTGCTTGATCAAATGTTTCATTGAATGTGTATTGTTTTATTGAATATGTATTGTTTTATTTTGATTTCCTATTATTCATATTTGCTAAAATTAATAATCTTGGGAAGTCCTCAGAGACGACTGTTGTTGTGATTTTGGGCTATACAAAAATAAATTGATTGATTGATTGATTGATCACAGATTGCGGGAGTGTACAGAGCCTACACGCGCTGTCAGGAAGTTTGCGCTGATTTTCAATTTATACGCTCTCAATTCTTGTTTACTGTGCACGATAATGTTCTCTATGCACGCACAAGTTAAAAATAGCTGTCTGACGCCATAGTTAACATCAGCGGCGAGGAGATTGAGGTGGTGTCCTATAGATTATAGATATTGCTGTGCCCTAATAACCACAGTCTGGTCGGAATGCAGGGACAATATTTAAATCAGTCTTTATGTAAAACTACAGCCTAATTTTCAATCTGTCAAAATGACATAGGGCCTTGGAAATTTTCCATCAAAGCATAAATAAAATCAGTCAATGACCGAAGACTGACGATTAACCTCTGCTGTACATATGCACAAACCCACCCAACCAGCCAGACCACTCTCTCAGCACTGACACAGAGTTTGTAACTTTTTATGTGATTAAACATTACCTGTGAGGGAGATTGGACGTGTTACGGGTTGCTGTCTCTCACATTTGGGCTCGTTGTCAGACCATCCACTGAGTGAACAAGTCCGAGTGCCACTTCCGCTTTTCATTTGAAATCTGCAATCATTTAAAAAATAATAATTAAAGAAAATGTTGGTTTTATGTGCTCATGTGTTTTACAACATTTGAGCAGCGGTGAGCAGTCTGTGCTTTAAAATGACATGTAAATAAATGCGACCCTGGGTTTCTTGGTGAAAATTACCCATTATTGCAAGAATACTTTATAGTCGTCCCATAAACAAAACCATTTCCACTGATGATTTGATAGTTTCCATTGGTAATTTTGGCCGGAGGTAAACATGGTTTTACTGAAAAAGACAAAAGTTAGTTATGACACTGTTCACCTCATGAAATAAGTATTCATTGAACTCACATTGACAAACTCCAGCGTAGACAGATAACCAGCCATTACTGCTGCACAGAAATCTAATTGAACCCTCTGAGATGTATCCCACGTCACACGTAAAGCGTACAATGTCACCTCTCTGATACGACACTTTAGGGTCTTCTACTTGGGCATTAGGAACTTCAGGGAGCTCTGGACAAAATCCTGATCAACATGGAAAGAATGTTACACATTAAAGAATAGACTAATGAGCTGCTTTGTTTCACGTGAGTCACAATTTAAATTAACTAATTTGATGAAATGTAGGCCTACTGAAAAGAGTTCACATAATTATCATACCCATACACACGTAAATACAGCACATTTACCACTTCCTGTACTTTCACGTTCACATGAGGGCAAACTGTTGGACCACCCAGTGTTTAAACAAGTTCGAGTGCCTTCAGTACTTGTCATTTGATACCTGCAACAAACAATAAGAACGATATTTAAAGGTAATATTTACAAGTCCAAGGCAGGATCGGTCTGTGTTTTCAATCCAACAACTGTTTAGAAATAAAATATAAATTACTCTGTGACTAGCTATTTTACCTATTTTACCATTTGAAAAAAAAATTCTACTGCTTTTCACCCTAGATCATTCTACAACCAAATTGTCATTTTTTTCTACAATTAAAACACTAAAATGAAACAAACTATGATAAAATCCTTAAACAAAAGTACAGCAGTGTTGTCGTGGCAACAGAAGGTGGATTAAATAAAAGGTGATTGGGGTAAATTTGGACAGAGCCGCAACGTTTGTGGATGGACTAAAGAGAGAGACTACAAATGTTTCTGAAGAAATCTGATATTTCATGTATAAAACAATTCTTCTGCAGTTTGTTTGCTCCCAGTTGAAGCTGATTCTTGCTCTGAAGTAGACACCTGCATCGGGTGGGAATTTGAGCAAGACCCGCGAGTAAACCGCCGAGATTGGGCGCAGGGCTTTATGTGAAAAAAAATTCTGTGCCTGAACTTTTTGCAGTTTTGGTAATGTTTAGAGCGCTAAAGAAATTGTTTAACTTCAACAATAATTACTATGTTTTTATTAAGAAAATATGAATAAAACACATTTATACTGTATTAGAGAGATGTTTTATGGCAAAATACATATAGGGTGCATTATAAACAAATTGTGCCACTTGTTTTTCACCGTTTTCTCTAAAGCCTTAGCACTTTCACCTGGTTTTATGAACTCCATGTCTCGTGTCAGGGTCGTAGCACCAAATTCTGGGCCCTGGGTACAAACTTTGCTGATGGGCCCCTATATGTAAGAGTTTGTGATTTTATGATTTAGACCTCTGAAATGTACAGGGAGCATTTGCAGTGACTCACAGTTCCTTTTTACCAGGCTTCTTCTACAGTGTGCTACAAGAGTGTCACACTTATTTTAGCAGTGGTGGACATTTAAAAGTGACAGATGACAGACAGGTGAGGGCGGGGGGTCTGGGGGTCCTCCCCCATAAATTTTTTGAACAAACAGGTCAATTTTGGTGAGTTTTGGTGCATTTCACAGGTCTCTTGCAGTGTCAAAAATCATGGCTTTTAGTATTTTCATTTTAGTCTGTTGAACTAGAATGCATCTAGCCACCGTTGAGTCTATTTTGTATAATATATGCTATTTTGAATTAAAACATTTGGTCAGACAGCCTAACAGATGGAAATTAGCCTTTGGCTTCAATTTGGAGTCTTTACATTTCTGTCTGTTCATTAACATGCTCTGTCCCAATCAAATAAATAAATAGCCTACATAAATACATAAATACTGAGAGGAAGAGAAACAAAAATCTTGTTCATATTAAACTGAGTATTATGATTTCGAGTAAGTTTGAAAACTTATTTTCTTTTCATAATTCAGAAATCTCCTACTGGAGTAAATGATGTATGTTGTCTAAATGTGTTTAAATCCAAAGAAATGTCACTTTTGAAACAAAAGAGTTAAAGACCCTCCTCCAAAAATCTTTCATTGTGCAGCTTTAATATAAGAACCAGCCATGATAAGATACTGCTGAAACACCAGTAATTACAGCCTTAAAATTATTGTTATTTTTTTTATGGGCCTATTCATTCTAAATATAAACCAGGGGTGTCGAACTCAATTTGACAAAGAGCAACATTGGCATCATGGTTGTTCTTGCAAGGCTACTTCTAACTATAGTTTACTAATCTTTGACCTACAAATAATAGTCTCTGTATTTGATTTTGTATATTTTTTGAAGTGAAAATTACTGAATATACTTATACATTCATCTGAAAAATGACTCTTTCTTTAAATTTCAGACAAATAATTTCATTAGTTTAAGACATAAGAACATTATAAAACTTGGGCCTTGGGTTTGACAAGTGTCATAAAGTCATGACTCTTCCTTCAGCTGCTCACCTGCTGCTCGTTCACTCTGTTCACTTCTCTTTCAGAGAACTAAACTACACTTTTAGTCATTCAAACCTGAACATATCCTGCTCTTCTGTTACTGAGGCTGTTAGGCTTGTGCTAAATAAATCTGCTGTATTTAACATTACTTCTATGGCTCCTACTCTGGCGCGCGTATGAAGGTTAGCGCTTTGAGAGAGAGAGAGAGAGAGAGAGAGAGAGAGAGAGAAGAGAGAGAGAGAGAGAGAAAGAGAGAGAGCGAGTGCGAGAGAGAGAGCGAGAGAGAGAGAGAAAAAATGTTTAACCCCTTCTCAAACGGGCCTTTTTTTCCTCACACGTCTGACTAAAATCGGTAAAAATTCAAACTAAAACTGTTCCTGAACCCTTTGGAGCACAGGTAAATGGCTGGGGTCTTTTTAAAGCTGTATCCCTGTAGTTTTTGTTTCTGATGTCCAAGAGGTTCTCATCAGAAGTGAGAACTTTCTCCAAGCAAAAAAAAAAACAAAATCTAAATTCCGCCTAAATTTTTTTTGTTAGATATAAGGATTGGTAAAGCTGGTGTTGACAGCTGTGACATAAATGACACTAGATTTGGCACATTTGGGGTTTTGACAATTCCTCTGTAAAAGCTGAAGGCAATTGAGGTAAAAATGAGTTTTAGGGACCCCAAATTACTCAAAAAAATTTAGGCGGAGCCAATACAAAAGTCCTATTAAAATTTTTGAATTTTTGAGGACTTTTTTTATTTGGAGGCTTAGATCTAAAATCTGAGTCTGGATCATCCCAGAGGCTGATTTTGATCTAAATAAAAGGGACACAATGGGATTTTTATATTTAACCTTTCCAGGTGCTTCATAGTATGCTTTTTTCAGACACTCAACAAAATAGAATTTTTAAAGAAAAAGTGGGCCTCTGCATGTTAAGGGGTTTTTAATCGAGGCTTAAGAGGACTGTCCTTTTTAAACGTGCCTATGACTGAATTTGTTTTTATTTATACCTCTAAAGATTTTGTTCTATTTCTAAGCAATGTAGGCTACTTTTATGGTTTTATAATTTTATGGTTGCATTATATAGGCCTTTATTTTAATGCTGGAAAGCGTATGGGTTGCATTTGTATCAAAAGTACTTATGATCATGGTTATGATTACTTCAGATCTGCAGATATGAGACAAGGTTTTCATTTACATTATTAATGCTTTCACTTTTTTATGTAGTTAGCAGTCTTAAATGCAGCCTAATAGGTTATAAGAACAAATAAATAAGAAAATTAAGATTTACATTCCTCATTCCAGTGGAATGTGTCTTTTGACGTGATGTGAGTGCTTAAAAATATAGTTTGGCACATGAGATTCCCAGTGCGCGCGTCCTTCGCTACTCCAGGGGGCGGGTCAGGACCTGGCCCGGACCACATTGAACCATCCGCAGCTCGCCGGGCTTGTGCACCGATTCCAGCCTCTGCGTATAAAACTGAGCCGTGGATTAAGAGTTTGGAGAAGCGGGTGCCTTACTTTAAGTCACGCACGGCACCGATAGCGTCTCTACAGAATTTCCAAACGAACACAAAGCGCAACGCTCACGACACACACGAGGATCATGAGTGCACATGGACTGAAGTGAAGCGAACGCAACGAAATAAATGAACGTGCTGCTTTGGATAGCCTACTTTGCTGGCCTTTATTTCTCTGCCACGTTTGCCACAACTGGGAAAGTTTCACGATTTGATTCACGGAACAATGCGGACATGGAGAGCCAACGCGAGGAGGAGCTCATCGGGACAGCGTGAGGACGAGGTCTGGACTTCAGTGCGGGGAGCGACACACACAAGGTAAAACACACCTACACACTCCTCTGTCCTCTGTGTGTGTCCGCGTGGATAGAGGACAATTCCGGTGGCGTTTGTTTAACCCAAATCGGTCTTTAAACCGTGCGTAATGACGCGCTGGCCCGACATTTCACAGCCCTGATCAGTGCTCTTATAAATGACATGAATGAGGACTGATAGTCATATTTACACCAGTAGTGTGAGAAAGTAAAAATACATATCATAAAAGTGTGGACTGCAGTCGAACAGTGTCACGCTCGTTGTGTTGACACTCCGCAGGTTCCAGCTCTAGCGCGCGCTCCCCCTTTCCTCTCACTCTTTTTGATCATTGTAAGTCACAAACATGCTTAACTCATCCCATGTGGCAATCTGTGCGTAAGGAGATCAGGCTCCAGGATCTGTGTGCTTTGGCACAGCTTTACGCACTGGCACAGGATCCACGGGGATCTCCTATGACGCCTATTGATAAAAGATACGATTCTTTATGTAGGCCTACTAGTCTGCATTAGGCACACGCGGGAGTAAAAGTATATCAATGAATTTACTGCCGGTGTTCTGTCGAGATGGGACTCCCGTCGAGATGGGACCCCCTCACTAGTGCGTGACGTAGCAAGCTTCCTGCGGTAAATACTTTACAATTAATTAGGCTAAGTTTAAGATTGGGGCTTGGGTGAGGGTTAGCAAAAGTAATTTGAAAATAAAAAAAAATATTACTGATTTTCTAGCACTAACAAGGGGGAAACACCGCCTCCCCTCCTCCCCCTCTGTCTCTTCTTCCCTCTCCGTTTTTATTTCTCTCAGCTCACACACGGGAACGATGACAACATTACAGTGATGCTCTCTGAGTGTTAAGCAACAAAATGATGTGTGTTTTTTTACAATCTGGTTTAAATTCAACACAAGGGTGTCCATCAGTGCACGTGGCACCAGGACACCCTAGGCCGGAGGTCAATGATCGACTTTGTTGTCGTGTCATCGGACCTTCGGCCGCGTGTTTTGGACACTCGGGTTAAGAGAGGGGCGGAGCTGTCAACTGATCACCACCTGGTTGTGAGTTGGATCCGCTGGCAGAGGAAGAAGCTGGACAGACCTGGCAGACCCAAGCGTATTGTGAGGGCCTGTTGGGAACGTCTGGCGGAACCCTCTGTCAGACGGGTCTTCAACTCACACCTCAAGGAGAGCTTCTCCCAGCTCCCGGGTGAGACTGGGGACATTGAGTCTGAGTGGACCATGTTCTCAGCCTCCATTGTCAATGCGGCTGCTCGGAGCTGTGGTCGCAAGGTCTCTGGTGCTTCTCGTGGCGGCAATCCCCGAACCCGGTGGTGGCGCCCGGAAGTAAGGGATGCTGTCAGGCTGGAGAAGGAGTGCTATCAGGCCCTGTTGGCCTGTGGCACTCCTGGCACAGTTGAGAGGTACCGGCAGGCCAAGCGTACCGCAGCTTGTGCAGTCGCAGAGGCAAAAATCCGGAGCTGGGAGGAGTTCGGAGAGGCCATGGAGGAAGACCATCGGTCGGCCTCAAAGAAATTCTGGCAAACCGTCCGGCGCCTCAGGAGAGGGAAGCAGTTTTCCACCAACACCATTTATAGTGCGGGTGGAGAGCTGTTGACCTCGACTGCGGATGTTGTCGGGCGGTGGAAGAAATACTTTGAGGGTCTCCTCAATCCCACCGCCACGTCTTCCGATGAGGAAGCAGAGACTGAGGACTCGGAGGAAGACTCATCCATCACTCAAGCTGAAGTCACTGAGGTTGTTGACAAACTCCTCGGTGGCAAGGCTCCGGGGGTGGATGAGATCCGACCTGAGTATCTCAAGTCTCTGGATGTTGTGGGACTGTCTTGGCTGACACGTCTCTGCAACATCGCGTGGCAAACTGGGACAGTACCTCTGGACTGGCAGACCGGGGTGGTGGTCCCTCTGTTCAAGAAGGGGGACCGGAGGGTGTGTTCCAATTACAGAGGAATCACACTCCTCAGCCTCCCCGGTAAGGTCTACTCCAGGGTACTGGAGAGGAGAATCCGACCGATGGTCGAACCTCGGATTCAGGAGGAGCAGTGTGGTTTTCGTCCTGGTCGTGGAACACTGGACCAGCTCTACACTCTCCATCGGGTGCTCGAGGGTTCATGGGAGTTTGCCCAACCAGTCCACATGTGCTTTGTGGATCTGGAGAAGGCATTTCACCGTGTCCCTTGTGGTGTCCTGTGGGGAGTGCTCCGAGAGTATGGGGTCCGGGGCCCTTTGCTCAGGGCGGTTCGGTCCCTGTACGATCGGAGCAGGAGCTGTGTTCGAATTGCCGGCAGTAAGTCAGACCTGTTCCCAGTGCATGTTGGACTCCGCCAGGGCTGCCCTTTGTCACCGGTTCTGTTCATTGTTTTTATGGACAGAATTTCTAGGCGCAGTCAGGGACCGGAGGGTGTCCAGTTTGGAGACCATAGGATCACATCTCTGCTGTTTGCAGATGATGTTGTCCTGATGGCTTCTTCAAACCAGGACCTGCAACATGCACTGGGACGGTTTGCAGCCGAGTGTGAAGCGGCTGAGATGAAAATCAGCTCTTCCAAATCCGAGGCCATGGTTCTCGACCGGATAAAGGTGCCTTGCCCTCTCCAGGTGGGTGGAGAGTCCTTGCCCCAAGTGGAGGAGTTCAAGTATCTCGGGGTCTTGTTCACGAGTGAGGGAAGGATGGAGCGTGAGATTGACAGGCGGATCGGTGCAGCGTCTGCAGTGATGCAGTCGCTGTATCGAACCGTTGTGGTGAAGAAGGAGCTGAGTCGAAAGGCAAAGCTCTCGATTTACCGGTCAATCTACGTTCCAACCCTCACCTATGGTCATGAGCTTTGGGTAATGACCGAAAGGACAAGATCGCGAATACAAGCGGTCGAAATGAGTTTTCTCCGCAGGGTGACTGAGTGCTTCCTTAGAGATAGGATGAGAAGCTCAGTCACACGGAGGAACTCGGAGTAGAGCCGCTGCTCCTCCACGTCGAGAGGAGCCAGTTGAGGTGGCTCGGGCATCTGTTTCGGATGCCTCCTGGACGCCTCCCGGGGAGGTGTTTCGGGCATGTCCCACTGGGAGGAGACCTCGAGGAAGACCCAGGACACGCTGGAGGGACTATGTCTCTCGACTGGCCTGGGAACGCCTCGGGATTCCCCCAGAAGAGCTGGCGGAAGTGTGTGGGGATAGGGAAGTCTGGGCCTCCCTGCTCAGACTGCTGCCTCCGCGACCCGACTCCGGATGAAGCGGAAGAAAATGGATGGATGGATGGCTTAAATTCACTGAGAAATGAGCAGAACAAGACACTTAATTTCAAAGCGTTAAACTTCAATGACGCGGCGTAACGCGAAAGTACACAACGCGATCTCATTTTTTTTATATTCTCCACAAACTGCCTAAAAGGTTTCAACCTGCTTCAGTCTGGCCCAGCACAGTCTTAAAAAGGTTCTATTTTGTGCTGTGCCACGGCCAATCTGAAAGCCTGACACGCCCAGGCTCATGACGTGCGGCTGAACGCGGCCTTCTTCAAAACAGGCCAACTTTGTTTATTTATTTTTGTGGTTCTTAGGTTGAAAATTGTAAGAATTTTTTGTATTCCGTTGAGAAAAAATATTTACTTTAATATTGTAAAGTGTAGGTTTAAATGTGTCCCTTCTGTTTTGTTGGGTATTTTTTTTCTTTCGAAGACAGTTAGGCCCAACTCTGTGCGCCTGACTCCACAGGAGTGAGACGAGTTTTTGCCATCATATGGTTAGCATAATAGCCTAAATGACCATAAATGTGACATTGACTTAACATTAATGGAAAAGCAAGATGTTTTGTAAAAAAAAAAAAAAAATGTCGGAATACAGGGGAGCTTTGAAAATTATGTTAATGCCGCTATTCCGACAATAGGACGTTATGTCAAAATATCGGGGTGTCGGAATAGCGAGGTGTAACCCTGCTACAGCCACAGGCTCTGCTGCCAACCTCGCGAGACTCCGAAGTCACAGAGGTTCACGCTCAATTTGGAAGATTATGCTATCGCTGACACATGTATAGGCTATGTAAACAAAGAACACTTGCGCCGAGTTTTGGGCTTTTTTCACGTCACTTCACGTCACGTCGTTTGATCTTTCGCCGCACAACAAATAAGCACGGAAGATTTTATTTACATCGTATGTGTTATGCTGCGTTCACACCGGACAGCTTATTTGCGTCTAAATTCGCCAAAACGCGCGTGAAAATTCGCCGGTTATTTATGCTGTTGACGCCTCAATAAGCTTCTAAGCTGCTCTGACGCGCGTCAAGGCTTTGGTGGACAAAAAGACACTTTTAACGCCCCAAAGCGCTTCCAGCTCTCGCTTGTTTACAGGCTTTGTTTTGCTCGTAGACAGACCACGTTGAGAGAGAGAAGGAGAGAGAGAGAAAGAGGCTTGTTGCATTTATAAAACGGAGCTTACCCGATCACACAACTTTCTCCTCCCCCAGTGTCTTTTTGCTGTATCCGTCCTCCTCAGCTCCTCCTGTTGTACAGCAGGTTTAAACACGGCACCGGGCATTTTTAATACATCCACGTGAGGCGTTGTAAGTCCAGATCATGTCCCGTGTTTGCCGTGTCTCCAGATTTTCAAAACAACGAACGGCCAAGTCTTTGAAAAAAGCCCCCCAAACAAGCCACCTTTCGTTAAAAAAGTTACTAAAAGACTTCAGTAAACAGTCGTCCTTTCCCCTTGGTGTGACAGGGGAACAACATGTCATGTCACGTGTACGGGAGTGTAGTCTCTGATTGGCTGACGCCGGCTTCCAACGCGTCTGAAGATGGATTTTCCCAACTTCTGCGGCGGCCGCAGCTTCGGGCGAATTTGCGGCCGCCGCAGCTTCCAGCTTCTAATCCGCAAGACGCCGCGTTTTCAGAAGCCAAAACGCGCGTCAACTGACGCCCCAGACGTCAATACGCGCGGAAAATTCGCTTGAACGCTCAAGACGCGGGTTTACATTGACTTAACATTGAAAATAGACGCAAATACGCCAAGACGCTGTCCGGTCTGAACGCAGCATTATACAATTTTATAAATGTCGAGTTTTGACGTATTTTGTATTATTAGTGGTAACGCAATGATTTTATGTAGAAAATCACCAGATTCACTTCACCAGCGCTTGCTTGGATTCTTGTTTATCGTGTCTTGTTTTCACAACTTCACCAAAGAGGACTCCGGTGTGCTCCGGCGTCCGGCCAAAATATGAAACCAGCGAAATGTTTTCGGAGCGCCGGATTGGCCGTACCGGTCCGGAGACACCGGACTGGACTGTATGCCGTGTGAGTCACTCTCTTGACTTTTCAAGTTAAGTAAAGACTCCGGTGGCTGCACCGGAGTTGGACTGGATACAGTGTGAGCCCGGGATAAGAAATACACATCTGTCGCTTTATCATCAAATGACGCATCAAATGGACACAATCTCCAAATTATTGCAGATTATTTAGGTTATGCCAAATCATTTCAAAGCTTGATGCAGAGTTATACAGAGTTTAGTCATTTATTAAAGTGCCTGTTGTTATGCCCCGGGGCCACCGTGCAATCTCAGTGATTCAAAAAAAAAAAAAAAAAAAAACCGGAGGGCGTCAGGATTGGTCATAAAAAACTAGTCCCGTGCAGGTCTCTACTCTGAAGTGTGTGTATGTGACATCCGAGTCTCTTTAGTTCTCGTGAATTCTGGGGTCGTTAGAGGTACTAAGCCAAAGGAAATTACTGACATTGAACATAAAGTTTTTTGGAGTGACATACCCTTCTTTACAGAAGTACTTTATCTCTGTCCCATAAACAAAACCATCTCCATTGATGATTTGATAGTGTCCATTGGTAATGTTGGCTGGAGGTGGACAAGGTTTTACTGAGAAGACAAAAGTTTGTTAGGACATTATGGTCTTACAAACTTAAAGTCTGTCTTGTACTCACATTCGCAGACTTCTGTGTGTTCAGGTGACCAGCTGTCGTCAGTGCAAATGTAACGGATCTGACGTTTTGAAGTGTATCCAGAGTTACAGGTAAAACTGACAATGTCGCCTTTTGTGTAAGTGATTTGAAAGTTTTGTGGAAAGGCATTAGGAACCATAAAAAGGAGACGAAGCCCAAAGCAAACCCCTGTTTGACATAAAATTATTTTTAAAAATTTTATTGATTATGTTTTTGTGTGCATTTATTCAAAGGCTTCCTTTTGTGCCAATGTACTCCAAATTAAGGTTATAATATGTATGAAAAGCAATTCAAAGTGCTTACGTAACATAGAAAAAAAGATTCTTTCATAACACAACACAAAACAGCACTATTAAAACAAATTATCATAATGAAATGTAGGCCTACTGAAAAGAGTTCACATATTTATATCATACCCATGCACACATGTAAATACAGTACATTTACCACTTCCCTTACTTTCATGTTCACATGAGGGCAAACTGTTGGACCACCCAGTGTTTAAACAGATTCGAGTGTCTTCAGTACTTGTCATTTCATACCTGCAACAAACGATAAGAACAATATTTAAAAGAGATATTTCTTTGTAATCTCAAAAAATCATCTGAACAAGTCCAAGGCAGGATATGAAAATGCTGAAGTGACGAGTCCAGTAGAGCGCCAGTACTCTGACCTTTCACTTGGTTAAATTTGTTTGACCTACTCACACGGCATAATATTTACCTCAAGATCTCATGTAAATTGTAATAATTACAGATGTCGTTTCTAGTCCTGTGTGAATTTTTCCTCCTGTGATTCTCCAAACTGTTTTATCTTTGTGTAATTCTAGTTCTGTGTGGATGTGTTGGTCTGTGTTTTTAATACACCAACTGTTTAGAAATTAAATATCAATTATTCTACAACTATTTTACCTTTCCATTTGAAAAAAATTAAGGAGCAATATATAGATGAAGCTTTAAGGCAAGTAAATGACACACAATATTACACACGCCTTTCCTCAAACCCATCTGTACAGATGAGGCAGGACCTTAAAGACATTTAGATTTGGCTTTGGAGAGTGGTTGGATTAATCAAAATGAGTAAAATTTTTATTCCCTGCTAACACTAAAATGGCTACTTTCTACTTATTGCCCAAAATTCACAAAAACTTACATGAGCCCCCTGGAAGACCGATCATTAATGGAATTGATACTTTGACTGAACCTGCATCTAAATTCATAGACTTTTTTTTATAAAGCCCATCACCTGCTCTCTAGAGTCTTATCTACAGGACACATCCAGGGCCGTACACAGGGTTTAAAACATATCGAGGTCCAAAATGCTTTGACAAGGGGGGTCGGGGGTCATGCATTTTAGGGCAATTTTTGGTTAATTTTAGCAATTATTTTCAGCACCTTCACAGCTGGAATTTTTTTTTTTTTTTTTACAAAAATAGAAAGTTGTCTGCCAGAAGGTGGTAAAACCAAGGCACTCTGACGGGTTAAAGTTAAAAAGCCTCTATTCCAACATGGCTTTTGAATTAAAAAAACACACTTTTTTTATTTGAGAATAACTTGGCCTAAAATATAATTGGTTCTCTTTTATTTAGGGCAAACTAATACACTTTTTTATCTTGTTGACCTCAATAACTTTTTTTTTTTTTTTTCATGAAACAGATTAAAAGCAAATACAATGCAACATAATTAAAGTTATGTTGTTGTTGTTGTTGTTGTTGTTGTTGTTTTTAAACAAGGCAATAATACTAAAATAAAGAAATTCTGCCTTGCTTTTGTCATGGACACATTTGTGGAACAAATAAAGCCTAAGCAAAAAAAAAAAAAAAAGCCTATACTGAGTTTAATGTCTGTCTCCTCACTTGGACCCTGACCTGTAGTTTGAGAATCTTTGTTATATAACTTTCAGATGCTCTATATGCTATATAAAACACTATTTGTTGCATTTTAATGAAAAAGGCAGATGACTAAAGATTCATAGACCTGAAGTTACATTATTAACTCATACAAGCAGCAGCAGCAGCAGCAGTGTAAAGACAATTTGTTTTAATCTGGTCTATTTTAGACCAACAAAAGTCATATTTTACAATTAATTTATGTGTTATTTTATCCCACAGTATAACTGCACAGTTCAGATTTTTTGTGTCAGTATTTCTCAGTGGGGCCCCCTCCTGCTCTCCACCACCGCTCCTGCCTGTGCTCCGCCCTGAGCTCTCTCTTTCTCTTTCTCTTTCTCTCTCTCTCTCTCTCTCTCTCTCTCTCTCTCTCTCTCTCTTTGCCGTACTCAGTGTTGCCAATTGGGCTCCTTTTTTTTGCTCCAGGCGGGGAAAAAATGCGTTGGGCGGGTGCACATATTTTGGGCTGCTTTTTATGTCTCGGCGGGATTTTGAAAATAAGAAATACATGATATTATTCATAAATATGTGCGTATTTCTCATTGACTGGTTGAATAAAATGCATCTATTTCTTTCAATACCGTGTAATAAATTGTTTTAACGATGTTTTTCATACATGTATTAGGATAGAACCTTGGTTTTTAAATTCATCCCGCAAATAATGCTCTGGCTCTCCTGCTCGCTCTCCCAACACACACACACTGGCAGTGTGTGCTTTGGCACCATGCAACAGGCACGTGCATCAAAGGGGAGAGCCGCTCTGAGGAGGCACACAGACCCAGGTAGGGCTGAAACAGCTCATACAGGGCGAATGTGAACACAGGGCACAGTAGTGACGGCACAAACACGTTTGTTACATTTTAAGCTGTAAATGACGTGTGGTTTATAACAGTCTGCCGTATATTCATAGAGATAAGAGCCTCATAAGGACATGAGTTTGAGAAAAGTTGGTGTTGATGTCGGACCGTTTATAACGTGTCTCCAAATGAACAAACTCTCTCTAATCTATTTGTTTGTCATTACTGGAGCTTCTAGGCACAAGACACGTTGTTTAAGTGGTTGTCATGTTTTTAATTGACGTATTTTACTCTGGTTGTCGAGGGCTCTGCTTCTGATTTGAATTTGCAGCAATAGTGAATTCTGAAAGTTTTTTTTTTTTTTTTTGGGCGGGTTTTTGCCGTTTTGGGCGGTTTTTACATGAACTTTGGGCTGGAAAAAGTCAGAACAATCTGGCAACACTGGCCGTACTTTGCCGCGATAACTTCGCCGCAGTTACGTGATTAAATCTACAGGCGTAATAGTTCATCTTGTTTATGCTCCTAAGTGTGTGAATATTTGTCATATTGACGTGAAATAAAAACTGGCTAACAGTTCATGAGATGTAGAACATGGTTGTGCGTTCCAAACAGTTCCAGAATCTTTGATTTTTCGCTGATCAGATCCATGTCCAGTCTGTCACTCAGCGGCTGGGGCTGGCGCTTCTCTCATCACTGTGAGCCCTTTGCACGTGCCTTCAGCCTTCTGTCTACGGCCGGGTCTGTGCTCCTTGACTGCCTGTCCTGCTTTCCCCTGCAACTTCCCGCATGTTGCTGTCTTCTTCCAGGCTGCATCGCTGGACATCTGTGTGGATTTGGACACTGCTCGGTGCCTCCCCAGGACTCATGATGAGATGTGGGAAGGAGAGAGTGCACATGCAGGTCACCGCGAGACCAAGCCGCAGCGCAGAAGCGAGTTTGTGACAAGCCGAGCGATGCGAGCCCAGCTTAGAGCGCAAAAGTGAAATGTTTACAATAGTGGTCAGTTATGCATTTTTCCACTGTTGGGCCCTGCTGATGCTGCAAACCCGCCTGTCAAACACATCTTTTATGGAAGAGCACCGCACATACAAAGACGTGTGAGGATCACTTAAAAAAAAAAAAGTGAGGTGCGACCTCACGAACCTCAATGGTGCGTACGGCCATGGACACATCACATGTACTTCAAAGGAAATTTCTTATGATCCTTCGTGCTTGTTGGTGACAATGGACGTAGAGTCCCTGTACACTAATATTGAACACAGCGATGGACTTCTGGCATTAGCACATTACCTACAAAAACGAACAAATCCTAACAGTCCTCCTACTGAATTTATTGTCAATCTTGCACACTGGACATTAAACAATAATGTTTTTTTGTTCCAGGACTGTTTCTGCAGACAAAAGAAAGGTACCGCGATGGGCGCCACATACGCCTCGAACTATGCTCTAGCCAGGGCTATTCAACTTTATTTTTCAGAGGGCCAAATTTTATCGAGGACCTTGGCTTGTGGGCCGGGCAGTTGCACAATACATCGCAGTTTTTGACGCAAGATTGTGCCCAAGACCAGAGTTGTTTCTATAGTGATAATAACTAATGCTGCATCTGTTTCTATTGCTCTACAGCAGGGCTATTCACTTATATTTTACAGTGGACAGAGGACTATGGTCTATGGGCCGAATAACAAAACTGCACCAAGAACTTATGTTTAGTGAATTTAAAATAAATCTAAATTGCTCTGTCATTTAACAGGCTTACACTAGCAGAGATAAATAAAAAACTAGAACATGAGCAAATCTGAACAACAGATAGAGGACTAGGCTAAACCTAGAGTTAATCCAACTCTATGACTCTAGGTCTACACATTTGCTACTTCAAGGGTGAACCTCAATTTGGAACAAGACTAGAGCACAATTTATGAACCAGAACAAAAGTGAACAAAACAAATATCAGTGGAATTTTAGCTGATTAAGTTGATTTAAAAGTACTGCAGGTGACTGAAAACCAGATCTAACCAAGAATGGCCCAGTCCCTGGCCCACTTTATTATGATGGGCCAGTCTTTATTTCAAAGCATTATGTTGCTGTATCCACCACTGTTCACTGTAATCAGATACAGATAGTTTCCCTGGCTTCTTTACAATGTGGCCCAGTCCATGGCCCATTTTACCAAGGTGGGCCACATCATACTGCTTGGGCCGCTATTTGAATAGCCCTGCTCTAGGCTCTACCTTGGCCTATGGGAACAAAGGTATATTTTGGACCCTCTAACCCCTTTAAACCACTTATTCATTTTTACGGAAGATACTGTATATTGATGATTTATTTTTTTATTTTCTCAGGTTCTGAACATCAGCTCAAAGAATTCCATCAATTTTTGAACTCAATTAATCCCAACATCAAATTGAGTCTAGACTACAGTGCTATATCGATACATTTTTTAGACCTTACAATCTCTGTCGATTCCTCTGGTACATTACATTTACCTCCATTTACAAAAAGGAAACTGACAGAAATAGTATCCTCAGGGCGGATAGTTTTCACACTCCAGGACTTATCTCCAATATTCCACATGGGCAGTTCCAGAGACTTAAACGAATTTGTGATTGTAAAAATGATTTAAAATTACAAGCCAATGTTATGTATCAAAGGTTTGAAAAACGAGGTTACAACCAGAAAACCCTGAATCAAGCTTTATCCAAAACCAAGTCTATTGAAAGGTCAAACCTGTTTAAAAGAAACACGCAATAAACCAACTAACAGGATTTTCTGCTCCTTTCAATACAGTAATAACATAACAAGGATACAACGCATTGTCAAGTGATGCTTCTTTTGCTCCCATTTTTGCAGAGCCTCCTTTATTTGCCACTAGAGCCCCTACTCTTAAGGACAAACTTGTAAAAAACTATTTGGCTGGTCGAGTTAGTGTCGTCAGAGGTACTAAGCCAAATGTGTCAAACTCAAGGCCCGGGGGCCGGATGCGGCCCTCCACATAATTTTTGCGGCCCTCAAGGTCTTATAATGCTTATGTTAATTTTATATTACTGCCAGGAGTAATCTGGGTGTCTTAACCTAATGAAATGATTCGTCTCAAATTTAAAGAGTAAGTCATTTTTCAGACTAATGCAATGTGTATTTAGTCATTTTCTCTTCAATAAATGTACTATTATCAAATACAGAAACTATTATTTGTTGTATGTCAAAGATTAACAAGGTTAATTTTAGTTACAACCGGCCCTTCCAGGACAATCCTGATGCCAATGTGGCCCTTTGTCAAAATGAGTTTGACACCCCTGTACTAAGCCAAAGGAAATTACTGACATATTGTCATGATCATGCTCCGCCTACCTGGTGGGAGCAATCCCCCTTCCTCACAGCTGCAACCTTTTCAATCAGCCCACATCTGGTTCACTGCAATCAAGCTCTCCATATCTACCCGGTTCAACCACCACACCCTGCCAGTTCGTTCGTTTATAATCTGTGGTAAATACTTACGTGGCTCCTGAAGTCTGAAACTTTTTGGTTTAAGAGATCAGTAACTCGTTTTTGTTATTTTTCTAGTTTATGTTGGTCCAGCTCCACTTACCTCTGCCTCTCGGTCTAGCCTGCTCCAGCTCCACTCTCGATCCAGCCTGCTCCAGCTCCACTCTCGGTCCAGCGTGCTCCAGCTCCACTAACCTCTGCCTCTCGGTCCAGTCTGCTCCAGCTCCACTTATCTCTGCCTCTCGGTCCAGTCTGCTCCAGCTCCACTTACCTCTGCCTCTCGGTCCAGCCTGCTCCAGCTCCACTTACCTCTGCCTCTCGGTCCAGTCTGCTCCAGCTACACTTACCTCTGCCTCTCGGTCCAGTCTGCTCCAGCTCCACTTACCTCTGCCTCTCGGTCCAGTCTGCTCCAGCTACACTTACCTCAGCCTCTCGGTCCAGTCTGCTCCAGCTCCACTTACCTCTGCCTCTCGGTCCAGCCTGCTCCAGCTCCACTCTCGGTCCTGCCTGCTCCAGCTCTAGTTCCCCTTCCCCTTCACTCCTTTGCCCTAGTCCTTAAACTAAATAAATCTTGTTAAACCTTTCCGTGTGTGGGTTTGCATTTTGGGTCCAACTCCAGCTATTGCAACACATATAACATGCAATACAAAGTTTGAGTGGAAAAAAGAAGATAAGGAGAACAAAGTTCTTTGGAGTGACATACCCTTCTTTACAGAAGTACTTTATCTCTGTCCCATAAACAAAACCATCTCCATTGATGATTGATAGTGTCCATTGGTAATGTTGGCTGGAGGTGGACAAGGTTTTACTGAGAAGACAAAAGTTTGTTAGGACATTATGGTCTTACAAACTTAAAGTCTGTCTTGTACTCACATTTGCAGACTTCTGTGTGTTCAGGTGTCCAGTTGTCGTCAGTGCAAACGTAACGGATCGGACGTTTTGAAGTGTATCCAGAGTTACAGGTAAAACTGACAATGTCGCCTTTTGGGTAAGTGATTTGAAAGTTTTGTGGAAAGGCATTAGGAACCAAAAAAACGAGACGGAACCCAAGGCAAACCCCTGTTTGACATAAAATTATTTTTTTTTAATTAATTGATAATGTTTTTGCGTGCATTTATTCAAAGGCTTACTTTTGTGCCACTGTACTCCACATTAAGGTTATAATAAGTGCTTAACATGTTTAATAATTATCATAATGAAATGTAGGCCTACTGTAAAGAGTTCACATAATTACATACCCATATACACATGTAAATACAGTACATTTACCACTTCCTGTACTTACGTTGACATGAGGGTAAACTGTTGGACCACCCAGTGTTTAAACAGGTTCGAGTGTCTTCAGTACTTGTCATTTCATACCTGCAACAAACGATAAGAACAATATTTAAAGGAGATATTTCTTTGTAATCTCAAAAGAATACAAATCTTTTAAACAAAAGTGTACGTGGCAGCCTTTTGATTTTTTATTTGAAATACAAAATTCAGAATCAAAAAACGACCACTTCCCATTTTCCAATTTCAAATTTAAGTAATATATATATATATATATATATATATATATATATATATATATATATATATAATATATATATATATATATATATATATATATATATATATATATTTATATTTGATTACAAAAATCAGAAAATGAAGAAAAATTTTGAATTTTGCAAGCTCCAGGAAATGTACCAAGACTTGGTCTGTCCCTTCCCCGGGAAAAGGGTGCTGTGATACAGGAAGGAACAGAGCCCATCTACGCCCATGTGCTACTTCCACATGTGTGGCTAAAGCTGACTGTGCCAAAAGTTGTGTCCAGCTCCTTTGTGCAGTCTTGGACTGACCTCCAGCATTCGGTATGAAGCATAAAGCCTTTACCCTTATGATAAAACCTTGAGCGTTTTACCCGGAGCATGGGGCTTTAGATTGGCTCTGTTCTTTCACAGATCACAGCACACTTTTCCCAGGGAAGAGAGAGAGACCAAGCCTTGGTACATTTCCTAGAGCTTGCAAAATTTGAAACCCAAAATCAAATAACAAACGTTTTTCACTTTTTTTTCCTTTTTCTGATTTTCGTTTTAATCAAATATTTAAAAAAAAACATGTCCTGTGTTTTGACCTAATTTTGACAGTTGGAGCTGCCTTCAGTGGGGTCAGTCTGAAATCATTGAGTTCTATGTCGTATGTGCGTAGCCCTCTACGGGCTTTGCTATTGGCTAGTACACTCCTAGGCTCCTATATAAGCCATGCGACGCCATTTTGGAACCCTCTTATACACTCAGCGCCCGAGAAGTTTTTCTTGCATCGCTAAGAAGAATAAGAAGATGAAGGATAGGACTTACCACTGTCTCTTTGCCCGAGATCTTCACCTTCCGGTGTCGGGCACTGGAGCTGCGGTTGCTGTATGGAATTACATCTTGAAGACGGACCTATCAGCGACTATCAGAGGCTCCTCCATGGCTCGTCTTGCGGACCAGCATTCTCACAGAGGGAAGAACTGCAGCTCACAGCATGGCGGTATCCTGACTGGATCACTCGAGGCCCGAGTCCCCTAGCGCCGGTAAAGGGAAGCACGGTTTGCAGTTTGTGGAGCTGCCTCCCCAGAGCCCTGGCATCTTGCCAGCGGCGCAGGGTTTCGAGCCAACTCGCCCGAGCCCTCTGGAGACCGGCGTGTCTTTCTCCGAGAGAGGGAAGAGAGCACGACTGCGGCTCGTGGATTCTGCTTTCTCAGAGCCCTGGCCCGGGTCCAGCGGCGCGAGGTTTTTGAGGCAGCCAACTCTCCTCAGCAAACCTCTGTTCGGCAGGATTGAGCGAAGCTCCGCGCACGCCTTCCCTGAGGTGACAGTGGTGGATGCAGTTGCAGTGAAGAGGACAGCCTCCCCCGATGCTAGGTAAAGCACAAGTCACACAGGTACCGTTTAGAATGGGTCCTAGTGTTTGTATGAGCTTACTACAACACAGGTTGTTGTGTTAGCTAGTGGCTTTGGTCATGTGCCCTTTGGACCGGATCCTCATGCTGGTTGGAGCTGCGCGAAGCTGTCCCCAGAGGCTCCTTTTGTTGGCCGGTACCTGAACATGACTATGGTTCTATGAAACAGGTGAATGTCACATTGTACATAGAACTGTGTGTAGTGTGTCATGCCAGGAGTGGTGTTACATAATCACATGTGCAACATGCTCCACTGCAAGGTGAGTGGCGTTTTCGCACTAATATTACACAATCACATGTGCAACTTGTTCCACTGCAAGGTCAGTGGCGTGTTCGCACTAGTATTACACAATCATGTGTCCAACCTGTTTCACTACAAGATCAGTGGCGTATTCGCACTAGAGGTGCGCTACACAGTCACATGTCCAACCTGTTCCCACTGCAAGGTGAGTGGCGTGTTCCCACAAGAAGTGTGTTACACAGTCACACATGTTCAGCCTGTTCCCACTGCAAAGTGAGTAGCGTGTTCGCATTAGAGGTGTTCACAGTCACATATCCACCATCTTCTCTCTCTGCAACATAAGTGGCGTGTTTGCACAAGAAGTGTGTTACGCAGTCAGTCACAATTTCATTCTGCGTGTACAGGTCTATTCCATCTGTTGCCCACATGTGAAGACTTTCCATCTGCAATGTGTGTAGTGTGATCGCACCAGGAGTGCAGTTCACAGCTACACATGTGAAGACTCCTGTATGTGTGTGTAACGTGTTCACACAAGGACTGTCACACGTTTGAAAAGTTCTGGTAAGTGTGTAGCGTGTTCGCACCAGAAATGCGTCACACAATCATACATGTGAAGACTCCTGTAATGTGTGTAGTGTGTTCGCACCAGGAGTGTGTCACACAGTCACACATGGTAAATGGTCTAATATTTAAAGCGCTTTTCCACCACTCAGAGCACGTTACATTCAAGGATCCACTCACTCAGTGTACGCAACACGGAGGGAAGGTGGGTTACGGCTCTTCTCTTGTCACTCATCGAAGTTGTGACGAGGCCCAAACTTGCTTTGCTTCTGAGATCTGAGTCTGGCTTGGGACAAGCAAGTGAAGACTCCTTGCCACTGTAACTTGTATCAGGAGGGTCTCACAATTGCACATAATGGAGCCTTTAACCTCTCTGGGTGTGCAGTGTATGTGTTTACCTTGTACGATGCACAGACACATTTGCGACTTCCTGTCCAGTGTACTGTTTGCTAGCCTATGAACACCAGGAGGGGTGTTGCACTATCACACCTTGGTTTCCTTTTCAGTGCATTTGTGCTATGTGCTCACATCAGAAGTGTGTTGCACTGTAACACTAGAACTTCTTTTCCAGTGTAACTGCGTACAGGCGTGTTCACACTAGGACTGGCACTGCCGAGTCACACATTTGGATCACCTCCAAAGTGTTAATGTGTAGTTGTGTTCCCACCAGGACTGTGTTGCAAAGTCACATATTTATGACCTCTTTTCCAGCTTCACTGTGTGCAAGTGTATTCACACAAGTGTATCGCACAGTCACACTTTTTGGACCTCGTCTGTCAGACAACGCAGTGGTGACATGTCTGGTCAGACTGAGAGGTGCCCTGTTCAAAGTCTGTTGAAGTGGGCCGCCCTTTAGACGGTTCTCGTTTTGCTAAGAGAACGGGAGACTTGTGTGTATCGATGCACCCAGCAGAACTGCCCTTCAGCTTGGATTGGCTTGTTGTGGTTGGGCCCAACCCGGCTTGTTGCTTAAGATTGTGATCTCAGGCCTCCAGGGTCACCCAGCTCAATCTTTATTTGTGTGTGACACCTTTACCCCAGGCTCACACTGCATCCAGTCCAACTCCGGTTCAGCCACCGGAGCCTTTACTTAACTTGAAAAGTCCAAGAGTGGCTCACAAGGCTACAGTCCAGTCCGGTGTCTTCAGTACAGCCAATCCGGCACTCCGAAAATGTTTAGTTTGTTTAAAATTTTGGCCGGACGCCGGAGCGCACCGGAGCCCTTTTTGGTGAAGTTGTGAAAACAAGACACGATAAACAGGAAACCAAGCGAGCGCTGGTGAAGTGAATCCGGTGATTTACAAAATAAAATCATTATGTTTCCACAAATATGTCAAAATACGACATTTGCACAATTATGTAACACATGGGGTGTAATAAACCTCCCGTGCTTATTCATTGTGTTTCGAAAAATCAAAAAGAAAATCAACTTACATGAAATCAGCCCAAAACTCGGCGCAAGTGTTCTTGTTTACATATACATGTGTGAGCGATCGCGTAATCTCCCAAATTTAACGTGAACCTCTGTGAGTTCGGGGTCTCGTAAGGTCGGCAGCAGAACCTGTGGCTGCAGCAGGACTGCAGACCTCTGGAGCTAATGTGAGTCACCCACCGTAGCAAGACCGCTCCGGTGGCTGCACAAGATTGGGACTGGATGCAGTGTGAGCCCGGGGCTAACGTACCTGGTGGTTATGGTGAGGTCAGTCGCTCACCTAGGCTTGAGCGCCGGACAATTCTAAACAGGGGGTGCATGCCGTCTTCCATTTTGATCAATTGGGCATTGTGGACTTCTGTTTTGGGCTATGCTTTGTTAGGCGCTCTCAGAAGGTGGCCTTTTCGCTTACCAAATGTACTTAAGGATGTGAAAGTCCTTTTCATAGAGATGGCTGCTGGAACATTCCTTTATCACATACAGAGTACAGGTGCTCTTCAAAGTGGCTGCCATTGTACTCTGTTGATCTTCAGAAGGTGGCCTTATGGGTCACAGATGTGCAGGTGCTCTTGAAAGAGGCGGCCTTTGTGCATCCATACATATTTATTGTACAGAGTACAGGCGCTCTTGATAGATGTGGTTATTGTACTCTGCGCTGCACACTGTTTGGCATCCTTCAAAGGAGCGACCTGTGTGCTTGCATTTTGTAGATGCCTTTAAGCGCAATAGACCAGGTGGTCTGTGGTATGGAGGATTCAGAGTGCCACAATTCAATATATAAATACAGCATTAAATAATTAATTAAATATGCCATTAAATAAATATATTTTGAAATAAATAAACAAATAAATAATTAAATGTACAATAAAATGAATAAATGAATTATAATTATTAATAATTAATTAAATAATTAATGTACAAATAAATAATTAAATAAATAAATAAATAAATACTGAAATAATTAATTAAATAATTAAATGTGGCAATAATTAAATACATACATTATTACATAATTAAATGTGTCGATATATGTTCAAATACATCTTTAAATAAATAAATGTTTCAATAAATCTTAAAAAAATAAATAAAACTATTTATTTATTTATTTCCCTATTTATTTCCCTATTTCCTTTTACATTTCATCATGGTGCCGCGATCTTGAAATAAATCTGTCAGTCTCACTCATCACCTCAGTGGGCGGGACTTCCTCCGCTTTGGATCAGTCCATTTCTGTGCGGGGGTTTCTCCCTGGTCCATTGCTCTCGCTGATATGAGTGCCCTGTCTCCACCTGCAGTTCTGATCGTGCTCCGGGTGGTGCCTTTCGTAGCATTTGCCGGGGACATATCACAGTTTTCCGGGGGATGTGGAGCCATCCTCCCGTGGACAGTTACGTGACCTGGGCCTGGGGTACGTGCTGCGACAGGTGGGTCCTGGGCCTGTGACACTCGCTCACCGTCTGCGACGAGGCAACAGCCTCTCACGGTTCAGTCTGAGGCTCGGAGGGAGAATGAGCCGCTGAGAGCCTTTATGGTTGTGTGGACAGGGGCGCATGGGAACAACCCTCACTCGCCGTGGTACGAGGTGGGAGTTCTGTGTTCGATATTTGGCTTCACATCTACAGCTGGAGCTTAGCCTGACTGTAGCCGGGACATCGTTAGCTTTGTGTGGGGAGCTTAGCCTGACTGTAGCCGGGACATCGTTAGCTTTGTGTGGGAGCTTAGCTGTGAAGTGTCGCTACTGTTGATATGTGTTTAGGGACCGTCAATAAAATACTCGTGCTTCATGAAAAATGTGACATCTTAAGAATGTATTGCAGTACTTTTTCATAAAGCACGAGCAACTTATAACGGTCCCTAAGCACGTATTACCCACGTAGCAGTCGTGTGGCAGCTGATTCTGGCTTTCATCTGGTACTGCTGGGTAAATGACGACTCGATTGTCAGATGCTGCTTTCGGACTGTACACATGACAACTTTGCCCAGATGAACCGGGAGATGAAACATCGTATGGTCGTCAACGAGCCACATAAAGTTGCTACGTGGGTACACTTCACAGCTAAGCTCCCCACACAAAGCTAACGATGTCCCTGGCTACAGTCAGGCTAAGCTCCCCACACAAAGCTAACGCTGTTCGGCTACAGTCAGGCTAAGTTCCAGCTGTAGATGTGAAGCCAAATATCGAACACAGAACTCCCACCTCGTACCACGGCGAGTGAGGGTTGTTCCCATGCGCCCCTGTCCACACAACCATAAAGGCTCTCAGCGGCTCATTCTCCCTCCGAGCCTCAGACTGAACCGTGAGAGGCTGTTGCCTCGTCGCAGACGGTGAGCGAGTGTCACAGGCCCAGGACCCACCTGCCGCAGCACGTACCCCAGGCCCAGGTCACGTATCTGTCCACGGGAGGATGACTCCACATCCCCCGGAAAACTGTTATATGTCCCCGGCAAACGCTACGAAAGGCACAACCCGGAGCACGATCAGAACTGCAGGCGGAGACAGGGCACTCATATCAGCGAGAGCAATGGACCAGGGAGAAACCCCCGCACAGAAATGGACTGATCCAAAGCGGAGGAAGTCCCGCCCACTGAGGGTGATTTTTTTTAAGATTTATTGAAACATTTATTTATTTAAAGATGTATTTGAACATATATTGACACATTTAATTATGTAATAATGTATGTATTTAATTATTGCCACATTTAATTTTTTTGTTAATTATTTCAGTATTTATTTATTTATTTAATTATTTATTTATTTGTACAATTCATTATTTAATTAATTATGTAAATAATTATTTATTCATTTAATTCATTTTATTGTACATTTAATTACTTATTTGTTTATTTATTTCAAAATATATTTATTTACTGGCATATTTAATTAATTATTTAATGGTGTATTATATAATTGAATTGTGGCACTCTGAATCCTCCATACTGTGGTGGCTTCGGCATGCTCCATTCATGTTACGCCAGGCCTGATGGGAGTACAGTCTTCCCTACTGCCTTCGCGTAGGATTTAGCGAAGCCCGTAGAGGGCGTAGCACATACGACATAGAAATCTTAGTTACCTAATGTAACTGTAGTTCTACATCAGTCCTGGCCTCTCTTAGCTGAGTGCTAAGAGGGTTCCAAAATGGTGTGCATGGCTTATATAGGGTCTAGGAGCCCCCTCACATTATTGGGAGCAGGTGGATATTTTTTCTCAGGGCTAGGCGGAGCCTAGGATTGTACTAGCCAATAGCGAAGCCCGTAGAGGGCTACGCACATACGACGAAACTACAGTTACATTAGGTAACTAAGATGTCCTGTGTGTGTGTGAGGCTCAATAGTCTATTTAGCTCTAGTGAATTCTCGTGTCATTAATACTAAATCACTTAAAATAACTTGCATACAAGGTTTGAGTAGACAGAAGAGGTAATGAGAACAAAAAGTCCTCGGAGTGACATACCCTTTATTACAAAAATACTGAATCATTGTCCCGTAAGCAAAGTTCTCTCCGTGGATGATCTGATAGTATCCATTGGAAATGTTGGCAGGAAGCACACAAGCTTGTGCTGAGAAAACAAATTTGTTATGAAACTGCTCTGCACAAAAGATAAAAAATCAGCATATGGACTTCTGCGCCTGTAACAATAGCATACAGGTTTGACAGTTTTACCACCAAAATGTACAGTTTACATGAGAAATATAGGTCTGTACTTAAACACTCCTGATCAAAATCTTAAGACCAGTTGAAAAATGGCTAGAATTTACCTTTTACACATTTGGATTGTAATGAGGTTTTAAGCAGAGCTACATTATGCAAAAGCAAGAAGGGGGAGTTTGACAAAAGGCACTTTGAAAAAGTAATTCATTTAGAACAGTTAAACTGAAATAGGCTGTTTTTTAGCTGATCAAAAGTTTAAGACCATCACTCAAAAAACAACATAAAACTCTCCAAACAAAAATGTTCTCAGTAGGACTCAGTAATGAGTTGCTCCACCGTTCTTGTTAATCACTTCAAACGTTCAGCTGGATGTGAGTGTTTATAAAAAGAGATTGGGAACATTGCTTCAAATGATGAAGATGGTTCACAAAGAGCATCAACTGTCAGGAACTGATGACCATTTTTATAAACTTCCCTTGTCATCCATCCCAAATGTTCTCTATGGATTTAGATCAGGGGAAACATGCAGAATGGTCCAAAAGAGTGATGTTATTCTCCCAGAAGAAGTCCTTCGTCAAGTGACAAAAGACTTCTGCAGCGTTGTCCTGTTGACAAACCAGCTGTTACCACACAGACCAGAGCCTCACACAGACCAGGGCCCTCAGTCATGAGGGAAGCTCGCTGCAACATCTGCACCTAACCAGCCGCTGTTTGACCTGCACCACCTGAAGCTCCAGCGTTTGACCTGCACCACCTGAAGCTCCAGCGTTTGACCTGCACCACCTGAAGCTCCAGCGTTCCACTGAATGAAAAAGCAGCCCACACCAGGATGGAGCTCCCTCCACTGTGCCGGGGAGAAAAACATCTCAGGTGGATCTCCTTGTCATGTCAGTAACGTTAGAAGTCATCTGGACCGTCAATGTTAATTTTTTTTTCTCATCAGTGTCTCATGTTTGCTGCTCCTGGCAAAGTCTAAACGAGCAGTTTTGTGGCGTTGAAGGAGACGAGGTCTTTAAAGTGTTTTTTTGTTTTTGAAACCCTTTTCCTAAAGATCCCGTCTGATGTTTATTGTGCTGCAGTTGGCTCCAGTGAGGGCCATAATGTGGTTCGAGGAGCGCCCTGTGTCTTGACAAACACCCATTAGGATCCTCCGGCTCAGCACAGGTGTCATTTTTTGGGGTCTACACTTGACTTTGTTGTTCCATAATGCTCAGGAGAACATTTAGAATGAGTGTCTGACAGCGTCCAGCCTCAGCAGCAGTGAGTCGCTGTGAGAGGCTTTGCTTATGCAGCACGATGACCCGGCCACGTTCAAGAAGTTTTGGATTTTATTTTTAAGCTCCCATGCTTAGTTATTTTGTTCTTTCCGGTAAAGATTCGACCTTGTCTGTGGTTCAAAAGCCACATTTTGTTCTAGCAAAAAACAAAAACCCTCAGTGAGCTGCTTCTTTTAAACTGCTATGGGCACAGTGACGTATCTCAATAAAATATGAACCAGCATCTGTTTATTAGTGCACACAGTTTGGTGTCTACACATTTACTCTAGTAATGGGCAAACAATGATTGAACATGGAATTTAAAAGCCTAAATGTACTGTATGTTTCTACAATCTTTAGAGATACTGTCTGTAACTGTCTGAACTGCAACATGTGTTTTTTATGTTTGGTTCCTTTAAAATAAACTCACAGATGAAACCTAACACGACATATGTATGTACTGTATGTGAGAGAGAGACAGAGAGAGAGAAGAAGAGAGTAAGAGAGAGAGAGGAGAGAGAGAGAGAGAGAAGAAGAGAGTAAGAGAGAGAAGAGAGAGAGAGAGAGAAGAAGAGAGTAAGAGAGAGAGAGGAGAGAGAGAGAGAGAGAAGAGAGTAAGAGAGAGAGAGAGAGAAGAGAGTAAGAGAGAGAGAGAAGAGAGTGAGAGAGAGAGAGAAGAAGAGAGAGAGAGGAGAGAGAGAGAGAAGAAAGAGAGAGATAGGAGAAAGAGAGACAGAGAGAAGAAGAGAGTAAGAAAGAGAGAGAGGAGAGGAGAGAGAAGGAAGAGAAAGGATGAGAAAAAAGAGATAGGAAGAAAGAGAGACAGAGAGAGAGAGAAGAGAGGAGAGAGTAAGAGTGAGAGGAGAGAGTAAGAGTGAGAGGAGAAAGAGAGAGAGAGATAAGAGAGTAAGAGAGAGAAGAAAGAGAAGAGAGAGAGGAGAAAGAGAGATGAAAGAGAGGAGAAAGCGACAAGGGGGGTGAGAAAGTGAGGGAGAGAGAAACAGAGAGAAGGAGCGAGAAAGAGAAGAAGAGGAGAGAGAAAGAGAGAGAGAGTGAGAAAGAGTGAGAGATGAGAGGAAAAAAAGGAAGAGGGAGAGGAGAGAGAATAAGAGAAAGGAGGAGGAGGAGCAATGACCCGGCTGAAAGTGTCTTACCTTGTGCCACAGTCGAATCCACGAAGCCGCTCAGAAACAGCAGAACCACCACATTCCACTTCATCTCAGCGTTTGGACTGAAAACCTTTGAAACTGTTTCATAGCCTCCCTCCTCAGTGTTTGTTTAATCCAGACGATCAATAAGTAGTAAAGGTCCTGTTTATCTGCCTCGTGTTTTACAGTAATTGATCAATATAAATGTAACTGTAAAAAAGTCACAAGGCAGAGGAGGTAAGTCTACGTACTTCAATCTCTTAGGTTTTTAAGTTATGAGAGAGAGAGAGAAAGAGAGGGAGAGAAAGAGAGAGAGGGAGAGAAAAAAAGAGAAAGAGAGGAGAAAGAGAAAGTAAGAGAGAGAAGAATGAGAGAGAGAAAGGAGGAAGAGAGTGAGAGGAGAGACAGAGTGAGAGGAGAAAGAGAGAGGAAGAGGAGAAAGAGGGAGTAAGAGACATCAAGAGAGAAGAGGAAAGAGAGAGAGAGGAGAAAGAGAGAAGAAAAAAGAGGAGAGAGAGAAGAAAAAAGAGAGAGGAGAGAGAGAGTAAGAGAGAGGAGAATGAGAGAGAGAAGAAAGGGAGAGAAGAAAAAGAAAGAGAATGAGAGGAGAAAGAAAGAGCCAGAGGAGAAAGGGAGAGAAGAAACAAGGAGAGAGAGATGTGAAAGAAAGAGAGGGAGAGAAAAAAGAGAAAGAGAGGAGAAAGTGAGAGAGAAGAAAAGAGAGGAGAGAGACGAGAAAGAGAGAGCGAAAGGAGAAAGGGAGAGAAGAAACTAGGAGAAAGAGGGAGTAAGAGAGAGGAGAGAGAGAGAGAAAGGAGAGAGAGAGGAGAGAGTAGAGAGTTGAAAGACAGTGAAGGGAGAGAGAGAGAGAGTGTGTCAGCTCACACTCATGAGTTTAACTGCCCCGTTATTTTTTACAGTGAACATTCTTTCTAATCATTGTCGTGACTGAAGTTTGTAAAATCAAGTTGTACTTCAAAAGTTTTACTCAAACAAAACAAAACACATATTACAGGTGAATATTTACAGAATCATTAGAAAACCGTAACTCGATGCTTCTCGATGACCTCTGACCTTCTCTCTTCTGACCTCTGACCTCTGCTCTGTAAAGTTAAAGTCAGTCAGTAAATTCACACGTTTTCTGTTTATTTCCGTTTATTGTTTCATCTATAAATCTGATCAAACACAGTGCCAAACGTATTTACAAAACAAAAACAGCTTTGTTCAAGTGAAGCTTAAATCCTGTGAACTGAACCGCTAAAAATAACACTTTATTCGTGTTAAATGTCCCGTGAATATACAGTCTCCTTCGTATAAGGACAAAATATATGATTCAAATGTTCAAAAACCTTTAGCAGAATGATAGTTTTATTAACAGAGGCTCAGACACGAATCCAAGAAATCTGTGTTTTTAGTCAAAATTACAAAATCAGACAATAGGGGTTATGCACTAACGTCTTCCGCACTCAGATAGACAGAGGCCGCTACATCCGGTGGCGTAGTTGCCATAGTGACAAAGCTGTTTACTCCAAAGGCGATGAACATCACACGAGGTTTTTTGTGCTAGTCCTGAAGCAATCCTCTTAGAAAAAGACGTTTTCTTTGTCATCTGTTTTAGACGCAGCGACGGCTGTTACAGCAAGAAAAGAGCCGCTTTTGAACCAGGTTTTCATGAGGAAAAGTTGTAAAAGTGAGCGAACAACGCGAGCTCCACGCATACGGAGGTTTTCACATGAAAAAATAATAAAAGTGAGAACTACGCGCACAGATAAGACTCGCTGCTCATGAGCCCGGGCAGAGGTGCTTTGGGCCGTGAAGAAGTGAGCACACACAGACAGCTCCCGGCCCACGGCGCCTCTGCCTGGGCTTATCAGCACAGTGAATCTCAGCAGGTGCGCGGAGCTTCTCGAATGTGGGCGGAGCTCGCGTAGTCCGCTCACTTTTACAACTTTTCATTATGAAAACCAAGCGGCACTTTTCCTGCAGTTACAGCCGTCACTACGTCTACAACAGATGACAAAAGAGAACTTTTTTTCTGAGAGGATTGCTTCAGGACTTGTCTGATGTCCATCGCCTTTGGAGTAAACAGCTCTGTCACTATGGCAACCACGCCACCGGATGTAGCGGCCTATGTCTATCTGAGTGCGGAAGACGTTAGTCCATAACCCCAATTCTAAATGATAAAAGTCTAAATTAATCTGTGTCTGGGCTCAGTTTGTTGCTTGTTTCAGATCTGTGTAATTTCTCATTTTGGAAATAAATTGTTTTTTTTTTGGAAATAAATCTGTTTACAAAGTGAATAAAGTTTGTGTTTATCCTTTTATTATTTTAGAAACACTTTATAATCATGAACGGATACAAGACTTTTGCAAATGTTTGTGAATTACTACTAAATACAGTAATTAGATAGTTTTACCTCCTCGTCAGCGTCCGGACTTGGCGGTGCTTGTATCTCTGCATCTGTCCATCTCTCACTGCCATCAGGAAACTTTACTGCCATTATTACTTAAACTAAAACTTTCCGACGTGTCTGGAGTCGTTGATGTTCCTGAGCCCTGTTCTATGAAGCTAGATTTGGGGTTTAGAGAGGTAAGTTCTGGGTTAAACCTGGTCTGGTTCTACAAAACTGGATCATTTCCTATCAGGGCAGATCTCTATGGCAACATAAACCCATAACCTGCTCTGGTTCAGGATAAGTTCCTGAATAAGTTAAAAAGACAAGGTGCTGGCCAATCAGAGACGAGAATTCAGGCGTTTGTAAAAAGAGAAAGCGAGGGCAACGCAGGAATGAGGAAATGTGAAAATCAAGGCGTATTCTTTTATATCAATGTGATGCATGTAGCCGATTTATAAAGAGAAACCATGAGATCTGATATGTAACAGTGACAAGCGCAGACTCCACTTGAAGCTGCAGCGCGCTTCCTTCACTTAGATTTTAATACTCGTTTATTTCATGTCATGATTGACGTTTCCTCATGTTTGAAGTCCACAGCTCGGTTGTTCTGATTGGTCTGTTTGTGTTAACCCCTCCCTCTGCTCCGTGACACGGCTTCATTGAGAAAATCCAGGTGTAACAGATCCAGTTGTGAACTCGTTTCGTAGGACAGATTATCCAGAGAGGCTCATGTCTGGTTTAGTCGACCTGGGTTAGATAAACGTATCCAGGAGAAATTCAGTGACGTTCACATTACAGGCCTCAGGAGCTAAGTTGGTCCTAGATTGGTCTCCCTGGTTCCTGGTCCTTTTTATGTGGGAACACGCCAGAAAAGGGGCTAAAAAGGTTACAGGAACAACAAAAAACAGTGAAAACGTCTCATCTTTACATACGAGTTTATTCAGTTAGAACGCTCAGGTGTAAGTAATGCTCAGGTGATGTTATCTTAGTAATTTACAAACATTTGTAAATGATTAGTATCTGTTCATTATTATAAACGGTTATCTGATCTTATTTTGTTTACTCCTCACAGTAGTTGTTGTTTTTTTGTCTACAGAATCTACAAGTTCTAAAATATTTTGATTCGCAATCTTTTGTAAAGCGTCTAGTTTTTGTTTATGCTGTTCTGTCATTTTGTTTACATTCCTACAATCTTTTTCATTGTTGCGTGTTTTGTGAACCATGGTCCTTTTTGTTTATACTTTTGAGTTTTTGTTTACAGTCTTTGTTGCCTTTGTTTACACTTTCTTGTCATGCTTGTAAACCTTGTACACATTTCTCATTTTCACACTTTGTTGTTTACAGTTTGTAGTTGTTTTTGTTTACAGTTGTTTTTGTTTACGCTCTGTAGTTGTTTTTGTTTGGGAGAAAGTCCGTGGGTCTCATCTTCATTTCCACAAACGGGATGGACACATCTTTGCCTTTCCACGACGTCCAGATGATTCCCTGAAAAACAAGATTCCATAAACATCACTTATTGTCTCTTTATGTAAAAAAAAATACTTGATTTAGTTAGTTTGTTTGTTTTTTGTTTGGACTTGTTTGTACCTGATGTTTGGACTTGTTTGTACGCTGATGTTTGGACTTGTTTGTACCCGATGTTTATTGTTTTACCTGATGTTTGGACTTGTTTGTACCTGATGTTTTGGACTTGTTTGTACCATGTTTGGACTTGTTTGTACCTGATGTTTGGACTTGTTTGTACCTGATGTTTGGACTTGTTTGTACCTGATGTTTGGAGTCGTTTGTACCTGATGTTTGGAACTTGTTTGTACCTGATGTTTGGACTTGTTTGTACCTGATGTTTGGACTTGTTTGTACCTGATGTTTGGACTTGTTTGTACCTGATGTTTGGACTTGTTTGTACCTGATGTTTGGACTTGTTTGTATCTGATGTTTGGACTTGTTTGTACCTGATGTTTGGAGTCGTTTTGTACCTGATGTTTGGACTTGTTTGTACCTGATGTTTGGACTTGTTTGTACCTGATGTTTGGACTTGTTTGTACCTGATGTTTGGACTTGTTTGTACCTGATGTTTGGACTTGTTTGTACCTGATGTTTGGACTTGTTTGTACCTGATGTTTGGACTTGTTTGTACCTGATGTTTGGATTGTTTGTACCTGATGTTTGGACTTGTTTGTAGCTGATGTTTGGACTTGTTTGTACCTGATGTTTGGACTTGTTTGTACTGATGTTTGGACTTGTTTGTACCTGAGTGTTTGGACTTGTTTGTACCTGATGTTTGGACTTGTTTGTACCTGATGTTTGGACTTGTTTGTACCTGATGTTTGGACTTGTTTGTACCTGATGTTTGGACTTGTTTGTACCTGATGTTTGGACTCGTTTGTACCTGATGTTTGGACTTGTTTGTACCTGATGTTTGGACTTGTTTGTTACCTGATGTTTGGACTTGTTTGTACCTGATGTTTGGAGTTGTTTGTACCTGATGTTTGGACTTGTTTGTAGCTGATGTTTGGACTTGTTTGTACCTGATGTTTGGACTTGTTTGTAGCTGATGTTTGGACTTGTTTGTACCTGATGTTTGGACTTGTTTGTACCTGATGTTTGGACTTGTTTGTACCTGATGTTTGGACTTGTTTGTACCTGATGTTTGGACTTGTTTGTACCTGATGTTTGGACTTGTTTGTACCTGATGTTTGGACTTGTTTGTACCTGATGTTTTGGAGTCGTTTGTACCTGATGTTTGGATTGTTTGTAGCCTGATGTTTGGCTGTGGAGTTCTTGTACCATGCTGGGTACGATGTGGACTTGTTTGACCTGATGTTTGGACTTGTTTGTACCTGATGTTTGGACTTGTTTGTACCTGATGTTTGGACTTGTTTGTACCTGATGTTTGGACTTGTTTGTACCTGATGTTTGGACTTGTTTGTACCTGATGTTTGGACTTGTTTGTACCTGATGTTTGGACTTGTTTGTACCTGATGTTTGGACTTGTTTGTACCTGATGTTTGGACTTGTTTGTACCTGATGTTTGGACTTGTTTGTACCTGATGTTTGGACTTGTTTGTACCTGATGTTTGGACTTGTTTGTACCGATGTTTGGACTTGTTTGTACCCGATGTTTGGACTTGTTTGTACCTGATGTTTGGACTTGTTTGTACCTGATGTTTGGACTCGTTTGTACCTGATGTTTGGACTTGTTTGTACCTGATGTTTGGACTTGTTTGTTCCTGATGTTTGGAGTCGTTTGTACCTGATGGTTTGGACTTGTTTGTACCTGATATTTGGACTTGTTTGTACCTGATGTTTGGACTTGTTTGTACCTGATGTTTGGACTTGTTTGTACCTGATGTTTGGACTTGTTTGTATCTGATGTTTGGAGTCGTTTGTACCTGATGTTTGGACTCGTTTGTACCTGATGTTTGGACTTGTTTGTACCTGATGTTTGGACTTGTTTGTACTGATGTTTGGACTCGTTTGTACCTGATGTTTGGACTTGTTTGTACCTGATGTTTGGACTTGTTTGTACCTGATGTTTGGAGTCGTTTGTACTTGATGTTTAGACTTGTTTGTACCTGATGTTTGGAGTTGTTTGTACCTGATTTTGGACTCGTTTGTACCTGATGTTTGGACTTGTTTGTACCTAATGCTTGAACTTGTTTGTAGCTGATGTTTGGAGTCGTTTGTACTTGATTTTTGGACTTGTTTGTACTTGATGTTTGGACTTGTTTGTACCTGATGTTTGGAGTCGTTTGTACCTGATGTTTGGACTTGTTTGTACCTGATGTTTGGACTTGTTGTACCTGACGTTTGGACTTGTTGTACCTGATGTTTGGACTTGTTTGTACCTGATGTTTGGACTTGTTTGTACCTGATGTTTGGAGTCGTTTGTACCTGATGTTTGGAGTTGATGCCGTAGAGTCCGTTCAGGTTGGCCTCGTGGCAGTTCTTGTACCACCAGCCGCCGCGGTACGACATGGCACAGCGAGTGACGAACGCCGCCAGGTCACGGTCTTTGGTGGAGAAGACGCGGTTATTGTGGTACGTCATCGAGTCTCCTGCAGAACAAACACATCAGTCAATTTCTCTTCAAACAGATTACAGAGAAACCATAGTTGAGTAAGTTTAGAGCAGATATTTGATGTTTAAAGTGAAGAAAAGACGATCCTACTGGACTGGACTAGGACTGGACCTAGGACTCTGAGGAGAACGACATATGCAGCGAGTCTAGAAACTTCCTCTTCAAAGTGTCAGAGGAAGTCAAATACTGGATTTATTCAAATTATTTATGCTCCATAAAAAAGCTGAATCTTAGAATCTGCATCAGAAACACAGCGTCTGTCGGTTTAAAGATGATCTTTGTTTTAATCATGTAAACCTCCTGTTTTTATCCTAAAGACATTATTTCATTGTAGTGGCTCAGATTCTTTCACCAAAAAGTACAACAGAGGAAAACAACACTGACACGAGGTTTGATTTAGAAAAAGGGCGTTTCCTGCAAAGTTTCTCATCAAACGCTGAAATCTAATGAAAACAAGGAATTTCGAATGTCAATAAAAAGAGAATGAATTAATTCTCATTCTGCCCAATTTTCCTCACTCGTCTGACAAAAATCATCTAACTTCAAACTGAAACCGTTTCTGATCCTTTGGAGCTCAGGTAAATGTCTGGAGTCTTTTTAAAGCTGTATCTGTGTAGTTTTGTTTCTGATGTCCAAGAGTGAGAACTTTCTCCAAACAAAAGAAAAACAGAATCTAAATTACGCCTACATTTTTTTTTGTTGGTAGATGTAAGGATTGGTAAAGCTGGTGTTGAGTTGAGACATAAATGACTCTAGATTTGGCAGATTTTGGGTTTTGACAAATCCTCTATAAAAGCTGAAGGTCACTGAGGTCAAAATGAGTTTTAGGACCTAAAATTACTCAAAAAAAAAAAAATGTAGGCGGAGCCAATACAAAATCTGAGTCTGGATCATACCAGAGGCTGATTTTGCTCTAAATAAAAGGGACACAATGGTATTTTTCATAATTAACATTTCTAGGTGCTTCATAGTTTGTTTTTTTCAGACACTGAACAAAATGGAATTTTTAAAGAAAAAAGTGGGACGTCCCTTTGAAGGGACGCAGGACTGATAAGGAGTAATGTAGAATAACAATTTTTTTTTTTACTGAAAGTAGACACTTTTGATGTACAACATGTCATGATTCCAGTTGCACAAGGTTTTTCGTGGAGCTGTGAATATTGTTTAGGTGAGGTGAAGTGTTCTGGTGACAGTTTGAAGCGTCTGTAGTGAGGTAAAGTGTTTCTGTGACAGTGTGAGGCATCTGTAGTGAGGTAAAGTGTTTTTGTGACAGTGTGAGGCGTCTGCGGTGTGTTGAAGTGCGTTTGCGGTGAGGTAAAGTGTTTCTGTGACAGTGTGAGGCGTCTGTAGTGAGGTAAAGTGTTTTTGTGACAGTGTGAGGCGTCTGTAGTGAGGTAAAGTGTTTCTGTGACAGTGTGAGGCATCTGCAGTGAGGTAAAGTGTTTCTGTGACAGTGTGAGGCGTCTGTAGTGAGGTAAAGTGTTTCTGTGACAGTGTGAGGCATCTGCAGTGAGGTAAAGTGTTTCTGTGACAGTGTGAGGCGTCTGCAGTGAGGTAAAGTGTTTCTGTGACAGTGTGAGGCGTCTGTAGTGAGGTAAAGTGTTTCTGTGACAGTGTGAGGCGTCTGTAGTGAGGTAAAGTGTTTCTGTGACAGTGTGAGGCATCTGCGGTGTGTGAAGTGCGTTTCCGGTGAGGTAAAGTGTTTCTGTGACAGTGTGAGGCAACTGCGGTGTGTTGAAGTGCGTTTGCGGTGAGGTAAAGTGTTTCTGTGACAGCGTGAGGCGTCTGCGGTGTGTTGAAGTGCGTTTGCGGTGAGGTAAAGTGTTTCTGTGACAGTGTGAGGCGTCTGCGGTGTGTTGAAGTGCGTTTGTGGTGAGTAAAGTGCTCTCTCACCCGCCGTGCCGCTGTATCCTCCCACCGTGAGGCGGTAGTTCCTCTTGGACACCTCAAACGTAGAATACTGAGCGAACACAGACTCGGCCTGGTCCTTCAGGTCCACTCTGAGGGTCCATCTGCCCCTGGTGGTGAGAGTGTGCAGCGCGCTCAGACCTGGATCACAAACACAAAACACCGTCAGCATCTAACAAAACCCAACATCACAGCAAAAAGAATCATACGAGATAAAAACGTGTCATTCCAAAGATTGAATTTTTCTCTTTTTTTTTTAACCCTCGGGGCGCCACAGTCGAAATTTGCGACAAGTCACTTAACCAGAGAAAACGACCTCTCTCTTGTGAAAATGAAAAACACTGTTTCTACATGCTTCCACTAGATGGCCGACACGCAGAGCTTTGTTTTAAGCCCAAAATTACTATAGGTTCCTATTGGACAAAATACAAAGAGGGCGTGTCAAAAGTCGGTGCTTTGTAAGTGAGCAGTGAGTGAAGTGAGTGTGCGCTGGTCTGACTTTCTGCAGTGCGGATACGGCAAATATGTTGCCTGAGCAGCCAGTCCCTACACACTTTGACAGACACTTTACAAACCGTGAGGTCTGGGAGCGGAGCGCCGGGTTTCAGTTTCGAGCGACCTTTCGAGCGCTGAGTCAACCAATAACCAATATAAACCCTAAATTCCTACAAAACAGCGACGCGCTGACCTGGATGTTTTGTAAACATGTAGCACGAGGATTGTTTCAGTCTGAAGCCCCTCAACACAGTTTGCTGCTCAGGTTTTAAAAAACTGATACGTTCATTGTTCAAAACGGAATCACAATCCGAATCAGCTACGTTCACCATCTTGAATGTTTTGAAATGGGACTTGAAAGAAACTTCCGACTTTTTAGTGTCACATGTCAGAATCGCCATGCTTGATTGGATCATCCCAGGTTCTGGTTTCAGACCCTTCTGCATCAAACAGAATGGAACAGAATGTAGGAGGGGCTGACTGCTCAGGCAAGTGAAAATGTTCACTGGAGCGGAGGCTTTTAGTCTAATAATGGCAGATTTAGGTTCTGAGGAAGAAGAGTTTTCCTCAGATGATGAGAGCGGGAGTGAGAATGGATGTGCTGATCCCAGCTGTTGTAATCCCACCGTAGCCGCTCGGAGTGCTCGGCTTGGCGGGACAAACAACAGCGCGGACTGTCCCAAAACAAACTTTCCCTATTAGAAAACACGTGTTGGGCATAAGGCAAGTGTAGTGTAGGTTCTAGGAAGAGGGTGGTTACACCACTGATGTGTGCGCCAAAGTTCTCCCCGGCAGCAGTGTGTGGGGCGAGCGGAGAGCAGCAGGACGCACCACGGAGTTAGCAGAGGGAGAGGTGGGCGAGTTTTCATATAGTTGACTCTTATTGATGCTATTTCTAATTCATTATTCCTCTAAAAAATAAAAATAAAACATGTATATCTTCCTGTTTTTACTGTAAAAAACAATCTTATTCAGTCGTCTGAAAAAACATGCAATAATAAGAGCATAACATATATAAGATTCTACATATATACAATATATGACCACATTTATAATCTTTGAATAATTTCTAACACTTTTCTAATTATAGTAGAGCTCTATCTTAAGTCACGGCCTTTTGAAAGTTGGAAGTAAAACTGCATTTCCACTGAAAAAAACCTTGGCGCCCAAAGGGTAAGTTTAGAGATGAGTTCTGTGTGTGTTTGTTCGTCAGTGATTTAAAAGAAGTGTGTGTGGTGTATTATTTTTTTCTGGTGATCAAAACAAAAGAGCAGTATTTCTGAAGCTGCGTTCTGTTTTGTGTCGACAGAAGTGACGTAAGACACAAACATTCCACCAGAGGAAGAAAAAAACACACACACAGGAGCCGCAGAAGTGTTTACACGGGACACGCACCAAAACAAATCAAACTGGAGCGTCTCTGAGGAGGAAACTGTAAAAGTCCTGAAGAAAACAACAAATCCAGGAGCCGAAGAGAACTAAGGTTAGAACACGAGACACGTTTTAGTCTGAGGCTGGATTTAAAGAGACAGATTAAACACAATGTCTCACATTTCTCTTGTTTTTTCACCAGTTTGTCTGAGGTTTATGATTGTCTTTTATCCAATAAATATGACATAATTATGTAGAGGTCATTCCACAACTGTTACCTAGCAACCACATTGTAAATCTGGGCCAGAATCCACAGAAATGACACAGATGTGATGATTTGACAAATTAGATTATCTTGAGTGTCTTTTGATTAAACATGTGGAGAGATTCTGTGTTCAGCATTTATTCGTCCAGTTTCTTTATAAATTACATTTTAAATGTAGAACTGTGATAAATATTAATCAGGAGTTTAAAAAAGAAACAAAAGTAGTATTAAATCAGTCTGACTCTCAAATGTTTTGTCTAATTTCCTCTAAAACCTCAGGCTAAAACTCAAACTGACTCTGTTTCTGAAGCTTTGGACACAAACTAATGTCTTTGTACTTTTACCTTTGGGGCTTGATTTACTCCACAGTTATAAGTGAGAACAAGCTCTGCACAAAGAAAGACAGAATCAGAATGTTCTTTGGTGAATGAGCAGAGTAAGCTGGTGTTTTGGAATGAATGAATGAATGAATGAATAACTTCAAAGCTGGAGGTTAATTCACTCCCCCCCCCCCCCACATTTTTAGAAACTTGTAATGTTTCATTTTCTTTGTCGGTTCAGAGACAAACTGATTCTGATTCATCCAAGAATTATTGATTTAATTATAAATGAGATTTTATCTTTAATAATATTTTTATTAGACGGTGGACAAACGGAAGAATATTGAAATAGTCAGACTGACGTGTATTATATTCTCATGCATTCATTCCTGGCTGCAATTACAGCTTAAGATCATGCCCGGATTATCACTTTATGGGCCCCTGGCACAAATGTTAATGGGCCCTACTACTTTTTCGAGCCATAAGCCGCTATTTAAAATACACGAATATATTGAAAAAAAAAAACTAAAAACATTTTTTAAAAGTGTAATTCTGTGACTGAAGCTCTGAGTTGACAACATAACCTTTCCACTTATTAAAACAGCAGCATTAATATTAAATACTTATATGTTATCATTCAGTACTACTCTTTATAATATTTAATATACATACATCATTTCTAATAAAATATCTTCAATAGAGATTGCATTTGGATTTCATAAGTTAGTGAATTATTCTAAATCTTTTTGGACTGTATTTGATATAGAGCAAATCTTTTTTTTTTTTCTCACAAAATTGTACTTTTCAGTCAAATTGTATTTAGCAAAACCAAGTATTATTTTTTGCTTTATTACTTGCAGTGTTGAATGGTGACATAAACACAAAGCCTATTTATGATAATTTATGTCTGCTTATAAGTTGTCTTTAATTTCTTAATAAACCAATTTTCTAGTATTGTAATCAACTTTAATGTAGTACATTGTTTTTACACGGCAAGGTAAAAATGCAGCGCTGGAATTGAACCCAGGTCTCCCAGGTGAAAGCACACGTCTTACCAAGTGAGCCATCAACCCTTATGAGGACAGGGAATTCAGGGACTATTTATCATGTTTTAGGGCCAAAGTGAAGGGACAACAGACTTTTCAGAGTACAATTTGGGAGAAATATAGTTATTATTACAGACACACAATATTTTGCAATGGCTGATGGCTATTTTGTCGTGAAACTGTAGATTAAGATGTTGTTAATGCATAAGTGGCACGGGTGTGGCGCTGACGAAGCATAGGGCCAGTGGAGAGAGACAAGGAGGCGCGATGGGAGTGTAAAGAGAAGGTGAGGACCAGGACGACGCTTGAGTGCGGGCGCTCCAGCGGAGAAGCTGTAGCCAGCGGGCGGACAGGAGAGCCCTGTAACCAACCGCGGAGGGAGACGGCGACATCGCACCCGAGCGAGGCGCGGAGAGCGCAGGCGGAGGAGCAGTGCTGTGGTCAGCGGAGCTACAGGCAGTGGAGAGCCCGGTAAGAGAGGAGGCAACGGCGACATAGCACCGGAGCGAGGCGCGGAGAGAGCGGGCGGAGGACCTTTGTAGTTAGCGCGGCCGAGGTAGCGAGGAGAGAACGTTTAACTCCGCTTGTTGTGCGAGTTTAATGAATCGAAGAGAGAACTGGCCAGAAAGCATATGTGGGGGCGAGGACTTTTTTAACCAATAGCTGTAGCCTGTTTCATTTTATTGGCTGATTAGGTGTCACGCTAAAAAACTGACATAATGTGAACCAATAAAATACAAAACAGAAAAAGTGACGTTCAGTAAAAAATGTCTCCTGATTGGAAGGGCCCTGGGCAGGAGGCGGGCCCCTGGGCCTGTGCCCGGTAGGCCCATTGGATAATCCGGCATGCTTAAGATGATTCATTTATCCTTTATTTAGTCAGGACGGTTCCACTGAGATACAATATCTCTTCTTCCAGGGAGTCCACCTGGTCAACTCTCTGTGTTTACAAACAGCAAGAAACGGAATTTAGCTATTTATGAGAAATAAATAATTGGATTCATACTGTAGTCCCAAATTTAAATGTCTCAAATGTGTGTGTGATTCAAGTAATCGTGATTATTGACCATAACCTATAAGTATGTTCATAAGCTTTTCTTTTAATCCCTCTTTTGAGAATCAGGTGGTTTCGATACAACAGTTTATTTCTGTGAGATCTGTCATATTCCATTTGATCTCTTCACACAAAATGTTCTGCAGTCTCTCGAATAATCGTTTCAATAATCATAACACCAACTATAATTAAATAATCGTGATTATTATCTTCATCATAATGGAGCAGCCGTAGTCACGTGATAAACTAAAGTGTGTTACCGAGCCAGAACTCTCCGCTGGATCGCCAAAGCCCTGGACGTACTCTTTCCACGGCCTGAAGAAGTCCACAGAGCCGTCCTTCCTCCTCTGGAACACCTGCAAGGTCACACACAGGAGAGATCAGCTCATCAGAACACCTGTAAGGTCACAGAGTACACAGGAAGACTCAAAAATACATCACAACATTTATCTGTCCTCCTCTGGAACACCTGCAAGGTTACACAGCAACACACGGAGAGATCAGAGACATTCAGCTCATCTGAACACCTGCAAGGTCACACAGCTCATAGGAAAGATCAAAAACATTGCACAAGGCAACGTTAATATACTGTATCTTCCTCTGTACACCTGCAAGGTCACTGTTAATGGAGATTAACAATAAAAAAGAAGAATACAGGGAGGACGATGCACTGCGGTTCAAGAGATGTGATGCAGACTCTCACAATCAGAGGGAAGTTTTACAGTCCCAGCCTCCATATGATATGATCCTGAAGTCCTTCACTGTGTCTTTAGCCTGATTCTTCCCTTATACATTTCTCACTGCTGCAGCATTAAATGAATCTGTTGAGTCTGCAGCAAAGAGCCTCAAACACCAGGCTCGTACTGCCTCCAGTCCTGATCCGGATCCATCTGGGTGCGGTGGCCACTCACACTGAAACCAGAGTATGCATGCGTATGTACGGAGGCTGCCGAGAACTGCAGTTTATTTGTGACGTCAAGATGTCAAAGTTCACCTCAGAACTCTGAGAATATTCTACTGCTGTAGGTTACAATTCAGAGTTTGCTACTGCGTGTTTAGGTTTAAAAGAATCTCTGATTGTAACAAACTACAAATGATGCAAAAGATTACCAACGACAAATGTATAATAAGTTCAATTTTAACTGTCACACACACAGAAGAAAACCTGCAGGGTCAGACAGGATTAAACTCCTCTCACCGTCCAGCCTCCTCCGTCCGTCTCCATGTCACACCACACGCTCAGTGCTGCCCCCTCTCGGCCCAGAGGGAAAATATCCACCAGCCCAGACACAGTGAGACCATTCAGCTGTTCCTGGGAGCAGTCTGAGGGGAAGGGGAACTGCAGCGAGCCTGGACACAGACAGAGGAGAAGGTCAGAGTGTGTCCTGTTCCTGAGCGTTTCCTCTGCGTTTGTACCGGTGGTGAACGTCGTGAACAGAGCTTCTCCTCCTCCTCCCTCCGTCTGCAGCTCCACCGAGTATTCTGCTCCAGGGAAGAGTCGGGTCAGGTTGAGCTGCGTCAGCGTGGCGCCCACAGACAGCTCCTGGTCACAACAAACAAACACGTCGTATATTCAGTCAGGCAGGTGTTCTGACTCAGAGGGTGTGGAGCAGAAGTGGATCTCTGCCCTTCACAATGCAGAGGCTCGTCTGACTTTAGATTTACACAGAACAGCTCACATGAGCACACAGGAGGCGACGCACCAGAGCCGGACCTGACCTTTTGGGAGCCCTAAACAAAAATGTACTTATTCATTATAATTTATAAATATAGGGAAGACCGGGACAATTGTAACACTTTTTTCCCAATTGGACATATCAGCTTAATCTTAGTTGAAGTTCTGCTTGTATGAAATAAAAGCTGCAGATCTGGGCTTGACACATGAACAGGTTTGGATTCACTAGAGTTGTTTATGTTGAAGCTGTTATGATTCAAGACAAGAAAGTCAAGTGTTACAATTGTCCCACAACATGAGGACAAGTGTAAGACACGAAATACAACAATTAATATTATCTTTTCTTTATTAAAGATAATACATTTGATAGACTGAAGGTTGTCCACATTTAAACCACTTTAACTCTGTCATCTTATTATAATAAAACACAAAACTGCTCTAACTTGACTTATGTCTTTTTACAACTAAAATGAGAATTATTCTGAAGAAAATATTTTGGCTCTGATAAAAATCAGTCAAACAAATGATACACAAACTTTTTTGGACAAAAAACATAAATCTAAATAAATCCATCCAAAATGAATTCATAAAATGTCCGAGGGGCAGTTGTAACACAGACGAGGGCGGCCATGTTTGGAGGGATTTTATCTAAGTTAGCGTTGATATCTGTTGTTGTAAAACTTACCAAATACAGAATACAAAACCTATTTTTAAACATATAAAAATGACAGCCATGTCTCAATCACATCTGTGTCCAGGAGAAAAACATGAGCTCATGTGAAGTGTAACTTTACTGCTCAAGCACTGCAAAAGTTTCCTGAAATCTCAAATCTCTTTCCACTCAAACAGCAGGTGGAGGTGACATGAGCAGGTTCTTCTGGTTTACTTCTGCTACGAATGGGAGCCTCTGTTACATTTGCCCCGGGTCACAATTGGCCCCGGTCTCCCCTACACAAAGCGGCAGACAATAGTCTAAATCCAATTCTCACAAGAGATCATATAAGCTCCTGCCCAAGAAACTTCTGTATGAAATAAATCTGGAGTGGGCTGTTTTAGACCAACACATCTTTTACAATAGTCAGTTTATGTCTAATGTAATGTGTAATTTTATGACTAATATTTGACTGCACCTCTCATTTGGACTTGAGTGAGTGTTTGTCAGTGGGACCCCTGTGAGCTCCACCTCTGTTCACTGTGACGCTCTATCGTTGCGCTAGAACCAGATTCTTAAAAGGAAAAGTTATAGTAGAAGTCTTCAAAGTAGTCATCTGGACAGTGTTTCCGAAGATCAAGACGTTTCGACTCTCATCCGAAAGTCATTTTCAATGACTTTCGGATGACTTTCAACTTTCAAAAGGAAAAGTTGTAAAAGTGTGAGTGAACTACGCAAACAGAAGCTCCACACTCACACTGAGACTCTCTGTGCTCATGAGCCGGGGCAGAGGCGCTGTGGTCAGGGGCTGTCGCTTTTGGCTCTCTGAAAGTCTGGCAACATCGACCAGTGCGAGTGCTCACTTCTTTCTGGCCCACAGCGCCTCTGCCCGGGCCAACAGCACAGAGAGTCTCTGTGTGAGCGCCGAGCTTCTGTTTGCGTAGTTCATAGCTCACTTTCACCATTTTTTTTTCTGAAAACCCACTTCAGAAGCTGCACTTTTCCTGCTGTTACAGCCGTCGCTGCGTCTGCAACAGATGACTATTTTTTATAGAGAGATCGTCTTTGTCTCGCCCAAAACCTCTGTGTCTGATGTCCATCACATTTACAGCCTCCAGCGCACACATTGATGCAAACAAGCATCCTAGCATACATACTGGGAGCCTAATGCATTTCATTTAAAGGTGCCTTTCTTGACACTCAAGGTGACCGTACAGTAAATAACAAATTAAATCACAAAGCAAAAGCACTGAAGCTTAGACTCTGAATCCCAGACAAGAGAACATCTTTACGGATTCCAAACTGTTGCCACTGCGTTTCATTTTACACTATTTGCTGTGAATGACACATTTTCTTTTGTATGACAGAAAGAGAGACAGACCCTGTGACTCAGAAACTGAAATGCGTTGTGATCCAATTAGATTCAAAATAAGTGAAGAGAGGCTTGTGGATGAAAAGAAAATAATAATAATAAAAACACCATAAATTCTGCACATTTGAGACAATAAATTGGTCTTTCAAAAGCAAATATTGTTCAGATTTTTCAGCGTGAGAAATGCGAGGTGTGGCCTGTGATGGAGGTGAGTGTCACATGGTCAGTGTGTTAGGCTGGAGAACCATGCTAAAAGTCTTGCTTTCTCTTCCTACAGTGGGTTAAATTAAAATGTGTGGTGACAATATGAAATTTGAGCAACGGCTTAAATCAATTCAAAGCACCAGTGTAGGTTCTCTGTCTCCAGTCTCAGGTTCACGTTTCTCATAAGTTCCTTGGAATTCTAGACTCTGTACCAGCGATTGCTTAAAATAACAAATATCAGTTTGGATTCTCCAGGCTAAGATTACAGTCTCTTCTTAATGCATTCGATTTCAAATTAACCGGCGGCTAAAGGGCTAATATACAGTAAGTATGAACCCTCTTTGCCTCACCTGTTTCTGTCCTTCCGTCTGATAGATCAGCTTGTAGCCAGACACGGGCCTGGACGGCGGTTTCCATGACAACGTGGCGGTGCGAGGCGTCACGTGACTGGCTCTGAGGTCTCCGGCTCCGCCTGATCCTGACGCCCAAGACAACAATCACTAATTATTAATATTACAAACGATCAAGAGCTATAACATGAGGCTTGTTCCTGTTTCCTTCCTGCCTTAGTGACTTCAACACTTTTAGTCACATGTTTAGACGAGCTGCAGTGATTTTAATACATCTTTTCTAGTTTTTAAAGCACTTTAACCATGACTGCAGCTCTACAAACAAACCAGATCTGTTTGAAACTTCTCTAAACTTGTCACATTCCTCCTTCTGAGTCAGAGCCGTTTAAGCTCCGTGTTTAAAGTCTGCTTTGTGTCCCGACCTGTGGTGGTGAAGCTGGTGGTGGCGTCTCGGCTCCTTCGGGCGTCCAGTTCGCTGCTGATGGTGACGCTGTAGGTGGTGGAGGGCTGCAGACCTTTCAGCTGCTCCTCAACCGTGTTTCCAGAGACTGTGACTCTCACCTCGGAGTCCTGAACACAACGAGAGATGCACTTTCAGTTGTGCTCAGAGTCTGGACACGACACAAACTGTACTTTCAGCTGTTCTCAGATTCTTGACACAACTAAAAATGTACTTTCAGCTATTCTAGAGCCTGAACACAACACAATCTAATGCAGAAATGCTCAGAAAGTGTCTAATAATGATTTTCAGACTTAAAAACAACATACAAGTCTGGAAAATCTGGGTGTTTTTGACAGCTATGTTAAATATGAAGAGTGTCCGACCTGTTCCTGATCCGTAGACGATGGTGTACTTATCCACAGCGGCCAGAGCAGGGCGCCACATCAGCAGAGCCCCAGAGTCTGTCACGTCACCGCCCTGACGTCTGTGGGAGGATCCGGCACTGAGAAAGAACACACAAAAGTCTGACTTCAGGTGTAAAACGTGGCTTAAAAAAGTGGGACATCAGGCTGAGTAAAGTCGACTTCAGGTGTAGAATGACAGACTTACGTGTTTGCAGAGTTTGTGAGATTTCGTCGCTCTCGTCCAGGCCCAGCACTGACAGGACGCTGACCTCGTACTTGGATCCAGGACTGAGACGGGTCAGATCCACGGAAGAGTTCCCCTGGTCCAGACTCACTGAGACTGCTCTCCTGAGAAAACAAAGAGACTTTAAAGACTGTACGATCCTCTGCCTCTGAGTGTGTGTAGCATAGTCACTTTAAACTTCCTCTGAGTGTGTGTACGTCACTTTAAACTTCCTCTGAGTGTGGTAGGTCACTTTAAACTTCCTCTGAGTGTGTGTAGTCACTTTAACTTCCTCTGAGTGTGTGACGTCACTTTAAACTTCCTCTGAGTGTGCGTAGCGTCACTTTAAACTTCGCTCTGAGTGTGTGTAGTCACTTTAAACTTCCTTGAGTGTGGCGTAGTCACTTTAAACTTCCTCTGAGTGTGTGTAAAGTCACTTTAAACTTCCTCTGAAGTGTGTGTAGTCACTTTTAAACTTCCTCTGAGTGTGGTAGGTCACTTTAAAACTTCCTCTGAGTGTGGTGTAAGTCACTTTAAACTTCCTCTGAGTGTGTGTAGTCACTTTAAACTTCTCTGAGTGTGCGTAGGTCACTTTAAACTTCCTCTGAGTGTGTGTACGTCCACTTTAAACTTCCCTCCGTGAGTGTGTGTACGTCACTTTAAACTTCCTCTGAGTGTGCGTAGGTCACTTAAACTTCCTCTGAGTGGTCGTGTACGTCACTTTAAACCTTATGTGTGTCTTTCTCTGAGTGTGCGTAGGTCACTTTAAACTTCCTCTGAGTGTGTGTACGTCACTTTAAAACTTCCTCTGGTGTGCGTACGTCACTTTAAAACTTCCTCTGAGTGTGTGTACGTCACTTTAAACTTCCTCTGAGTGTGTGTACGTCACTTTAAACTTCCTCTGAGTGTGTAGTCACTTTAAACTTCCTCTGAGTGTGTAGGTCACTTTAAACTTCCTCTGAGTGTGTAGGTCACTTTAAACTTCCTCTGAGTGTTTATAGTCACTTTAAACTTCCTCTGAGTGTGTGTACGTCACTTTAAACTTCCTCTGAGTGTGGTAAGTCACTTTGAACTTCCTCTGAGTGTGCGTACATCACTTTAAACTTCCTCTGAGTGTGCGAAGTCACTTTGAACTTCCTCTGAGTGTGCGTACATCACTTTAAACTTCCTCTGAGTGTGTGTAAACTTCCTCTGATGTGTCACTTTAAACTTCCTCTGAGTGTGTAAATCACTTAAACTTCCTCTGAGTGTTTGTAAGTCACGTTAAACTCACCTTCCTCCGAGTGCGTGTACGTCACTTTAAACCCGGACACTTGGGACTTTGGTCTGGTCCAGGACACAGTGACTGAGTCCTCGGTCACATGACTAAAGACCAGGTCTGAAGGCGGCTCTGGACCTGAAATAACACAACACGGATGTAAAGACTGTTCGTGTTCAGAGGTTTTAAAAGGGCTGGACTACAAACAACCAACAGTGTCGTGTAGAATAAATGAAGTTTGCAAATAGTGTAGCACATTGTAATTATTACAATGTGCTACACTATAATTTACTTAAATTAGTACTTGCATAATACATTGAATACATTGAAAATTAAAAGCATTTGCAGTGGTCTGTCTTGCTCGCGCCTACAGAAACCTATATTCTCTAAATCCTTTTGCACACTACAGGAATTTTGGCCTGGTTTTAATTTTGGTGTGCTCTCTACAAGTTCAGGAGGCATGTCCAGAGTCAGAGATGTGTTGTGGCTTCTCTCCTTCTGTCTGTGCGTCATTCTAACTCTGTTAGGACTATTCATCAGGAGCATCATGGTGAGGTTCACCTGCTGCACGAGCGAGGACCTTTACAACAGAAGCATCTGGTGCATCTGCCTTGTGACGGCGATGCTTCAAATGTCAATAAAGCACGCATCTGCATCACAGTCTGTGTCGTCTCTGTTCTTCTGACACATGATGCCACTGTCAGACTAATAATGCTGTAAATGTCCTTATGTCTGTGGAACATTCTGTTTGTGACTAAAGTCTAAAAATCACTAAGATCTTAACTCCCGACAGTATGCAGCCAGTTTTTGGAGGTGACAATAAGTGCTGCCAGTGGCAAATTATCTTAACAGTAAGACTTACCTGTCCTGGTCCTGCTAATGAGTTGTTTCCCTCTGCTAATGGACTCTGGCTTAAACTTAAACTCTATATATGCAATTAGATCCGCAGTTAGTCTTAGTCACATCTACAGCCTGAGTTTTTCCTTGTCAAGGAGAATCTAATGACAGAAGGAGGGTCAAATGTTTCCTCTTCACTCTCTACAAAAACCTACAAACAATTCATAAGTAAAAATCCAATTGCTTAAGAAACTGTTGGTGTAACGTGTCCGGCCCTTTTCATACACGAAAGCAAAGCAAAAACACAAAACAAACAGGATGACTTCCAGAGTTTGGGACAGAGACGATGAGGCTGGACCACATGATGTATATATGCACCAAGACATATATACAGTTTATACGAGACAAACTGAAGCTGGGATGGACCTGCAACACTTCCACGGGATTACACGGGACCGGATTACAAAGGACTGTTCAGCTCTGCAAACACATGAGAAACTGTAGGTCAGTTTTTAAGAGCAGTTCAGGTCTGGGACGTGAACATGGGTGGATTAGAAAAACTTAGCACAAACAAACACACGGATGACTCAGTGTTTCCCCCTCAAAGATCAATAAACATATAAGAATACCTCGTCCAACTGGATCAAAGATTATACGACACATTTGGACTGTTCTTCTGATTAACAGATGAAGGAAGTTTGAAACAGACTGGTTTTGTGAGGCTCAGAGAAAGAGCGAGACGACGGAGAGTCATTTGTGAATAATATTGACTGGAGAGGCTGTTGTCACGGTAACAAGTAAAGTTAAGATGTAAAATTAACTTAAATCTCTGTGTTGATGTTACTTGACAATGTGAAAAAGGAGAGAGAGGAGGAGGAGAGAGAAAGAGGGAGAAAGAGGAAGAGAGGGAGAGAAGGGAGAGAGAGAGAAGAGCAAGAAAATAAAGAGGAGAGAGAGAGAGAAAGAAAAAGAGAGAGAGAAAGAGAGAAGAGCGAGATGGAGAGCAAGAGAGAGAGAAGAAAGAGAGAGAGAAAGAAAGAGAGGAGAGAGAGAAAGAAAGAAGAGAGAGGAGAAAGAGAGGAAGTGAGAGGAGACAGAGAAAGAGAAAGAAAGAAGAGAGAGGAAAGAGAGGAAGTGAGAGGAGACGGAGAAAGAGAGAGAGAGAGAAAAAATGGGAGAGGAGAGCGGAGAGAGAGAAGAAAGAGAGAGAGAAGAAAGAAAGAAAAGAGAGAGAGAAAGAGAGAGGAGAAAGAGAGGAAGTGAGAGGAGAGAGAGAAAATGAGAGAGAGAGAGAGAGAGAAGAGAGAGAGGGGGAGAGAGAGAAGAGGAGAAAGAAAAAGGAGAGAGAGAGGAGAGAGAGTAGAAAGAGAGAGGGAGGGAGGGGGAGAGAGAGAGGAAGTGAGAGGAGAGAGAAAGAGAGAGAGAGAGAAAGAAGGAGAAAGAGAGGAAAGAGAGACAGAGGAAAGAGAAAGAGCAAGAGAGAGAGAGAAATGGAGAGAAAGACAGAGGAGAGAGAGAAAGAAAGAGGAGAGAGAGAGAGAGAAAGAAAGAGGAGAGAGAGAGAGAAAGAAAGAGGAGAGAAAGGGAGATGGATAGAAAGAGAGAGAGACCCGCAACAAACCTGACATTACTCGTCAAAACATTGAGTCAAAAATTCTACTATTTTAACTTTAAACTGCCTTGTTACTTTTTACTATTGATCATTATAGAGATTATGTCAGGCATAGTATTATTTTTTCAGCTTGGTAGTTTGGTAGAATTCTTAAAAAAAAACCTCAAAAAGTAGTATTTAAAAGAAAATTAGTGCAACAAAGATGTAAATTATATAAATATGCTTTTATTTAAGTCTATTTTTGATCAGAAGCTACACAGTGGGTCATTTTTGTTGTTATCAAGGCGACTGCTCAGCTAGATCGTTTGAGAAATGCAAGCAAAACCTCGGTGTTCCTGTTCTTAATCTGATTTTCTACAACTGTTTACAATATTCCAGAATAAACCCAACGCTAAGGTAAGTTTTATACAATCTCGTCTAAACTGGGGGAAACACTTCTGCTTTTATGAATGAGAAGCAGGATGTAGCTTTGCTGCAGACACACCAGAGCGGCAGAGTGGTTAGCCCCGCTGTACCTGTGCTTATGACCAGTTTGTGAAGCCGCGACAGAATCCCGGAGTTTTTCCCCAGGACCGTCACTTTAAAATCCGACTCGGAGAAGACTTTATCCAGCTGCATCGCCTTCTCGGTTTCTCCCGGGACTTTCCGATTCTCCGACGTCTTCCGCGGCCTCGTCATCGCTCGGTCTTTCTCTTTCAAAAACCTCATCCAAGTTTTCTGCTTCCCTGTCGCTCAAAGACGGACTTTCTGTCGCAGAGGGTGGAATAATTTCGCCAGAACGAGACACAGAACCATCTACTTCTCTTAAATTTGCTGCAGGTTTATTCCACACTTTTGGGATAAACTGTTGCGCTTCCTTTCTTGTTGGTAATCCTCTCAGATCTACGGACACTCCTTCCTTTTTTGGCGAATATAACTTTTCCTTTGTGTTTACAATTCTGTGACCTTGAGATTCTTCTCTACGTCTTTCCGCTGAATCTGAACCATTTCTCGTCGCAATCCTGGCTGGAACGTTCTGCGGAATTCTTCTCATCGGCCTAAACCCTGGCTTGAATCGTCTCCTAAAGAACGTAGAGTTTCTTGGCGTTCCGTCGACTTTGGCAGCTGAAATCGCCCGTTGGTCATTCGTCCTAATCGTTTGAGATCCTGCGACTAAATTTAACTATCTGTATCTGGTTTTGCTAAACTTTCCAGAATATCTTGACTAATATTCTTTACAGCTTCATCGTTATCTAAGTTTACGTCAAAATCATCGACGTTCAAGCCACTCGAACCTGAAATCTGCAGCTCGTCTTGCGGCATCTCTCCTAGTTTTACATTTTTGTCACTTTCATCATGTTCTAGTTCATTTTTTTGAGTAAAAGTTTGAACATCGTCTTTGTCTAAATCGGTTTGTTCTATGTTTGAACCTTTCAGGCGTTCAGCTTCACTAGTCGGCCTTAGAATTGTACTTTCTTCATCGTCTGGTAAATCTCTATCATTTGATTTAACATTACCAATTGATGAATCATCGTTTTCTCTGTCTAACTTTGAAAAATCTAAGCTATTTGTATAATTTTTACCAGATTCTAACGAAATATCTGAATTAAATTTGGATTTCAGAACTGGCTTCGACATTTGCTTCTGTCTCTGCGCTGCTTTCTCTCGTGCCTCACTTTGCTTGTTTTGTTGAAGACTTTCAGCTGTCCAGTTCTTACGGAAAGGTCCTCTCAGCGGCGGCCTCAGAAACGGCCGCGTTCTGTTCTGAAACGGTCCGACGTACGGGTTTGGACGCCTCGGGAACGCCGCTCTGGAACGGTTAAAACCAGGTCGGGCTACGGCAAGTTTATCTATTTCTGTCACGCTTGAAGAAAAATTGGTATTCGCTCCTGTGTTTCATCCTGCGACTTTGCATTTTGCGTTTTATTGTTTAAAAGTCTCAACGGTCTCCTAAAGAATCTATAATTGGGATAGGCTTTATTCCGGAAAGGAGCGACAGTTGGAAGATTTTGACGTTCCGATCCAGGTGTTATTTGTTGGTTCGTTTTTGCTTCTTCGGAAACTCCAGTATTTTCGTCAGTCAAAGATGATTTGTCCGTCGCAATCATTGGTGTCGGAAAAATTCGCTTGTCGAAGGCAAAGAAGTGTTGCCGTTTCTTGGAATATCCTGTCCTGTTCCTTAAAAGCAACAAACTTGGTCGTAATCGGCGGGTAGTTGTCCGATTCGGATAAGTTCTGCGATACATAGGTAACTTCTTCTCATTTTCGTCAAATTTCCTACTTTTGCATCGTCGTCGCCTTTACAATCGCTTCAGAATCGACTAAAACTGAAGTTTGCGTCGTGGTAGTCGGAGAAGCCATTGTTGTCTGCGACTTTCCCCGAAAACAAAGCCGTAATCGGAGGCCTGTCTGAAACCTGATGGACTTTTTCAGCGTCGTGACCGGTTTTAGGCCCTGCATGATTTGCTGAGCGACCATTTCGGCGTTGGCGTCGATCCCGGACGGCTCGGACACCTGGATGGCAAAAGTCGTGACGTTTAAGTTTGTGAAAGCGTCCGACAACAGTTTCTCCAGAGAATGAGGATGTGCTGAGCTGCGATCGGGAGTTATTTCTAAACCGGTGCTTTGTTGAGTGACTTCTGGCTGCTCTAGTTCACTTTCTTCCGCTGTTTCGTCGTCTGCGCAGCCGCCGGGTTTGTCCTTTAGACCTAATCTTCCATGTGTCACTTTAACTCGGTTCAGACAAGTCCGCCTTGGCGCCGCTGTGGTCAACGGATGCCAGCGTCTCCTTCCTTTGGGCTAATTTCGCCGCTAAACTCTAAATTAGTCCCAGATTCCGGCTTCTCCACTTGGATTCTGCGGGTCACTTTTGTAGAGTCGAGTTTTGGGGAGTTTTCTTGTCTTTGCGTCACATTTTTAACGTCTCTGGAGGTGAACCGGCCAGAGATGCCACTGAAACATTAGCAGAACCTGAGAAAATGAGGAGAAGAACATGTTCAAAGTAAATTAAGCAGTTGTGTTTCCATCAGTTGGACTTTTCAGTGACTTTTCAAAGAGAAGCAAACAGGAGCAACTACTGCAGTGCTAAATACCCAATCTCTGCTCACATGTTTACAAGAACAACAAAGACATTACAAATCCAGTTTTATGTTTGCAGCTGCTGATCCGTTGCCTGTATCCAGAGCTCAGAGTGGGGTCTGGTCACCACGCCCCCCGCCTGCATTTCAGATCAACTTCACAACAAACCAGCTAAGATTAGTTTATTTGTGTGACGCAGATGAAACAAAGGAGCTGATTGGTCATTTGTCATTTAGACTAAATCTAACTTCACTCACCTCATATTAAAATTCCGGGCTTTTTTCCCTCACACGCCTGACTAAAATCGGTAAAAAAAATAAAAACTAAAACTGTTCCTGATCCTTTGGAGCTCAGACAAATGTCTGGGTCTTTATAAAGCTGTATCTCTGTAGTTTTAGCTTCTGATGTCCAACAGTCTCATCAGAAGTGAGAACTTTCTCCAAGCAAAAGAAAAACAAAATCTAAATTCCGCCTACATTTTTTTGTTAGATCTAAGGATTGTAAAGCTGCTGTTGAAGCTGAGACATAAATGACACTAGATTTGGCAGATTTGGCTTCAAAAGCTGAAGGTAATTGAGGTAAAAACGAGTTTTAGGGACCCAAAATTGCTCAAAATAATTTAGGCGGCACCAATGCAAAAGTCCTATTAAAATTTTTGAATTTTTGAGGACTTTTTTTTATTTAGAGGCTTAGAGCTGAAATCTGAGTCTGGATCATCCCAGAATAGCTCATTTTGCTCTACATAAAAGAGATACAATGGGATTTGTATATTTAACCTTTACAGGTTCTTCATAGTCTGCTTTTTTCAGACACTCAACAAAATGGAATTTTTAAAGAAAAAGTGGGAGGCTCTTCGAAGGGACGCCGGAATGATAAGGGGATAAAATGGGTTTGTTTTTTTGCTCACTGATTCAGCAGAAGTTTGCCATATTTTTCAGTTTCACGTGATATTTTCTTGTTGTTGTAAGTAAAGAGCCATGTTGTTTTCAGGAGACGATGCTTGTCCCTGATTGGTTAATTGATCTGTCAGTCACACCCACAGAAATTAAAAAAGGGACAGACCAGAATGCAACAACAAAATCAATAAATTGGATATATTCCCAGAGATATACTGTAAATTAATCTATTTGAGTTCTATTTGAAGCGCAGAGATACAGCCGTTAAAAACTTCCAACAGAGAGTGACGGGCTTATCCCACTACATGCATCTCCGCTCCGCTCCGCTCCGTTCCGTTCCGACTGCCGGATCAACTGCGCAGCTGTTTTAATGAATGAAGACCGTTCCACATCCTCCGTGTGCGCTGCGCAGGGCTCCGCCTCAGCTCCGTCTCTCCGTCGCCGTACGACCAAAATACGCATCAAGGCTATTTTCTTCTCCGCCCGAGTCCGTCAAAGTCAATCTCCGCCAATCAAAACGCACCAAACAGGAAAAAGAAAATGAACTATGTCCGGAATAACAAAGTAAATCACTCCGCACGTACTTTGTATTGATCAGATGACGAAAAGTTCGTAGTTTTACATAAAGTTTCTTTGATATTTGGACACAGCAGGCTGTTAACTACATAACCCCGGTCTCACACTGGATCCAGTCCGTACTCCGGTCCGGCGTATGGAGGCTTTCCGTTTCTTGAAAAGTAATGAGAGGCTCTCACACCGCGATCCGTCCGGTCCGGTGAGCCGCGCGGCTCTGCTCCGTACGTCCGGATCGTTTCCGTTTCATTTAAATTTTTCCGGACTGCCGGAGCGCTCCGGAGCCCTTTTTGGTAAAGTTGTGAAAAGAAGACACGACAAACAGGAAACCAAGCGCTCGCGGGTGAAGTGAATCCGGTGGTTTTCAAAGTAAAAACATTACGTTTCTGCTACTACAACAAATACAGCAAAATGCTTGACATATACGCGACTATTGAACACACAGGAGGCAAATAAACGTCCCGTACTTACCCATTGTGCGGCGAAAAATCCAACAGAAAATGACGTGACGTGAAATAAGCCCAAAACACGGCGCAAGTGTTCCTTGTTTACATATCCATGAGCCAGAGATCGAATAAACTCCCTGAAACTCCCAAGTTGAGCGTGAATCCCTGTGAACTCGTGGTCTCGCGAGGCCAGCAGAGACCGTACATACGCATGCATATTCTGGAGGCAGTGTGAGTGACGACCGGACCCAGACGGATCCGGATCTGGATCTGGATCTGGATCTGGAGGCAGTGTGAGCCCGGTGTAATATGTCAGTGACACATGGACAGGACAACGTTATTGAGTTCGTGCTCGTAACAGCCTCTTTACCCTCCGCGGAGGAGGAAAGCACGTCCTTCTGTTGTGAACACGTGAAACACAGGAGTCGTCTGTGCTCCTGATAGAGTTATTTGATCTTCAAGGGGGACTTTTATTCCACAAACTCGTGTTTTTGGCGCATGCTCTTCTTGAGCTCCTCGGGGCAACGCAGCCCAGCGGAGCGGACTGGAGCGGAGACAGTGGGCGAGGGTCTGCGGCAACTTTCGGAGGCGGACTGGGGCGGAGCGGAGCGGAGCGCAGATGCATGTAGTGGGATCCCCGCGTGATGCTAACACCTCATTAATCAGCGCAGAGAATCAGCCTCGATCAGCGACGATGCATGGACTTTTCCATATGAAGATTGAAAACGGGATTTTTTTTTTTTTGCTTCCCACAGTGTATTAGGTGCACACTCAGCTGGTTTTAACCAGGATTATGCCAGAACTGGACCAGGTTTTCATCAGGACTGAAACAGGACTAACCTAGAACTAAACTAGACTCTTTCATTAGTGAATAAAAAACATGAGCTTGGACCTGTTCAGCCTAAACAAGATGAAATAACATTATGATCCTATAAATATCCAAACTGATGAACACTGGTGATATAATAGGTTTCATAATATATTTATTTATTGAACTACAAAATAGCCATTTTAAATATATAAGTTGGTGCTAAAATAATAATCTAAAACAAAATATCACAGACAGACTTTTTTTGTACTTTTGCAGACTTATTTATTACAGGCTGGGGGCAGGAATATTTTTTTCCATCCCAAGGGGGCGTGGCAAAAAAAAGTTTAAAGGGATAGTTTTGTGATTTTTGACATGAATCTGTAGGGCATCCCCATCACCAGTGCCGTGCATCCACACTGACTCACCCTCGACATGTCCAGTGAGCCAGTTCCTGTCCACTTTTGGTCTAGACCAAAGTAGTTCGTCAAGTTTACTGGGGGCAGAAAAATAAAGACTTTTTCTTCTCAAAACAATATGTGTTCAAAAGAGTGATATATGTGCAGACAAAACCGCTGTTTACGAAAAAGTCCGACCTCGTTATCGCTTGGCACTATTTTCTCTCTCTTCGTCTCACTGCGCACTGCCGCCAGCTGACAGCCGCGCATCACTTTTTCAGTTGTTTGCAGTGTTTACATTCTCATGCAGGCGACACGAACAAACTTGAGAGTATGGTGCGGACTTGTGACTATCCAGGCTGTACCAACAAATGTGTGACTGAAACTCTGCACACATTTCAACGTTTTCCCATGACAGACGTTGCTCTGAGGAAACTTTGGCTTCTTGCTCTAGGTTTCAATGTGAACAGCAAACTGGCAAGATAATAAAGCTTCGGTTTGCAGTGCGCACTACAGCGACAACGACTTCATGCCCAGGACAGAGAAAAGAACGAGTGTTGAAGAGTGATGCTGTCCCTTTATCCCAAGGTAAGAACATTGATGTTCCACTTCGCTGTCATCCTCTCTCTCTGCCTGTTCTAACTCCAACTGGCGAATTTCAGCATCAGTATTTTCGCGTTCATAAAGATATCCTCTTGGATGTGTGCTGAAGTCAATG
>CM076396.1:49927257-50016120 GCA_038363315.1 Mugilogobius chulae
GAGCCCAGAGACAGGACTAAACATGGAGACTGTTTTTAATGCGCTGTAAAGCACTTTGTGTTACGTTTTATGTATGAAAAGCACTTTATAAATAAAGTTGGATTGATTGATTGAACCTATGAGCATCAGGAGAAAACATGAGCGTGTGTATCGCCTCATGGACTGTTTTAATTTTCTACACTTGTTCATGTTTCTAATAGTGGCAGCCTTTCCAGTGACTTTGGGCCTTAAGGTTTTTTCACACCAGGTTCTGGTGTGAATAAGTCTGTTAGAGGTCAGAGGTCATAGAGCACATCGTGGAGACCAGTCTGCAAAGTCTACGTCGCCAGTTGTCACACATGCAGCTGTATGGTTGACCCGTGGCTATTGACGAATCAGTGAATCAGAGCTCTGGAAAACCAAAAACCACACATTTAGACGAGCATGGATCGTTGTTATTGGCACGAGTTCGACAGGGATTTGCCCAGAAGAAAATGCCTATTTGGACAGAGGAAAACAAAGACCGAGAAGAGTTGCTTTCTTGTCACTCCTAACGCAGCTTTTGTGGATCAGGGCATGACTGTTCTCCGTCAGAGTTTGGCAGCTACTCACACGCAATTTACACTTTGTCATTTTCGTCAAGTCTTACACAGGCTCACTCTGCATTTACTCGCGACTGGTGGCTGTTTGGATTGTGTTTGTGTGAGTTTTCTCTTGAACAGACGCTGTGGGGCTGAGCGGGCAGTCATTCACTCTTGTCTCGTGGGGGTAATAAAGAGAAAGATCCAAAAGGCATCTATGCATCCAAAACCAGGGGCCTCATTTATAAAGCTTGCTTACGCCTTACGCAGTGCGTAAACCTCCCTCTGCGCCAAAGGTGGTATTTATAAAAGCTCCACTAGGCGCAGGATTTTGCTCAGCTCTGCGCAAACTGGAACCCATGCGTGCGCTGTACGCAAAGGCTGGAGACACGGGGAAAAGACGACACTCGTGGAGAGAAGCAGAAGTGAAGAGAGTTTGAGGAAGTGTTTGATGGAGAAAATCATCATTTTATACAAATATTGCATTTATATTTCTGCCTTAAAGCAGATGTTGACCAACACAGACAAGGGCTGTTTATTCCTCACATTTTTATTTACAACACATGTATGAAAGCCCGTGCGCTCTAGTGCACAAGCTCGTGGCTCTCGTGCGTGTGTGTGTGTTGATTATGGCTCTATACCAGAGAGAATGCCGCTGAATCTATGAACGTATTCATGAAACAACGCTCGGACTTAAGAGAAAACTCTCCCTCAGCACATTAGCAAGGCTTATGTTAAATAAATAAAGCCTCGGACAAGACACAGGTCCAACTTTTGACGCAGCACGCGCCAGAATGTAGATAGGCAGAAATCATTCTGACACAACGCGCACACACAGCCTGAGCCTGCCCGACCCGGGGTGGACCAAAGAGCGCTTGTTCTCTCTGTCTAAGTAAAGGAAATGCCTAAAGTGTCTGTGCCACGGGCGCGCACGTGCAGGCAAAGAAGCAAAGGAGTTTCACGTCCCGTTCTCATCGTAACGCTGCCTGTTCTCTGGCTTCTGCTTATTTCCCATCGCTTCTTGGCTCGTTCAGGGAGGGCATCTGTGTCACGCTCGCGCGCTCATGAGCCTCGTTTCATTCATTCAGACTTCCGCGTGCACGTATATAGGCCTATGTGAGTGAAAGAGGCCAATCTCACACATCTGATTCATTTAAAAGGTGAGCCTCATTTACGTTACAAGAGTCTTTTTCATTCACTTTACTTTATTAGTAGTAAATCCACATGTGACAGACGAGCTGCTGCTGCTGTATGGTCCGTCTCTCTCAGACTCCTCCTCTTTGCCTTTCCCCGTGTGTCAAACCCACTGATTATCGCCTCATGTCTATTAAAATATTATTCATGAGTCACCTTTCATGGTGAATTGGAAGTGTGTGGAGGTCTGACGCTGCTTCACGTGCGCAGATTCTAGAAGCAGGTGGGATTTATAAAGCTCAGATTGCGTGGAGGAGAGCGTACGGAGGCTTTTATAAATATGGATGTTGCGTGGCGCACGCCACCTGTGGCCACTAGGTGTACGCACTTGCTCAGCAAAAATCCTACGCAAACCTTTATAAATAAGGCCCCTGGTATCCAACCAGAACAAAATAACTCCACAGCAAAGATATGACTTGGACGAGACAGACAACAGACTAAGGACTGATCAAAACAGTCCAGCTCTTAAACTTTCACGTTGTTTCTCTTTTGCTGCAGAGTTGGTGAGACTTTCTTCACATGTGGATAAACTTAACCATTTAGAATCTAATCTGAGTGATTTGGCTCAGATCTTTCTCTGCTGTAGCTTCTTTATCAAATGGAAACTAGAGTTCGGGGGCTTTGACTTTACGAGCTGCAGCGGCAGAAGGAGAAGTTCACAGATGTGATTAAACCAGCCTGGTGCCAATCTGAATCTCTCTCTCTGAGCTCAAAAACAGACAGAACCTTTCTCTTTCTCACTGCAGAAGGTTAAACAAAGACAAAAAGAAGAAGGTTGTATGAAAACCAACCTGCGTTCTGAGCTCTCACAAAGACTTCCACACAGTTTTATCTAATACATCTTTTTATTACAGACAGAAAACAGTGGTGGAATTCCTCACACGCAGCTGTCATTTAAGAGAAAAAAAATGTGTTTGAGCTTCAGATTCAGTTCAAAAGATTTATACAGACAAAATATATCTTCTATATTGGGGTAGACTTGTGCAAAGCAAAGAGGTAAAATGTACTAAAATGATGTACACCTATCTCCACCATCTTTATATTACAGGTGAATACCACTCCCAATGACTACACCAGGTAAAGACCATTCTGGACGACTGCGGACTGTCATACATTTGGACTACTCTTTCATTGGCTCAAATTGACTGTTGAGCGAATTTTAAAAGACCAACATATTCAACATTGGCACAGTGAGCTCATGGACATGTCTTCATGTGACTTCTACACAGAGATAAAGCAGGAATACAAACTTGGGAAGTATCTTCTATGTGAAAATGGTCGATATAAACAATCTATCTGTAACTTTAGAACAAACAACACAAGAATTCCTAAAGTCACTGGCTGGTGCAATGGTATTGAGAGATGTCTAAGAATCTGTCATCTGTACAATGAAGGTGGTGAATATCATGTCTGTCTGTACAAATAACTGTGTAATCTCCCAAAATACACAATAATATAGTTATTTCAGTCACAAAGGATTAAAATGTGTAGCATAGGTGCCTTTCTAAAAGGAGTTCTTTGTCTTTATAAATGAATTATTTCTTACTGTCAAATATGTCTAGAAATGTACAAAAAAGCACTATATAATATTACTTTGTCAGTGAATGTATTTTGGCTTGTTTTGTGCTCCAGACCATGTATATGGTGATGAGCAAAACCAATAAATGAAATGAATGAATGTAACTACAAGTCAGAATGTAAATGTTACAAGTTTCTTCCTGTTTGTCTCTCCTCTCTTCCCACCCTCTCTTTCTCTCTCCCCTTCTTCTCTCTCCTCCTTATCTCTCTCTTCCTCTTTTCTTTCTCTCATTGCCCCTCCCCTCTCTCTTCTCTTCCTCCTTCTTCTCTACCCCGTCTCTTCTTCTTTCTCTCTCCCTCCTCCATCTCTCTCTTGATGTCTCTTCTTTATATCCTTCTCTCTCGTTTTTCTCTCTCCTTTCTCTCCTCTCTCTTTTCCCTCCCTCTCTCTTTCTCTCTGTTCATGTTTCTCTCTCTCCCCCCCTTATCTCTCCCTCATTCCTTCTCTCTCTCTCTCCATTCATGTTTTCTCTCTCCCTCTCTTCTCTCTTTCTTCCTATCTCTTCTTCTCTCCTTTCTATCTCTTCTTCTCCTCCTTCTCTCTCATTTTCTCCCTCCTTCCTCTCCCTCCCCCACTCTCTTCCTCTTTCTCTCCCTCTCTCTCTCTTTCTCTCAGCTCTTTCTCTTCTTTTCTCTCTACTTCTCTATTTTTTTCTCCCTCCTTCTTCTTTCTCTCTCTTCCTCTTTCTTTCCTCCCTCTCTTTCTTTTTCCATCTCTTTCTTTATCTCTCTCTCTTCATGTTTTTTTCTCTCTCTCCTCCCTCTCTCTTCATGTTTCTCTCTCTCTATTCCTCCCCCCCTCCTCTCTCTCCCCCTCTCTCTTTTCCTCTTCTCTCTCTCTCTCCTTCTCTCTCCCTCTCTTCTCCTCCTCTCTCTCTCTTTCATGTTTTCTCTCTCTCTCCCTCCCTCCTCCCTCCCTCTCTCTCTCTTCCTCCCTCTCTCTTCTCAGCCCCCCCCCCCTCTCTCTCTCTTCACGTCTCTTCTTCTTCTCTCCTCCCTCTTCCCCCCTCTCTCTTGTCGTGTTTCTTCTCTCCTCTCTCTCTCTCTCTCTCTCTCTCTCTCTCTCTCTTCACGTCTTCTTCTTCTCTCCAGCTGCGTGATGAGCTGAAGTCATCTCTTTTGGCTCCATCATCTGTTTGTGACCGGTGTTTACTCGTCTCCGTGACAACAGCCTCTTCTTCCTCACGGTCGTCACATGTGTCTTCTCCGTCCCTCAGACCTGGTCCTGCCCGGGTCCTGGTCCTGGTCCAGGTCCAGATCCCAGTCCAGGTCCCGGTCAGGTCCTGGTCCGGTGCCAGTCCAGCTCATTGTTTGCTGTTGCCGGGTAAAAGTCGCTGCCAAAGTGGAATTCTCTGACATCGTCTCACACTGTCGTGCTTTGGAAATGGTTTAATCTGAAACTGAAGCTATTGTCTTGTTTAACAGTGATTTTTATTACGTTTTCTCTTTTATTAGAAGCATACTTCCTCTGACAGCGGCGTTTAGACACAACAAACACGCACATAGTCTTCATCAAATCCATCACGCACAGTCTATTGTTACATTCTTTTCTAATTCAGTACAGAAGCTTAGCGTCGACATATTTTAATTTGAAATGAGCTTCTGTACAGTCAGACTGATGCGAAAATATGAGAAGAACTCTGGTGAAAATGCAACAAAATGGAAACTGACAGTAGCTTTTCCGTTGCTATGGTAACTGTACAAAGCTTGTTTGCGTTCCTCTGTTATAAAATGTTTTGTAGTGATAAAATACTAGTGTAAATTCAGGCAGGTATAAATAATCTTAACGCCTTATGGACATATTTTGTTTGTGTTCAGACTCACAGAACAGGCTCATTTATATGAAAGAGAGATGGTTCATGATGTGTGTGCACGGAGCAGTGGGACAGAAAGAAGCGACACGGGACAGTGCATGACTCTGAACGGCACGCACGACCACGCATGTCACGCAAGCACATGTACAGAAGGAAAGAAAAGGCAGAAGGCGCTTGTCCTTCCGCGGTCTGGAGCTGAGATGTGCAGCTGCAGGAGGAGAGAGTGAAACTAATCAATGCGTCAATTTAACTGCGTTTGTATGTGTTTATCTTTTTCCATTTATAACTATTGCATTTTATTGTTTTAAACATTCCGGCCGCCCTTCGAAGGGGGTTCAGTGTCTTAACCCTAGAACACTTTCGCTATAAAAAGTTACACCATCACTTTTGCCGGGTCATTTTCACCCGAAATAATAAACCCAAAAAAAGTACTTGTCATAAAAAATAGATCAAAATATGACAACTCTTGATAAATTACAGTGGTTTTCTTTTATTTTCAACTGTGATATGTGAACAAAATGGAAAATAAAATATAGGAAGGTCCTATAAACATGCTGAAATTACTGAAAATTTTGGATTTTGAGAACAAAAAATTCTTAAAAAAAAAATACTGATACAGGAAACTTATCTTTGGTCGACATTCCTGAGACCTGTGAGACTTCCTGGTGAAGCTCAGACTCTGGACACACAAACAACTACAGGAAAGGAAAAGTGGTGTAAAAATGACCATTGATTAAAATATTGTTTTCACCAGAAGAATTCACTTTGAAATCACCACTTTGTGATATATATTCATAATTCAATATAAGTAGCTAATTGTAACTTTTGGCAAAAAATTAAAAAAGTAAACTACATTACCCTCTATCACTGTTGCCGGGTGAAAATCACCCGAAAGCAAACCTGTGTTCCACTGTGAGATGTCAGAGACACTAATCCTGCGAAATGATGACAGCTGTAGTTGACGAGGGACAGTAAATGTGGTGAAAACATGGTAAACCTGCATGTTGTCACTCTTGACATGTTGCAGGATAGCTTGATTCTAAACACTAACACTATCACTGGTGAAATCCACCCAAAACTACATTACCCTCTTTCACTATCACGGTGAAAATCACCCAGAACAAGTCTGTAGGTAAAGTGAGCTTTGGGGAACCTTCATAGAGTCAAAAACACTGGTGAAGCTCCAGGGACTCATGAACTCAGAAAAATGCAACATATTGAAAATCATGTAAATACATTTGCTCAGGTGAAATTCACCCGGCGATAGTGTCTAGGGTTAAAAAGGCATACAATGAAGCACCTGGAAAAGTTAAATATAAAAATCCCATTGTGTCTCTTTATTTAGAGTCAAATCATCCTCTGGGACGATCCAGACTCAGATTTCAGCTGTAACCTCCAAATAAAAAAAGTCCTCAAAATTCAAACATTGTAATCTATTGTATCTATTTATTCTGTCATATCCTGCACTGTGCCTTAGCAAACATTTACTGTAAATAAGAGTCTTTTAACTTTAATATTTTAAGTCTATTTTATTTCTATTATCTTGTTTGATTGCATGATTCTATTTCCCTGCTGTTCTTAAAATGTGCGTTGCAACACTGGAATTTCCCCATTGTGGGACAAATAAAGGATATCTTATCTTATAATAGGACTTTTGTAATGTCTCCGCCTAAATGTTTTTGAGTCATTTTGGTCCTAAAACTCATTTTGACCTCAGTGACCTTCAGCTTTTACAGAGGAATTGTCAAAACCCCATTTATGTCTCAGCTCAACACCAGCTTTAACAATCCTTATATTTACAAAAAAATAAATTTAGGTGGATTTAGACTTTGTTTTTCTTTTGCTTGGAGAAAGTTCTCACTTCTGATCAGAGCCTGTTGGACATCAGAAGCAAAAACTACAGAGACACAGCTTTAAAAAGACCCCAGACATTTGTCTGAGCTCCAAAGGATCAGAAACAGTTTCAGTTTGAATTTTACAGATTTGAGTCAGGCATGTGAGGAGAAAAAGGGTTTTAATATACTCCATGTCAAAAAAACGACTCTGAACATGTAAAATGTGCAGCAAATATGGTGTTTTGCACAATACGCGCAATCCTACCTCTTTTAAATCTGCAATCATGCCAAGTACCTCCTGGTAAATGGTCACGCACCCCCTGGGAGCCGCGTACCCCTGGTTGGGAAACACTGCTCTACAGCAAAGTTTAAAGCTTATGAGCAGATATCTTTCAGCTATTCAGCACAATTAGGTTTGAAATTCTAGTGCAGGGACCTTTCAGCTGTACATTAAACATTTTGAATCAGTTGCACGCAGGGACCTTTCAGCTGTTCGTGTTTGTAGTAGTTGCACACAGGGACCTCCAGCTGTCGTGTTCAGCAGTTGCACACAGGACCTGCAGCTGTTTATGTTTGCAGCAGTTGCACACAGGGACATGCAGCTTCGTGTTGCAGGTTTTCAGCTGTTTGCAGCAGTTGCACACAGGGACCTTGCAGCTGTTCGTGTTTGCCAGCAGTTGCACACAGGACCTTCCAGCTGTTCATGTTTGCAGCAGTTGCACACAGGGACCTTGCAGCTGTTCGTGTTTGCTGCAGATGCACACAGGACCTTCCAGCTGTATGTTTTCAGCAATGCACCAGACTTCCAGCGTTTGTTTGCTGCAGATGCACACAGGGACCTTGCAGCTGTTTCCTGGCACACCTAACGCTGAATAAGAGTGTTTAATGTGAGTTCAAACAAACAGATCTGTCTCTGCGTTCGCTCTGCACATTGGACTCTTCTGCCTCTGCCGGCTCGTCACGTGACCCCAGCGCTCGCAGCTCATTGGCCCGTTCCGACGAGCGGCGCTTTGTTTATGACACACAAATGTTTAGATGTTTCCAGGCGATTATATAAACTGCGGCGTGTTACAAATCAGCAGGAGTTTATGTTTTGGGTTGAGTGGCAGAAACGCTGGAGTGTTTGAGAGTCTTTGTCCTGACTCACTTTAAACGGATGGATTATGGAAAATCTCTTTCTGATTTCTCTCATCGTTGTGTTACACTTACCATAGCCCCGCCCACTGGTCTGGATTTACTCACAAAACTAAATGCCAGCATTAAACAACAACAAATGATTTATAATATAAATTCAGAGAAACGACATTGTATCGATATTGAATAGGATTTGTTGAAGCATCTGAACCGAACATTGTCAGATCTCAACTTAGAGAGAAAGCACAACTCTTTCCGTCCAAAAATGGCACAAAGCATCAACTGTACATGTGCAGGTGAGGTCGAAAGTCTGTTATTCTGCAAAATCGCTGAAATACGCCTGTTTGCATCGCCATGTTTGTCCCAACCGCATCACAATGAGCGCTGTGATTGGTCCGGCTGATATCGATCGTCTCTAATTACAGCAGGAGTCACTCCAGATGGACTCTTCAGATCTGTAAATTTAACTTAACATGATCCTGTACACGTCATACTTTATTAGTAAGTAAATACAATGAAAAACATGTAACGTCTCCATTACAGGACAAATATAATGTATGATCTAAACACGCTCTGAAACACTGTTTTAGGCAGCTGGTTGGAAACAGAGATCCATTTACTGACAGAAAGGAATATGGCACAAATCAGTCTTGTGTCTTGTTTCTTTCTGTCTTAGTTTTTTAAAATGTGTTTCTTTTTGTCAGACAGGAGCGTTGTTTCTTTACCTGATTTACATGTTTCAGCTGCTTCCTGTGGCCTTCTTCAGAAGTGTCACTGGTTTGTCTGGTCACGTGTCTTGTCGGCTGTTTACATGGTATTTAATTTAATTGACCTTTATTTAACCAGGAAGTCCCACTGAGATTCAGAATCTCTTTTGCAGGGGAGCCCTGGGGGAAGGGTCAGGGAGGCATTAATGACATGTTTTTAGTTGTAGGAGGAAACCGGAGTACCCGGAGGAAACCTACGCAGACACAGGAGAACATTCAAACTCCACATAGAAAGGCCCCGGGTCGACTGGGAGTTGAACCCAGAACCTTCTTGCTATGAGGCCAGAGTGCTAACCACATGTGACAGACAATAGGGGAACCTTGCGCCCCCCACGTCAGGCGTCTTCTCCACGACAGAATCCACGTGTGTGAGAAGGTGTGAGCTCCCTCGTCATGACACGTGACCAGACCAACCAGTGAGGAAGAAGCAGCTGAAACATGTAAAGCAGGTGAAGAAACAACGCTCCTGTCTGACCAAAAGAAAACAAAGAGCCACATTTCAAAGCCTTGGACGCAAATTCTCCAGACGCCTCAAGACGCGGTGTTACATTGTCTTCACCGGTAAACTGGACGCACTGGCACAAAACACTGTCTGGTCTGAACGCAGCAGTATAGGATTTGAAAGAACGCTGCATTTGTATTTATTTTTTTTCTTTGAAGCAGGAGATTTTTTAGTTGATTAATTCATCAGTAGAACTTGTCTTAAAACAATGAAGAAAGTCTTTGGTCAGCTACAGCAGCGTTTCTCTGATCATTAAACTTCAGCTGGTTTGTTTAAAGTTGTTTAATGTTGACCATGTTCCAGTTGGATTCATACAGTTTAATATAGTTTGAATACAGTAAGTGAGACATGACAAAAGATGATACGCCCAGTCTTACACTAACATTGTATTTGTATTTTTAAAGAAGGAGTTAATCTTTTCAAATGTCCTGGGATTAATTATTCTCATATTTACAGAGTCTTTGGAGGCAGATGTTCAGATCAGATCAGATCCAGCTCAAACCACAGGAGATTCAGCCACAGCTTCACTCTGTCTGTGTGAAGAGGAAGTCTGAGGTTTGTTTAGAATCTGGATCTACAGTCGTGTCTCCTGAACCGGTCCCTGGTCCTGTCTTTAGTCTCTAGTCCCAGGTCTGGGTCCGGCTCCCCTCCCCTGTCTCTCTCTGGTCCCAGGTCCTGTCTCTCTCTTTGGTCCCAGGTCCTGTTCTTCTTTTGTCCAGGTCTGTTCTCTCTTTGGTCCCAGGTCCTGTCTCTCTCTTGGTCCCAGGTCCTGTCTCTCTCTCTGTCCCAGGTCCTGTTCTCTCTCTTGGTCCCAGGTCCTGTCTCTCTCTTTGGTCCCAGGTCCTGTCTCTCTCTTTGTCCCAGGTCCGTCTCTCTCTTGTCCCAGGTCCTGTCTCTCTCTCAGTCCCAGGTCCTGTCTCTCTCTTTAGTCCAGGTCCTGTCTCTCTCTTTAGTCCCAGGTCCTGTCTCCTTCTTAGTCCCAGTCCTGTCTCTCTCTTTGGTCCCAGGTCCTGTCTCTCTCTTTAGTCCCAGGTCCTGTCTCTCTCTTTGGTCCCAGGTCCTGTCTCTCTCTGGTCCCAGGTCCTGTCTCTCTCTTTGGTCCCAGGTCCTGTCTCTGTCTTTGTCCCAGGTCTCTGTTCTCCTCTGGTCCAGTCCTGTCTCTCTCTTTGGTCCCAGGTCCTGTCTCTCTCTTTAGTCCCAGGTCCTGTCTCTCTCTTTGGTCCCAGGTCCTGTCTCTCTCTTAGTCCCAGTCCTGTCTCTCTCGGGTCCAGGTCCTGTCTCTCTCTTGGTCCCAGGTCCTGTCTCTCTCTTTGGTCCCAGGTCCTGTCTCTCTCTCTGGTCCCAGTCCGTCTCTCTCTTTGGTCCAGGTCCTGTCTCTCTCTTGGTCCCAGGTCCTGTCTCTCTCTTTGTCCCATCTCTCTTTTCCCAGGTCCTGTCTCTCTCTTAGTCCCAGGTCCTGTCTCTCTCTTTGTCCCAGTCCTGTCTCTCTCTTTGGTCCAGGTCCTGTCTCTCTCTTTGGTCCCAGGTCCTGTCTCTCTCTTTGGTCCCAGGTCCTGTCTCTCTCTTTGGTCCCAGTCGTTCCTCAGTCCGTCTCTCTCTCTTAGCCCAGTCCTGTCTCTCTCTTTAGTCCCAGGTCCTGTCTCTCTCTTGGTCCCAGGTCCTGTCTCTCTCTTTGGTCCCAGGTCCTGTCTCTCTCTTTTGTCCCAGTCCTGTCCTTAGGTCGTCTCTCTTTGTCCGTCTGTCTCTCTCTTTGTCCAGGTCTTTTCTGTCTCTCTTCTCTTGGTCCCAGGTTCCTGTCTCTCTCTTTAGTCCCAGTCCTGTCTCTCTCTTTGGTCCCAGGTCCTGTCTCTCTCTTAGTCCCAGTCCTGTCTCTCTCTTGGGTCCCAGGTCCTGTCTCTCTTTTGTCCTTTTTTTTTGTCCCAGGTCCTGTCTCTGTCTTTGGTCCCAGGTCCTGTCTCTCTCTTTGGTCCCAGGTCTGTCTCTCTCTTTGGTCCCAGGTCCTGTCTCTCTCTTGGTCCCAGGTCCTGTCTCTCTCTTCTGGTCCCAGGTCCTGTCTCTCTCTTTTTTTTTTTTTTTTTTTTTTTGTCTGTCTCTCTCTTTGGTCCCAGGTCCTGTCTCTCTCTTTGTCCCAGGTCCTGTCTCTCTCTTTGGTCCAGGTCCTGTCTCTCTCTTTGGTCCCAGGTCCTGTCTCTCTCTTTGGTCCCAGGTCCTGTCTCTCTTTGTCCAGGTCTGTCTCTCTTGGTCCCAGGTCCTGTCTCTCTCTTGTCCCAGGTCCTGTCTCTCTCTTTGTCCCAGGTCCTGTCTCTCTCTTTGGTCCCAGGTCCTGTCTCTCTCTTTGGTCCCAGGTCCTGTCTCTCTCTTTGTCCCAGGTCCTGTCTCTCTCTTAGTCCCAGGTCCTGTCTCTCTCTTTGGTCCCAGGTCCTGTCTCTCTCTTTCCATCTTCTCTCTCTTGTCCCAGGTCCTGTCTCTCTCTTTGGTCCCAGGTCCTGTCTCTCTCTTTGGTCCCAGGTCCTGTCTCTCTCTTTTTTTTTTCTTTGGTCCCAGGTCCTGTCTCTCTCTTTGGCCCAGGTCCTGTCTCTCTCTTTAGTCCCTGGTCCTGTCTCTCTCTTAGTCCCAGGTCCTGTCTCTCTCTTTGGTCCCAGGTCCTGTCCCTCTCTTTGGTCCCAGGTCCTGTCTCTCTCTTTGGTCCCAGGTCCTGTCTCTCTCTTTGGTCCCAGGTCCTGTCTCTCTCTTTAGTCCCAGGTCCTGTCTCTCTCTTTAGTCCCAGGTCCTGTCTGTTTGTTTTTGAGATTGAACGAAGGCCTCAGGACCACAGACATAAGATGGATTACACAAAATGACTGAACTTTAAAGAGTTTCTTCAGATATCTTTGGTGCATCTGCAAAAAACATTGTCCATTTGACATTTAACAATCACAATGTGACAGTTTCGGTTAAATCCACAGTGTATTTAGCCCAAACTCCTCATGTTATTTTCATTTTCTCTGATGCAGATCTGACAATCGCCAAACCAGGAAACTGCAGGAGCGACTTTCACTAAGTTTATGAATCAGTGTTTGTTTGTCTGTTGATCCTGGTCAAAAGAACGGATCCTCTTGAAATCACACTGACACAACATGTTTTTGTTGAATGAAGCCTTATCTGTGCTTTAGCTAAAGTGTGGTCTCCTGTTACAGATTTATAAACTACGTACAGTATTGACTCAAGCGGCAGCAGCAGTTCACAGCCGCAGACATCAGACTCATGGTGACGCTGCAGAACAACAACAGCCACATGAACAAGATTCAGCACAGCATTTGTCCTTTGCTGCATCCTTAGTTTGGTAGAGCAGAAGAGCAAGAGTCTGGTCAGGACGCAGGTCTCTAACTCAGTAGGTTTATGTAAAGGCACAGCTCTATTGTCAATCTGGCAAAATGACGAAGGGCCTCGGAAAATTCAATAAAAGGAAAAATAAAATATGTAAATGACGGAAAATTTGCAGTTAATGTAACTGCTGCTCTGATCTCTAGTCCTGTCTTTGGTGCACATTTGCGTTCGTTCTAGCTGAAGGACGTTTATCTAACCCGGGTTGACTAACCCAGACATGAGCCTGGATAAACTGTTCTACGAAACAAGTTCACAACTGGATCTGTTAACCCCGGATTTTCTCAATGAAGCCGTGTCACGGAGCAGAGGCGGGGTTAACGCAAACTGACCAATCAGAACACCCGAGCTGCAGACTTCAAACGTGAGGAAACGTCAATCATGAAGCGAAATATACGAGTATTAAAATCTAAGAAGGAAACGCGTTGCAGCTTCAAGTGAAGTCTGCGCTTAATCAACCAATCACAGACACAGAAGTTACGCTGCAGAGTTCATTTAAATGTCCTGCATCGATATAACAGACTAAAACACAAAGTGCAGACATGACGAGACATTTAATAGATCCACCGTTAGTCTGAGTGAGCTGTGTCCTTTATCTGAGTCAAAGTGATGCGTAAAAATCCACAGCCAAATGTGACAAAGTGCAGTCGTTCATTATTTCTTGACAATGAAAGAATTTATTAATCATCACACAGATTAAACAGGATTCTTCAGTCACTGTTAAGATCTCATCCTCCTCTTAATAAATAATGTCGTGTAGTGCGCATCGCATTGATATAAAAGAAAACGCCAGTAACTTTCACATTTCCTCATTTCTCCGCTGCCCTCTCTCTCTGTGTCTCTCTCTCTTGTCTCTGATTGGTCAGCGTCTTGTCTTTTTAACTTATTCAGAAACTTATCCTGGTCCGGAGCAGGTTATGAGTTTGTCTCATGTTGCCGTAGAGATCTGCCCCGATAGGACGTGATCCAGTTTCGTAGGACCAGACTAGGTCTAACCCAGAACTTACCCCGCTAAACCCCAAATCTAGCTTTGTAGTACAGGGCTCTGATCCCTGGTCTTGTCTCTGATCTCTGCTCCAGTCTCTGGTCCTGTTTTCTCTTCTCTTCTCTGGTACACATTTGCGTTCGTTCTAGCTGAAGGACGTTTGTTTAGAAGTCTCTGGTTCTGTCTCTGGTTCTGTCTTAGTTCTGTGTCTGATCTCTGGTCCTGTCCTGTCTCTGGTCCTCCTTGTCTCTGTCCTGTCTGATCCTCCTCAGTCTCTGGTCCTGTTTTCTCTCCTCTGTCTCTGGTACACATTTGCGTTCGTTCTAGCTGAAGGACATTTGTTTAGAAGTCTCTGAGAGCTGCTGTAAACACACAGATACGGATCATGTCCTGGTTTGGTTCTGGCAGAAGCTCAAAGTCTTCTCCGTCAACAACAGTGAGTCAAAGTGAAAGATCTGTCTCTCCAACATCCCAACAAGGAATCACAAAGTCCACATTAGTGTCAGTTCATCTGAGAAGAGCGTGAACTAAAGGGATTTGGATCATCGTTTCATAAACATCAGAAAACCTGCTGAAGTCTGTGTAAGTTAAATCCAAAATAACGTGACTCACCTGGGCCGTGAAGACCAGCAGGTAAGACTCGTACTGAACCGGAGGCTGAGTCCAGGACACAATGACCGAGGACTGGGTTAGGTCTCTGGTCTGGATCTGCTCCACGGCCGACATCACTGAAGCACACGAGAGGACAGAGAAGATGAGTTAGTCTGACTGTATACACATGTTTATCACTACACACTGTTTATGTAACTGTTTAGAGGAGAGAATGTCCTGAAAGGCCCTTGAAACCATTTAGTTTGACATTTTATGCTCATCCACCTGTTTTCTTCCTCTTTATCTGAGAATAAGTCCTGACGAGCCGAGGCCCAGACTTTCCTTCCTTTCCTTCTTTGACTCTTTTGGGGGAATCTTGAGCTGTTCTCAGGTCAGTTTAGACACACAGTGCCTCTTGTGTGTTCTGTTTTCTTCCAGTGCGACATGGAACACTTCACTGGAAGAAGAAACTGAAGCAGACGCCTGAGCACCTGTGTCCTCCTGAGCTGACCGAGCAGCAGCTCTACTCTGAGTCTATTCTTCCTGTGAGTTAGCTCCTCTAAGACTACGCTCAGCAAACCTGCAGAAGAATGCATTTAGACCGTTTGTGGACGTCACAGCAAGAAGGTCGCAGGTTCAACTCCCGCTCAGCCCGGGGCCTTTCTGTGTTTAGTTTGGAAGTATGTCCCTGAGTCTGGGTGGTTTCCTTCGATTTCCCCATCAACCAGTAACATGCAGGTTAGGGAACACCAGGTGTTTAGGTGAATCTCCTCTGCTGAGCTGCCCCAGGGCAGTTTACTATCAGGAGGGTTCATGTCACTGTGAAGCACTTTGTGACTCTGTGTCTGTGAAAGGTCCTGTACAAATAAAGATTACTTACTTACAGATTTTGTTCTTTCAGTCATTTACCAAAGCTCAAGATCATATTGCCCTAAAACTACACTGTCAGATAAACTGAGGTTTAAAGTTTAGACTCTTCTGTGTTTGTCAGAGCTACACTAAAGTTTGTGTTTATACGACGCCTCAGAATGAGAACAGACTTAGTAACAACAACTATTAAAATAGATTTGACTTTTAAGCTAAGGTTGTATGGAGGATTTTCAAAAACTGTTTGTTGTCAGTCTTGGTCAAAAACAGTTGCATAGATTTGTAACAGCCTTGTACTTATGCTAAACAAAAAAAGAATTATAAAAATATATAAACTGTGGACATGATGAGGCCAGAAAAACGTTGACCATAGATAACGAGGTACCTCGTTATCTATTGGCCTGTGAACTTGTCAAGCAAACCCTCAGTGTTTCTAAGTAACTCATTGGTCCAGTTGCAGTGAAGGCGTGGCCCTGGGAGGAAACACATGTGCATCATTTAAAAAACAGCAAACAGCTGTTGGATTTGAAAAATCCTCCAAACAACCTTTAAAAACTGAACTTGAACAGTCTGAGAAAACACATTTGGGGAGTTTTGCTGACCAAAATGAGAAGTATTATAATTTTTAATTATAATAAATAATAGTCTGTATTATTTTCCATTTCTAAATGAAACATAAAAACATTTTGCAGTTTCTGTGAGTTCAGCCAAAATCTCCAGTAAATCAAAAATAAAGTGCAGTAACTGAAGCTCAAAATGTTCTGATGATTTCAAACACTTCACTTTTAACATTAGGATTTCTCAGAAACAATGCAGACTTGAGCCATAAAACTGTGACAGTATAAAACAGGTGACATGAAACTGTTACTGTTTCTCTTGTGCAGCAGAAGGTGAAAACAGTAAACACAGAGCTTTGCCTTTCGACTCAGCTTCTTCAGCACAACAGTCTGATACGACGAGTTCACAACTGCCGACGCCACACAGAGGAAATAATCAAACTGATACTGTCTGATATGCTAATCATGCACAAATGCTACAAACGAGTCTGGATGATTTATGGACTTAAAAACGCAGAAGTGCAAAAGATCTCAGAAATCCGTGGAGCTTTCTTATCCAAATGACGAAACAGCAGGATTTAACACTCAAATAAGTTAATTTAGCATAATAAACCATCGATTATGCTTTCCTTTAGACCGGCTCCAGACTGACTTGGTTCCTCCTGTTGTTGTTTGGTTTCAGGGTTTGTTTTGGAGGCTTAGTCCTGAGTCTTTGTGAAAACAGCTCCAGTTTGTTCAGATCAGAGAGAATCAGGACACTTCACTGTCACTGTCGTCTGCATCAAACACACGAGAGACCGGCCTGTGGCTCTAGAGCTGCTTTCATTTAGTCTCCAAACACAAAACACACACACACACTTTCATCTCACTCATCTGTGTTTGTGTTTGTGTCTCCCTCTCCCCAGGCGCTTCCTCCAAACTCACCTTCTGCTTTTAAACCAGTTTTATATTTGTTCTTTAGATTGTTCAACATGTACTGTCTGGAAGGACTAAAAAGTATCATTTAAAACACAAGGCACGACTGCACTTTCATCCAAACACAACAGAGAACATGACTTAACCTAAAACCAAAACCAACTGTGATCTGATCTAAAAAATACTGTCTCATTAAATAAGACTTTTAAATTGTCTAGTTGTTTATTTATTTATTTATTGAAGCCTTTTTTAATTTCAAAATGTCCCATACGTACAGTATATGTGTCTGCAGGCTACAGAGGGATTATTTGCTTCTCACACAGACTGACAGCACAAACAGCTGCGGCTCATTCACACAAACTGTAGCAGCAACACTCACCAGGGCTGTTGTCAGTAACTACAAGAGTTTATCTGTGAGAAAACTAAAGTTCTGCTGCTAAATCAACATTTGTGACTGAAACTGGTCTTTACGACTCAAATATGTTACATTCCGATGAAAAACAGTGTCTCAAGCTTCAGACCGGTTCAGACCTGATCCAAACAGCTGCTCTCGTCTTGTTTTGTTGTTTTTAATCAAAAAAGTTTGCCCAGTTAACCAGATGGACAGAATAAAATCCTAAAATAAGCTCATGTGCTTCTGTAAAGGAAAAGTTTCATAGATATGTCACCAAAGTTAATTAAAAACAATCTTAGTTTAGTTTAGTTTAAGCTGATTTGTCATGTGCATAAAGTATGAAGTACCAAAGCAATAAAAAATGGTTTTGCCCTGGCACAATCTTCGCTGAATAAATAATTAAGTCAATTTAAAAACAACGATTTTGATGTGCATGTAAGCAACTCGACCTGTGCACAGCCTCAGAGCTGTGAACTTCTCCACACGTCAGGACTCCCACACAAAACTCACATCACTCACAAGCTCACGGTCCATATTTGGTGCTGTCAATCAAAGTCTGTTCACACTCACAGGGCGTCTCTTAAAGGGGCACTATGTAAGAAAAACAAACAAACAAAGTAATTTCCACTTTTGAACACTAGAGGGAGCCTTTCACATGCATTTTGCCTATTAAGCATGATGCCATCTAGCGTCAATAATCCATATTCCGGCCCGTAATAAAACATTTCAAATACGTATAAATGTATCACAATTGATGTGGATTGGTTAACAGTGCTCTCTTAAGTATTCATGTTGTAAAGAATAAATATGATTTAAATGTTTGTGGACTATAAGTGATCATTAAAATTCCTCTCAATCTTACACAGTGCCCCTTTAAAAGGCCCCGGGAATCTCCCACTTTTCGAGTCTGTTTGAGGTTAAAGTGAGGCTAAACAGGCTTTCAGAGACTAACTCCGCCCACAACTGAACCTCAAACAGGCTCACAAAAGTGGGAGATGCCGGAGGCCTTTAAGAGACGCCCAGTGGGTGTGAACAGACTTTAATTGAAGCACCAAATACAGCGGTCCTGGTCCTGATGTGAGATTTGCAGCGGAGGGAGCTGTACAGCAACAGCCCCAAGTCTTTGCTTACTTGCACGTAAAGATTTTTTAATATTTGCTTTGCAAATCATGCGTATGAAACCTTTGCTTTAGTCTACATAAGCTCATGAGCCTGTTATGTGAGTATTTTCTAAAAATGAAAATCGAAAATGAAAAACACAGACACGAGTTTCGAACCAGCGCATCGTTGAACTAGTTCTGCACAACGCTCCACTCGCTCGACAAGCTGAGCCACATGAGGCTGATGTCATTACTCAGCGGGTGATCGCTCTCCAACTCTCCGCAGCAGCGTGTCAGAGGGAGGAGTTTAGATCAACCATCTGGGCGGCTCGTCTGCCTCATCAATACACTGTGACGTCGGAGGGAACTGAAAATGCACTGACCGCGTTTGCCCATCGGCAGTACAGCCGCGGTTTTTGCACACATGACTCCAAAATGAACGAGTTTGCCACAAAAATGTCCAAAAAAGGCCTGGAAACAGTAGATAATTCAGTTTTGACCCCAGATACACAGTCTGACAGTGAAAAAAAGTTGATTCTGAGTTTAGTTTCTCTTTAAGTTGTGGGTGGAGTTAGTCTCTGACTGCGAGTTTAGCCTCACTTAAGGAAATGTGCAACAAAATAGAACTTGATTTAAAGTGAGGCTGAACAGGCGATCAGGACTTACTCCCCCGCAAAAGTGGGAGACGCCCGGAGGCCTTTTCAGAGACGCCCAGTGGTGTGAACAGACTTTGATTGACAGCACCAAATATGAACAGTGAGCTTGTGAGTGATGTGAGTTTTGTGTGGGAGCGATCCTGATGTGAGGAGAAGTTCACAGCTCTGAGGCTGTGCACAGGTCTAGTTGCTTATTTGCACTTAAAGACTCTTTGCAGACATACATGAAACCTTTCTTTACAGAAGCACACGAGCTCAAGTATTTTCTAAAACTAAAAATGAGAATAAACATTGGCGCGAGTTTTGGACCAGCGAACCATTGAACCTCGCATCAGTCGCTCACCAATCTGAGTCAAATGACTGATGACTGTCTACTGCAGCGGTGTCAGCAGGAGAGTTTATATCTTCCACCTGGGCGGCTTGTTTGTCGCGTCAACTTGATGTGACGTGGACATGTACTGAAAATGCACAGACAGTGTTTGACTATCGGCAGCACAGTTGCAGTTTTTGCACACAGAACTGCAAAAAGAGCGAGTTTGCACAAAAATGTCCAAAAAATGTCAGACCATGTGTTTGACCCAAACACGTGGTCTGAAAATGAAAAAAGTTGAGTATTTGTTTAGTTTCACTTTAAATGTTGAGGATAACTGTATATCACTTGTGTTTCTGTTCTGGTCTTGTCTGTGGTCACTTGTGGTGCCGTTTGTGTAATTGTGTTAAAGTATGTGCCACCTCTGAGTACAAGACAGACTTCTCCTACGGGAGACAATAAAAGAGTATTTTATCTCAGCACTAATGGGGAGGCTGGGACGGTTGGAAATTGCTAGTTTTTTTGCAAATCAGATTGAGTCTGGATAATTTGTTCACAGATTTATGCTTGTTTCCTTTCTCATAAAAAAAATAAATAAATCAGATCACATCTACAACATAAACTGAATCAGACTCTGGGAGAGAATCTCTCTAGTCCAGTCGTCTCCAACCTGTAGCTCGGGAGCGACCAGTCACTCTCCACCCAGCCTGTTCTCACAGATCTGTGGGTCTATACCATGAATGTGTATTGATAAACTGGGGCGTTGCTGCCCCGGTTCATTTCTATGAACCCTAACCCCTAACCCTGGAAGTAAAGACATGTTATTATTCATGAATACTAGCACATTCCTAATCCTAAACTTAACCAACTCCAAGCCTCAGACCTAAACTTAGCCGTTAACCCCAAATGAAACCTTCTGTTTGTCCTCAACCACATAAGCACACAAACAGACAGAAGCGTCGTAATGTACAAAATTTTTAATGAACTCGCTCCACCTCCTTTAAAAGAGTTTGTAAAAAGAAATTCTAACCGAACAACAAGAGCAGCATCTAGAGGCGATTGTTTAGTGCCGTTTAGAAAAAGTGTTTTTGGACAAATGTCATTTGCTTTTCGAGCAAGTCAGGCCTGGAACACGGTTCCTTCTCACATTAGAGAACTGCCCACATTATCAGTATCTCTAAGGCTCTAAAAACATGGTTGTTGGAAGGTCAAACATGTAATCACGTGTAATATGATGATGACTCATGTGTATATTGTATATTTATTTTTAAACTCTGTAACTAACTTTCTTATGAACTGTCCTTTTATCTGTATGTGCAGTGAATGTGTGAGGCCTTGTGTGACTGTCTTTTTTTTTCTGTCCTAGATGTTTTTGACATCAACCTGCCCGAGGGACTGAAGATGGAAATTAGCCACGTTGGCTATAATCTTTACATATTTACATGTAAATGTTCATTAATATGTGTTGTCCCTTTATAAATAAATAAATAAGAAATAAGAAGAAGATGACACGCAATTTGTCACACAAGCCATGAGAACACGTTGTTCCAACACCTGCCACTCACTCAAGAATTTGGATCGGACATATTATGCCTTGTTTTATTGCTCAAAATGTATTTATTTCATGCCTTTTTCTAGTGTAAATGTATCTTTAGATGCATATTTGAGTCCACTTCACAATAGCTAATGTTTAATACAGTACATGCATCTAACAGTGCCTCATTTAACTTCAGGTTTTTGTAATTGCACCACTAGTTTTATTTTTGCAAAGTAGTTCTTCTGAAGAAAGAGTCTATAATCCAACACACGTCACGTACCTGTGTCACAGTTGGGTCCGGTGAGTCCGTCCTGACACTGGCCACAGTCGGCTCCGGTGAAACCCTTCCTGCAGACACACTTCCCCCTCACACAGCGCCCCCTGTTGTTGCAGTTCCCGGGGCATCCTTTAGCGCTGCAGTCGGCTCCGGTGAATCCCGCCTCGCAGACGCACTTCCCGTCCACGCACTGGCCCCGCCCACTGCACTCGTTTGGACACGCCCTCTCCGAGCAGTCTTCTCCTTTAAATCCACTGTCGCAGACGCACCTCCCGTCCACACAGCGCCCCCTGCTGTTGCAGTTCCCGGGACAGGTTTTATCTGCACAGTTTTCTCCTTCAAATCCTGAATCGCAGACGCACTTTCCGTCCTCGCACCTGCCGCGCCCGCCACAGTTATCCGGGCACGTTTTACTGGAACAGTCCAAACCGCTGAATCCTGCGTCGCAAACACACTTTCCGTTAACACAGCGCCCCCTGTTGTTGCAGTTCCCAGGGCACGTTTTATCTGCACAGTTTTCTCCTCCAAAGCCCGAGCTACAGACACACTTCCCGTCCACGCAGCGCCCCCTGTTGTTGCAGTTCCCGGGGCAGGTTTTGTCAGCACAGGTTTTTCCTCTGAATCCAGGTTCGCAGACGCACCTCCCGTTCACACAGCGCCCCCTGTTGTTGCAGTTGTCGGGGCAGGAGGACTCGGAGCAGTCTGGTCCAGTGAAGCCCGGGTCGCACTGGCAGCGTCCGTCCACACAGCGTCCCTTCGGTCCACAGCTGACGGGACACGACACGTCTGCGCAGAGAGGTCCAGTGAAGCCGGAGAAGCACTGACACTCTCCGTCCACACACTGGCCTCTGTTGTTGCAGTCGTCGGGGCAGGAGGATTGGAGCAGTCTGGTCCCGTAAACCCGGAGAAGCACTGGCACTGACCGTCCACGCAGCGGCCCTGGTCGTTACAGTCGTCTGGGCAGGAGGATTGTTCAGGGGAGATGGAGCAGCCAGAACCTGAGAAGAAAGAGAGAGATTATCATCAGTTATGGTGCATTCAGACCGGACAGCGTTTTTGCAGTCAGTGTAAACCCTTGAGCGTTATTTGTGGTGTGTATTGGCGTCTGGAGCCTTCATGCCTCTAAAAACGCGGCGTCTTGTGAAGTGGAAGCTCAATCCTGCGGCGAACGCAGGAGTTGTGAAAATCCATCTTCAGACGCGTTGGAAGTCGGCGTCAGCCAATCAGAGACTCCACTCCTGTGACACGTGACCTGCTGCTGTTCTCCTCTCACATCAAGAGGAAAGGACCACTGTTTACTCAAGTCTTTTGACAACTTTTTAAAAGAAAGGTTGCTTGTTTTGGGGCTTTTTGTCGACACAAAACAAACCACATGGACCTGATCTGGACTGACAAAGCCTCACGTGGGTCTATTAAATGTTTAAACCTGCTGTAGGACGTGACACTGGAGGAGGACAGAGACAGCAAAACAACTGTCTGGAGGAGAAAGTTAGAGCAGCCTCCCTCTCTCTCTCAGTCATCTGTCGGGGCGTTACAAGTGTCCTTGTCCCCCGACGCTTAGACGCGCATTTGGGCGTTTTGGGTGCCCGTTGAGGCGTCGAACTACTGTGCATTATTTTCAGATACACGCACACGTAGTTGGCAGGTTAAATCACCTACACATGAGTGCTGAAAACATCTGCACGGCAACGCACAACATCTGAACAAAACGTATGAACTGTTGACAGCCGAGATTGAAGACCAAGAATGTGTCTGATTCTTTCATAATAAAACTCTGCTTTCAGCTGGATCATGTTGAGGCTTTTATTGTGCAGGAGACACAGGAAGTGAGACTTTGAACTGGCGGAGGCTTGACAGTGCATCTAGTGCAAAACGTCCTCCTTTTGATAGATTTTATGCATTGGGTATTTTAAGCAACATGAGAGGACAGACATTGCACTTTGTGAACGTGGATCGTGATTTTAGCACAAAATGGTTGGAATACATTGTCTGCAACTTTTCCGACATGAGGTAAATAAACATACGTGACCGAGAGAGACAAAGTGAGTGTGAGAGAGAGAGTGAGAGATCTCAAAACAGCACAGGTTTGAATGTAAATGTGCCATGTTATTAAGTAAGGACACAATCAAATTAGCCACAAAATAAAACTTCTTGAGTATAATTTGAGATCAGTGAAAGATTTTTACATGTAAGTTCGTAGACGTGTGACCCTGGTGTAAGCGGATTAAACTACTCTGAGCCGTGCATTAGACAGATCTAACGGGCTGATCCCATATCCTGCATATCCGCTGCGCAGCGCCACGACCTTCGCAGCAATTGCGCAGCCTTTGTAATGAATGAGGTACGTTCAACATCTCGCATATGCGCTGAGCAGGGCTGCACCTCAGCTCCGTCCAGCGCCGTCCGACAAAATTGCGAATCAACGGTAAAATCTTCTGCACCCAGGTCCGACCTGATCAAGTTCCACAGATCAGATCAGATTTTATTTCATAAACTTGTCCTCCCTGCGCATGCTCTTCTCGTGCCTCTCGAGGCTTTGCAGCCTGGCGGAGCGCAGCCTGGCGGAGCGCAGCCTGGCGGAGCGCAGCCCGGCGGGACAACATGCATCCAGTAGGAGAGACTTTGCGCACAAAATCGGAGGTGTTGTGTGGAGCAGCGCTGTGCAGCGGATATGCAGGATGTGGGATTCCTGTGTAATACACTCTGCTGTGTCGTGGTTATGTTCTTGACTCTGTGTCATGCATTAGATCAGCTCATCGTCGTTTAATCCTTGTCATCCTTCGATGGTCATGTGACCATCGAAGCTCTAGTTCACTAGTTGTTGACCTGCTGGACATTCAGACAACGTTTGAATCCATTTTGGTTTGATTCAGACACTACTAACATTAACAAACTGCATTCAAACAAGACTGACTTTAGAAGCCAAACATCTGTATTAAATATAATGTAGAATGTTGTGACGTCACATGACAGAACACATTAGATGAGTTTAGCTGAAATTATCTTAAATTGCAGCATAATAACGATAAGGTCCTGGTCCTAAATGACGCCATGACAGTGTGTGAAAGTGACTCCGTGGAGACCTTTCGTTTGGCGCTGAACCTCGGTGAAGTCATCTGTCCAGAACCATTAAAGTCACCGTCTTTCTCACACGTACGTGACACCGCTGAACCCTCGAGTGGCAGAATCGTTTGTGTGCGTAGAGATTTATCTGGTGTCACATGTGCGTTTGATTCCAGCGCATCAACATCAACGGTTCTCTGGCAGAAACGAACGGGGGCTTTTCCAACAAATGTGTTTCTGTGAAGTGGATAATCGGCGTCACAGGGAGTTCCTCTGGATTCTGACATGAGACGGTTTGGAGCAACGGCCGTGTGAGAAAGAGACTAAAACAGGGCTAAAGCTGGACTAAAACAGAGATAAAACAAGGGATAAAACAGGACTAAAGCAGGGATAAAACAGGACGAAAACAGGACTAAAACAGGGATAAAACCAGGGATAAAACAGGGCTAAAGCTGGACTAAACCATGTATAAAGACAGGATAAAACAGGACTAGAGCAGGGCTAAAACAGGGATAAAACCGGGGATAAAACAGGACTAAAGCAGGACTAAAACAGGGATAAAAGCAGGACTAAAACAGGACTAAAGCAGGACTAAACCAACACTAAATCTGGACTAAAGGAGGACTAAAAAGAGACTAAAAGAGGGATAAAAGCAGGAGTAAAACAAGACTGAAGCAGGACTAAAATGGGACTAAACCAACACTAAATCTGGACAAAAGGAGGACTAAAGAGAGACTAAAACAGGTCAAAAAAACAGGGATGAAACAGGATTAAAGCTGGACTAAAACAGGGCTAAACCAACACTAAAGCTGGACTAAAGGAGAACTAAAGAGAGACTAAAACAGGGATAAAAGCAGGATAATACAGGACTAAAACAGGACTAATGTTGGAATAAAACGGGACTAAACCAACACTAAATCTGGACTAAAGGAGGACTAAGGAGAGACTAAAACAGGGCAAAAACAGAGATAAAACAGGAGTAAAGCAGGACTAAACCAGGTCTAAAATGGGACTAAAGGCAGACTGAAAACAACTAAAGTGTGGGTAAGTCAGTACTGATTAAAAACCAACACAAACAGTGTAAACAGAGAAAGTGTTTGTGCAGAAATCCTAACTCTCTCTGTTTTCTCTGTAGTTACGGCTGATCGTTAGCAGCACATGTCGGCCTGCTGTTTCACTTTTACTGTCGATCTGATTAAAACGAGAGCGCTGCCAAAGACTCCGCTGTGACTCGTGGCTCCTGCAGGTTCTGGATTCAAACCGTGTAGGACTAAACAACGAGAACGAGGTCATGACGATAAAAACAAGGACAGAAACAGGATTTTTCTCTAAAGAGCAGAAGCAAAACCACCTAAAATGTTTGATCTAAAGGGTTAAAGCAGATTCTTGATACTCGATGCATCTGTGGCTCAGTGACTTCAGATCTGGCACACACTGGACCATGAGCTCATTTATAAAACCAGAGAAGCACAATACAGAAGAATACTGTCTGACTGTAACGAGAAAACCTGCAGAAGCTCCAACAAAACCAGCTCTGGGGAGTCTGCAGAGACGGTAAAAGTACTCAAGTTCACTACTCAAGTAAAAGTACAGTTACTTGCAGAGGTCACTTTGGTGCAAGTCACAAGTAAGTCCAGGTCAGCGGGTCATCAGGGTCAAGTAAGTCAAGTCAAGTCATTACATTACAACTAAACGGCTTTGGTGCATTTTAAAATACAACTTTTTGCATTATGTGCAATTTTTCCACCAACGTGCCATAACAAATGAGTCGCAGGGATGTTTTTTTTACTCAGAATACATTTCTGGAGGGAAAGTCAATTACACAATTTGTAAAAATAGAAAGTTAAAAGCCCACTTTGGGACATTCTGGATGAGGATGAATATACAGCTAATGTACAGCTAAAGCAGTGCTTCTCAAACTTTTTCTGCCGTGCCCCCACCCTGTAATAAATAAGTATTTTGGCTTAGATCAGTGCTTCTCAAACTTTACACTAGTACACTTTCTTGTGTAAAAAACAACTCTGGTAAAAGTCAAAGTCCTGCTTGAACTTTACTTGAGTAAAAGTATAAAAGTAAATGTGTGTGAAGTGCAATCACACTGTCAAAAGTTATTCTCTAGTCTCGATTAAAACAACTAGAAAACTAGTCGTTTCAGGACATTTCTGATGTTTTCAACAGATTGAGTTTGACTCAGATTTGCCACTGAGGTAGGGCTGCTCGATTATGGTGAAAATAATAATCACGATTATTGCTCCTTAATTTGCAGAGAGAGAATAAAGAGATCAAATGAAACAGTGGTAGAGTCCTTGCTCCAAGTGGAGGATTCAAGTATCTCGGGGTCTTGTTCACAGTGAGGGAAGGATGGAGCGTGAGATTGACAGGCGGATCGGTGCAGCGTCTGCAGTGATGCCGTTGCTGTATGGACCGTTGTGGTGAAGAAGGAGCTGAGTCGAAAGGCAAAGCTCTCGATTTACCGGTCGATCTACGTTCAACCCTCACCTATGGTCATGAGCTTTGGGTAATGACCGAAAGGACAAGATCGCGGATACAAGCGGTCAAATGAGTTTCCTCCGCAGGGTGGCTGGGCGCTCCCTTAGAGATAGGGTGAGAAGCTCAGTCACAGGGAGGAACTCGGAGTAGAGCCGCTGCTCCTCCACGTCGAGAGGAGCCAGTGAGGTGGCTCGGACATCTGTTTCGGATGCCTCCTGGACGCCTCCCCGGGGAGGTGTTTCGGGCATGTCCCACTGGGAGGAGACCTCGAGGAAGACCCAGGACACGCTGGAGGGACTAAGTCTCCCGACTGGCCTGGGAACGCCTCGGGATTCCCCAGAAGAGCTGGCGGAAGTGTGTGGGGATAGGGAAGTCTGGGCCTCCCTGCTCAGACTGCTGCCTCCACACCTGACTCCGGATGAAGCGGAAGAAAATGGATGGATGGATGGATGGATGGTAAATCTCATAGAAATAGTCTGTAGTAAAAGTGTGGAACAGTTGTAAAGATGTACTTTTCCAACCTAAAGAAATGTTATGTACTACATGTACACACCTATGAGTTACAGTTAATAATCACTATCACTCCATTACACCATTTTTGTAAATGATTATGGCAATATTCATAATGAAATTGAAATGTGATCATTGCACAGCCTTACGCTGAGGTGAGTAAAATGTTTTACTTCATTAGCAAATAATTTAACTTTAAATGAGAACTTTATTGAAACAAGGAAGAAAACACTTCAAAACAAGTCTTTTCAGTGCATGAAGTTGGTTTGTGATGTTGTGGAGAGTGAGATTAACTATAATCCATCAGACTTTTATCATGTGGTAAATACTGTATGTAATTAGAAAGTTTTTGATTATTTTCACTTTTCACAAAGCAGCTCTTTAAAAGCAAAAACAAAGTGTTTATGGTCTTATAAAGTAACCTAGGTGTAGAAAGTTCAGATACTTCGTGACAAATGTATGAAGTAAAAATAAAACATCCCCAGAGTTTGTAATACTCAAGTAAAATACAGATACGTTAAGTACAGGACTGGAGTAAAATACTTAGTTACTTGCTTCGTTAATGAGTTTATTTGTATGTTTGTTCTAACTTGAATGCAGATTTGTGTTGCAGACATGACTTTTTGAGGCTTGTGAGGTAAAAGTATTCACTGTGACTGTGATGTGTCTCTAGAGTTCACCTAGACCTGACTGAAGCAGGTCCAGGTCTGAAGCCGGGTCTGACTCCGGGTCCAGGTCTGAATCTGGGTCTTACTCCGGGTCCAGGACTGCAGCCGGTCCAGGGGAGGCTCCTCTGACTCACTGACATTCCTCTGCTGGACCAGTGACAGCTCTGATCCTCTAAGTGTGTCAACATGTGCAGTCGACTCTACAACAGCCAAACACAACCAGCGTCAGAAGCTGCTCTAGACTCTGGGATTACACTGATTCTTGTATTCTTCCACAGCCAGTGTTAGAGTGCTCAGAAATGTCCTGTTCTCACCCACCACCTATCCCCGCCCACTTGTCTGTACTTACTTGTGATTATTAAAAAAAAAAATAATAATAATAATAATAAAATAAGGTTCAAAACTAACACTTACACATTCAAACAATGAAAAAAAGAATAATTTCAGATCTGCTGCTTGATACATTTTACTATAAAGAGGCGGGGCTTGTCACTATAAAGAGGCGGGGCTTGTCACTATAAAGAGGCGGGGCTTGTCAGTATGAAGAGGCGGGGCTTATCAGTGTAAAGAGGCGGGCTTATCAGTGTAAAGAGGCGGGGCTTGTCAGTATAAAGAGGCGGGGCTTGTCAGTATAAAGAGGCGGGGCTTATTAGTGTAAAGGCTTATCAGTATAAGAGGCGGGGCTTATCAGTGTAAAGAGGCAGGGCTTGTCAGTATAAAGAGGCGGGGCTTGTCAGTTTTGCACAGGAAGTAAATGGAGCAGTTTCTCTTTCTAAGCTTTTTTAGATGAATTTTGTGTTTTCCTTTGAACAAACTGTAATCACTGATCTACTTAGGTTAGTTTTTTGTAAATACTTGTAAAAACACAATAGATTGTGTTTGAGTCTAAATCCAAGCGTGACAGTCGGGATGTTCTGCCGGCTTCAGCCTGTCGTCCGTGATTTAAACTCAGAGGGAAAGTCACGTTTTGGACTTTAATCAAACACAGACGTCGGACAGACACTGACTTTCTCCTCCGGACCAGTCTCGTGAACATGGAACAGTCAGTGTGAAAAACAGAATCATCTGGAACGCCTTTTATTATTTATATTTAGCTGTTTATATTTAGTAATAATAAACGGTGTAATCCAACATTTGTCCAGGAGTGATAGTAGAAAGTCTTCAAAGTTGTCATCTAGTGTTTCCGTTTAGACTCTCATCATTTACATTTTTTTGTGTGTGTTTTTTAATGTTACTTTAATGCATATATGTATTTTATGCTCACTGTTGTTTACTCTGTAGCACTTTGAGATTTAGTGTCAAATGTAAAGTACATCACACAAATCTATTTTTGCACAGCTCTAATTTACAGTTTAGTAAACATCTGCTTAGTAAAATCTTATTAGCTCTAATCAGTTTTCCTCAGCCAAGATATTCCACACAATCTCATTTTGCATTGACGGCTATGCTAGCAAAAGTTAGCATAGCCGTCAATGCCAGAAGTGTGGGTGAAGTTACCCGGGTTTAGACTGAGTGTGAGTTCAGTTCAGGTCTGTGTCCACTGAGCTCTGAGCCGTGTGGGCTCAGCAGGTGTGAGGGAAGAATCTGAATAAAGTCCATATTCCCCTGAGTCCGCAGCAGTCTGATCAGTCTTTATCTTATGGGCATTCTTGTGTGAATTTATGTAAATCCACCTGACTTTGGACGAATCTGGAGCTCCAACACAGTCTCACTAGAGGGCGTACTTTTACCACGACACAAAAACAGCTTATTTGGACTACGACTTCAAAGCTATTTTTAGTACTTATGTTACGTTGTACCTTTAGCACGATATGAAAAAGAGTAAAAATGACACGAGATTTCACAGCATCAAAAAAACACGAGTTTTAATTGAAACCACGTGGGGATGATACTAAAATGTGTAAGATTAGGTCTGGGGCTTGGAGCAGGTTAAGATTAGAATCAGGATTTCATTAATATTCATAAATAAGAACACGTCTTAACAACCACCATTCAAATGAATGGGGACTGTGATGCGTACTATAATTACACAGGACGGCCGTGAACTCGTGCTAATCATACCTCATTTACATATTGTGTAATGTCGTGATAAATGTACGCTTTCTTGTGAGATCGGGCTCCAACCACACTGGCAGCATGGTGGCAGAGCGAATAAGTCTGGGTGGTTTTCTCCAGGCACCACCAATCATTAACATGTTAAGGAAGTGATGGTAGTCCTGACCAGGCCTAGAAAGAACATCTGCAGAGAACACATTTCCCTACAGGGACAATAAAAGTGTACCTTACCTTCCTTAACCTTGAGTTGACTGCACCTGGTGTAACAGGAACTCACACCTGTCTCAACCCGACCTGCCTCATCGTCAGTGTTCACCCAGTGTTAGAGTTAGAATTAGGTTAAATTTACCTGGTTAAGTTCAGTCTTTGGGAAACGTTTGCTAACTGGATCATATGTATTTTGTGTATATGGTGTGTGTGCTGTTGTGTTACATTTCTTGACATATTCACTGTTTTTATTTACTTTTTGTCTTGTTAAACTATTGAATTATACCTTAGGAAATCTAATTTGCTTAAAAACTCTGCAATAGACTGTTGTTGCAAATTACCCTCCGACTACTAAACAAAACAATTAACGAACAGTGTTTTTTGTGATGCTCTTGGAGGTGTTACGTTTGCTCTCTCAGACCTGGGACGTTTGAAACAGTGTTTTTTGTGAGGTTCAAGATGCTCTCTCACACCTGTGACGTTTGAAACAGTGATCTTTCTGAGGCAGACTTTACCTTTGCTCTCTCTGACCTGGGACACTTGAAACAGTGTTTTTTCTGAGGCTCATGATGCTCTTTGTGACCTGGGTCATTTGAAACAGTGTTTTTTCTGAGGCAGACGTTACCTTTGCTCTCTCTGGAGGAGCAGCAGGAGCCTGGGTTCTCTGGATCTCCACACTTCTCTCTCAGCGCAGACACTTCTCTCTCCAGACGCTCGATTCTTTCTCTGAGGCCGGCCAAGTCCCCGTCGCACCCGCAGGACCCAGGACCAGACCCAGACCCAGGACCGGACCCAGGAGCGGACCCAGACCCAGGACCGGAGGGGACCAGGCGGATCTGATGAGTCAAAACCAGAGGAGAACCAGGCGACAGCGACACTTCTTTACCTGGAATCACACAGTCCAGTCAGTGATTTAAACAGCTTATAGAACTGTTACAACGGCAGAATTTACTGTCATTTTTATTTTTTGAATATGTATTAGTACTGATGTGCAATAGTTGTGGAATGTGCAATGAAAAGGACAGTGCAATCTGTGGGACTGTGCAAGTGCAATGAAAGAGAAGTTAATGTACTTTCTTTTTCCCACTGTCACCCTGTCTGTTGGGACGACAGACTATAATCCGGTGTGTTTACATTCATGTTTGTTTATTAACATGCTCTGTCCCAATCAAATAAATAAATGTAGTAAATATATGTATAAAAAATAAATAACACCTTTCTCTCCTAACTCTTCGTCTCTGGGACGATGCTCCACAAAGTAAGTACTTAAGCACATGTAATGGCGACATGAATTCATTGAAGTTCACAATATAATATTTATCATGATTTGCAGTGTAACAAAGGGCTTGCGATATCATGCTAACAAAAATAAACATTAAATACGTATTTTCCAGTCATTCTTTTTATCATTCACTGATTCCTTTCTTGGTGCTTGACTTCAGACAAAATTACTCTCTCACCATATGATTATTTTTTATATAAAATATGTATATATATATAATATAATATACTATAATATTATAATAAATATATATAAATATTTATATTTTATATACAATATTTTTGATGCAAAGTTCTGATGTTTAAAATCTTTAGGTGACGACGTCGATATATTGTAACGATTTTGCGATATCGCCTTATTATTGTTACATCCTTATCAAAGAGAACTAAATAGATTATTTCAACCCAGGTTCTCACAACTAACAGTGGAAAAGCTGATCACAAACATGTAAAGGCCACAGTGTTGCCAAGACATTTGATAATTATCGTATTTGGACGATATTTCACCCCCTGTACAATGTACAAACAAAGGGCCTCATTCATGACACAATCTTACGAACACAATTGTTCTTAAGAGCTCCTTACGAACATCTTTGGCATTTACAAAATGTGTTCTTAACAGAAAATGTTTGTCTGTAACAACAAATATTACAAACACTCACGAGTATCGTAAGAACAAAAGAACTGCTGTTTCAGAATTGTATGTCTTATATGATTCAGTCAAATATTGTACTTCCTACATGATTGTAGGTTATGTATTTTTTTTTTAATTATTCTAAAGAAAATTATTTTAGATTAAAAAAAGACTCCTAAACCTGCAGCAGCTTCTGGGTTCTAACCCGACAAGACTCAGGACCCTGTGTCCCTCCCAGGACCAGAGCCACCCCCGCTACACAAGGACCCACACAGGTGTATGACCTCGTTTTAAATGTGTGGGTCATGTGACCATCGGAAAATTACAAAAACATAGGCCTACAGAAATATTTTTGATAGGGTGTCAAATTAGTTCATTAATTGAGATTAATTAATTACAGATCATAATTAATTAATCTCTTCAAGTTTTTAATTGCTTGATAGCACTAATTTTTGAATGGAATGAATGGCACATTGAATTAACACACCGAGCTAATACTAAACAGTATAAATATCTAGTTTGTTGAACATTTTGTTCTAGAAAGCTACAGTTTTACCTGCAGTGTTTCCATCAGGAGAATCTGCCTGAGCGACGCAGCCTTCACTGATCACCACCTGAAACATCATCACAGTCAGAAGATATAAGACTCTTTATCTGTCGCACACAGAGGAACACAAAACAGCTCTCAGTGGTTCTGCTGGAGAACTGGATTATGAACTGATGATGGACTGATCCGGTACTGGGATTTAATCTCAGCATCGATCTGTGAAATACTCCTGTATCAGGTATAATCATGGTTATAATGCCTAATTAGATGTAATAGAACTATTTATCCACTGATGTGACAGAATGTCTCACATTAAGTTGTTAAGTTGTTATTTGCAAAACAGATAAAGTTTAGTATTTTCCTCTGATAAAACAGTTACAAGTCTGAGGTGGTGTCTGGTGTTGTGACGTGTCTCTTAACATGCTTTTCTTTAAGTCTGTTTGTGTTATCAAGTGATCAAAATCAGTATCAGACTTCAAAACGCTGGATCGGTGCGTTTGTCTAAAGTCTGAGTGTGTCATGTTTGTGTAGCAGACTGGGACAGTTCCTGAACAACAACTGGATTTGTTCTGAGGTCAAGGTGAAGTTTATGAATCCCTCGAGATCAGTGATGGTCGAAGTCTCCAGAGAGCTTTAAACTAACTTCACTAACACTAACTCACACCTGTGTTCATTTAACTCACCCCTGTGTTCATTTAACTCACACCTGTGTTCATTTAACTCACCCACGTTCATCACAAACATCAAACACAAAGCCAAAAACAGCACATTTCATAATTATCATAAAGTTTTTGAGCAGCTGCTGAAGTGTAACAGAAACGTTCACCTTGATGGTGTCGTGTGAAGATGACCTTTGACCTGCGACCTGTGCGTCCTGGCAGAGGGCAGAGTCACGCTGAGCAGGAGGAGGAAGAGGAGACACATTCTGGTTCCTGTCACAGTAAAAGCCCGACTCAGAGACGCTCCGAGGACATGTCTTCAGCTCCGAGTCTGCAGCCACAGCTCTGAAACAACACATTATACACATTATACATTATACAATAAACACATTATACACATTATACACATTATATTGTACACTTTATACTGACACAACCATTCATTATGACTGTGTTTAAACTACAGCTATAAAAATAATGTATACCTAAAATTATAAGTATGTTTTGGTCAAGATGTTCTCATTAGTTTGTTTGAATAGAAGCTTTAAAACTTGTACAAATATCTAAACATTCTAGTGTCAAAGTTGTAGTTACAGCATCCTTCTAGTTTGTTTGAGTTTTTTAGTAATATTTTCCAAAATAACATGGAGCTGGAACTGATGTCACTGTTCACCTTATTCTGCAACGCCCACTTTTCTGGGCAGTGCACTTCCTGTTTAGCTGCGGCGTTATGAACCAAGAGAGCTGAACTTATTTATAAAAGGACACAGTTATTATTTTCTTTATTCTTTAATTGGCTTCTTCTTGAGTCACATTTTTTTTTTTGTATTCAAAATTTTGTTTTTCTTGTAGAAAAAAAACAAAAACAAAAACCTCTAAATAAAAAAAAAAAAAAAAAAAAAAGTAACAAAGAAACAGGACTGCTGGGTCAGCAAAAAACAAAAAGGTGCAGCACCTGCAGAAGCTGGTGCAAAAACGCTTAAGCTATAAAAAAACAACAACAAAGAAAACAATAATAAAAAAAATAATATCCTTTTTTTCCCATTTAATATCTCATGGAAAAAAAGCCTGGAGCCAAATACTAAAACTAAGAAAAACTTTACTAAAAAAACCTACAAAAAACGAGAAGCAAAAAACAAAACAAAAATAACACTAATCAAAAAGAAGAAAACTACAGAAAATAATCAAGAAAAATGTCTATTAAAAATGAATTGGTTTATTTTGACTGTCATTAGCTAATGTGTTAGCTACCTTAATCTTTAAAGTGAGGCTAAACAGGCGTTCAGAGACTAACTCTGCCCACAACTGAACCTCAAACAGGCTCGCAAAAGTGGGAGATGCCCGGAGGCCTTTAAGAGACGCCCAGTGGGTGTGAACAGACTTTAATTGACAGCACCAAATATGAACAGCGGTCCTGGTCTTGACCATGGATCATGGTCATGATCATTTGCAGCAGAGGGAGCTGTACAGCAACAGCACCAAGTCTTTGCTTACATGAACGTAAAGATTTGTTTATATTTGCTTTGCAAATCATACATGAAACCTTTGCTTTAGGCCGCTACATAAGCGCATGAGCCTGTTATGTGAGTATTTTCTAAAAATGAAAATCGTTGATCTAGTTCTGGCACAATGCACCACTCACTCAACAAACTGAGCCAAATCACCCGTTTGGCTCAAAGCTGAGCCAAACGGGTGATCTGTTTTCAACTCTCCGCAGCAGCGGTGTCAGAGGGAGGAGTTTAGATAAACCACCTGGGCGGCTCGTCTGCCTCGTCAATACACTGTGACGTCGGAGGGAACTGAAAATGCACTGACAGCGTTTGTCCATCGGCAGTACAGCCGCGGTTTTTACACACATAACTCCAAAATGAGCGAGTTTGCACAAAAATATCCAAAAAAGGCCTGGAAACAGTAGATAATTCAATTTTGACCCCATATACACAGTCTGACAGTGAAAAAAAGTTGATTCTGAGTTTAGTTTCTCTTTAAGCAGGAAGTGTCCTGCCTGTCACGATGCTTTTCGTCCCGGAAGACGATCCATCTGGAAGTTCCCTTTTTTTCTAATCCACAAGCCCTATATTCATGACCCACAGCCGTTACTTGCCTTTTAGCAGTTTATCTAGTTTGAGTTTGATCTTTTCATTCAACCCTTGAACGCATCATCACACGTGACCTTACGCGCCTCGAAAAAAATATAATATTTGTTGATTTCTTAAACAACACTTTTGGTTATTTGTTCATAAACAGTTAAATAATTCACGAATAAAGATTAAAAAAGCTTTTTACATTATTATTTTCAATGTGTGCATGTTCTAATCAAACTTCTGCCGGGACGAAAGGGGCAGCGACACTGGTCATTTTAATAACTCACTGATGTTGACTCTTTCAGGCTCACACAGCAGACGACGGAGCAGGCTAAGAGAACCTTAAGAACAGATTTACAGAGGCAGAAAACCTTTACTGTGACAGGTTTTTAAACAGACGCAGAGTTTGTAGAATCAGGAACACGTCACCGATAGAAACGATTAGACGAACACTCGATACTCTGCCTCTGATCTGACCTGCTTTTTCCTCTGAGACGTTTCCAAATGCTGAGCGCAGACGGTGTGAGGCCTTCGGGGGCAGAGCAGCTGTGGGAAACACGGCTTTACGAGCTGTTACGCAGGTCCCTGAACGCCTCACGGCTCTGGTTAAACTAATGAGGGCACACAGGAGGAAATTAGCCTCAGACCACAGTGTTTCTGCTGCTCCGGGACACCAGTCTAGGTTTGGGTTTGAGCTGAAGAGGAAGTGTCTTTAAAGGAGCTGTGGAGGTTTTGTGCAACTTTGTACAAAATTGTAACGAGTGACTCCAACTATATTTTTGGTCACAGAGGGGTCTTTTTCTCAGACAAACGTAAACATGAATGTTTCGAAAAGGTTTATTAGCTGGTTTGATGTAAAGAGGGATTTTCAGTCAATGTCACTTTCCATCCTACATGCTTTATGCAGAAAAAGCCGCTCTCCATCTGTTTACATGGGGAAACTTCTTTGAATAAAACAACAAAACGGGACGAGATCAGCTGTTTGGATCAGGTCTGAACCAGACGTCTGTGTTTTTCACCTGAATGTCACTTTTAAGGGTCGTAGGTCGAGTTTAATTCACAAATGTTGATTTAGCAGCAGAACTTTAGTTTTCTCACAGATAAACTCTTGTAGTTACTGACAACGGAGCTTTTTTAGTTAATGACTGGCAGCTCTGATAAATAAAAAATCCCCTATAGTATTGGTAATTGGACATTAAATGCTATTTAAAGCAGTTACATCGCTATGAAACATCTTGTAAGGACATTTAAGGACATTTATCACATGAAACTTAAGTTAAGGCAGCAGATGCAGGATGGGTCTTTCTGCCATAGTAAGGGAAACAGTAAGGGAAGCCATTGCTTGATTCTTTACAAAAAGCTTGCATGAAACTCTAAAATAAAATCAGGTTGAAACTCAGGATACCCATTTTTGGTAAAGCTGTTAACTTAGCAACATTAACAATGTAAATCCAGGCACTCCTGTAATAATGTCATTACATCTGTGTATGTTTTTGCAGTAGGTTTACTTAAAGTGCCTCTGACAGGCTGAACTTCTCATCTCACCAAAACAAATGTAAGGTTATATTTAAGATTTCATTCAACATTTTACAAATTTCATCCCAGTTCAGCCATTTGTTCAGTTACAAATGTTCCTCTTGTTCACAGATGATGACATCACGCTAGGGAGTTGCTTAGTGTAATAAATTGGGTCAAGACTCTCTAATATCACAGATTTTCACTTCTTGAGACATAAAAATACACAACAACACATGGTTATAGAGTCATTAAAATATGCTCATTGTGAGAAAAAATAAAATGTCTTTGGTTCCCTAGTGTGATGTCATCAATTAAGAACTCTGCTTTACTTCCTGTTATTTTCAACATATTTTCAAACTTTTCTTCACAAACCTGTTTTTGATTCATCCAAAACTATCATTTATGTTTACAGTTAGTGTTAATCTACTAAATTTAATTCCTAGAAACCTGTCATATGCACTTTAACTTCCAGAGTGTGAGTGGCGGCGCGCACAGACGCAGCGACCCGGAGGCTCAACTCTTCATTAGCTCTAATGAGAGAGTTAGCATCACTAATGAAAATGTAACAAGTCTAACATTATTAGATAACTTCAGACTGAACTTGTGACCAAACACAGCAAATACATGAAATAAAAACAGCAGTGATTTGTGTGCACAGACATCAGACTTTTCTCCCTCTGCTGCTCGAAAAAGCGTCAAAGTTCCATCCAAACTCCACCTGCTGAGCCCCAGGGGTCAATGTCTTGCTCAAGGGCACAAAAGCAGCATTTGAACCGCTAACCTTCAGGTTTACTGAGCTGCTGCTGATCATAAATCTGGATTAAAGATGGAGGCGACGCTCCTGGTCACAGACCTGTCGCTATAACTCACACAAGAGAGAGAGAAGGAAGAGGAGTAAAAGGAGAAGAAGGAAGAGGGGAAGAGGGAGAGAGAGAGAAAGAGAGAGAGAGAAAGAGAGAAAAGAGAGAGAGAGAGAGAGAGAAAGAGAGAGAGAAAGAGAGAGAGAGGGAAGAGAAGTGAGAGGATAGAGAGGGAGAGAGAGAGAAGGAAGAGGAGAGGAGTAAAACGAGAAGAAGGAATAGGGCGAGAGAGAAAAAGAAAATAGGAGAGGGAAGAGGGTAGAAGGAAGAGGAGAGAGGGAACGAGAGAGAGAAAGGACAGAAGAGAGGGAGAGAAGGAAGAGGAGGAGGATGGGGGTTAGAGCAAAGAAGAGGAGAGACAGGGAAAGGGAGAGAGAAGAAGAGGAGGGGAGTAAATGAGAGGAGAAGAAGAAGGAAGAGGAGAGAGAGTGAAAGAAGAGTAGAGAAGGAAAAGGGAGAGAGGAGAACAGAAAGGGGGAAAGGAGGGAAGTAGGATGAGAGGAGAAGGAAGAGCGAGAGAAGGAAGAGAGAGAAAGAGGAGAGAGGGAATTGAGAGAAAAGGAAGAGAAGAAAGGAGGAGAAGAGAAGGGAAAGAAAGGAGAGGAGAGGAAGGAAGAGGGGGCGAAAGAGGAAGAGGGAAGGAGAGAAGGAGGGAAAGAGGTGTGAAGGAGAGAGTGAGGGGAAACATGAAAAAGGGGAAGAGGAGAGAGGGGGTACTAAGAGAAAGAGAAATAAGAGAAAAGGGAGAAGGAGGACAGACAGGGGAAGAGGAAAAAAGGGAGTGAGAGATGGGAAGGAAGAGGAAGTGAGGAAGATGGGGTAAAGCAAAAGACGAAGGAGAAAAGGGAAGGAAGGAAAAGAGGTGAGAAGAATAGAAAGATGAAATATGAGAAGAGAGAGGGAAAGGGGAGATAAAGTGGAAGTGTATAATGGACAGGAAAGACTGAGATAAGTGGGGAGGGGTGGAGGAGGAGAAAAAGGGGTGAGTGGGTTTGGGGGCAGTGGAGGTGGAGGGGTGGGGGCAGTTTCCATGGGTGAGGTTTGGACAGAGGCAGTAAATTCCTCAGACACAGCTGTGATTCAGTTACACCTCGAAAAAGAGCTAGACCTGAGGACCCGAGGACTGAACCTAAAACAGGACTAGACCAGGACTAAACCAGGACTAAAACAGGACTAAACCAGGACTGGATCTGGACAGGGTCTAAAGCAGATGGAGCTGGATCATTTTACCATTCATTATCTGATATTTTCATCACAAATCTTCAAACTAGAACACAGTAAATTAATAGTTTTGACTTATTAAAATCAACGTGGAGTACCTCAAGCACTGGTTTTAGGTCCTTTATTGTTTACTGTACTTCACTTGAACATGGAGACTTTTTATCTATAAATCTGCTGTTTTTTTCCAATGATTCCTGGAGTTAAAAACAGAGCAGAAGATCTACTTATGACATCACAAACAGGATGTTCAGAATAGAGTTTTCTGAGACTCAGCGGGGAAAGAACAGTATCTCACAGACACAACTCCAGCTGAGTTTGTGATGAAGAAGTCATGTTAGATCTGAATAAAAAAGCACATTTTGCATAATATGTGTCTTTAAAGTCAGCCAAACCTTGTGAGCGAGTTTAAATCCGCAAAATAGTATCAGCTTATAATACTCATACTATCATCACATGCCAATCAACACCGGGCGATGCGCGCACACCCGACACGCACGATCTGCCGCTTGTAGACCCAAACAGTGGACAGTGGAAAAAGCTGTTGTCAGTAACAAGAGTTTATCCTGTGTGAAAACAAAAGTTCTTCTGCAAGTTCAACATTTGTGAATGAATTCTGGTGTCGAAAACCATGAATGCGGACACATTGGTCTTTGTTCGGCGGACTATAGTGTATGTTGTGGTTAGATTCCTAGGAGTGCAGAAGAGCTTGCGGTCTTGATTTGACAAAACTGTAGCAGTGCAACACTCGGCGCAGCTTGTCTGTGGTTGCAATCAGACCAGACGCCAGTCTACAGTCTGTCCGGGGCAAAGATAGATGACATTGGTTAGGGATGCATCTATCAACTTTTTTTCAGTTCGGCGAATATTTTAACTTTCTGTTGTTCGATATGTGAGCGTGTGTAGGTGAGTTACCTTACGCCGTTATACTAGTATACAGACACTAAGAACACTAGATAATCTCAGTCCTTCAATAGGTATCGGTTGATATGTTGGGTATCCGATACCTTGTTGATCACGATGATGAAACTTGGGCCTTATGGTTTTGTCGCATAAGCCATAAAAGGCAGTATCGAATCGGTATCCGGGAAAATATTCACCGAAATACGTTTAGGTATTGGTGAAGGACTTGGCAAATAGCTTAGTCTCTGTTCCTTATAAAGTGTGTTTGCTGTCATCTATTCTATTCTGGTTATGTCCCGGAGTAGGACGTTCGACTTTACATTACGAGATACTGTAGACAGCCCTTGGTAGATCTATGCATATACTCTCGACTGCAGAGTGGCTTATGGAGAAATTTTGAGTGTGTTTTGCCTTGGCTGAACCAAACATCGCTAGCCTCTGGAAATTATGTTCAAATACCTATGAACGCGAGGCTGACCGATACGTCATAGGAACTCTTTCTGCTGTCAGGGCCGACTTGGGTCTGCCGCACTGTACCTCATGTTGTCTAGCTAAATTTTTCCACCCACTGAAGATTTCATCACCAATGTTTGCTTTGGCCCAGAAACTTTTTTGTTTTAACATCGTATCACTCTGCTTAGGGTAAACAGTTTTTCGTGGCTTACGTTTTCGGGTTCAGCGGGACGCTGTGAGTTAGTCTCGGGTGTGCGGCATCGCCGGTGTTGATTGGATGTGATGATTGTATGATATTATAAGTGTATACTATTTTGCGTGTTAGAACTCGACTCACAAAGGTTTGGCTGACTTTAAAGGCCTATTATGCAATTGTGCTCTTTTTTTTCAGATTTAACATGACTTCTTCATCCAACATGGCGTTGTGTCATGTGAAGATACTGTTCTATTAGGTCTCTGGTAGAACCTATTTCTGGAGGCATCCTTGTTTTGTGATGTCCCAATAAGGTGTATCTCTCTCTGCTCTGTTTTTAATCCAGGTATTTGAAAAGAAGAGATTGTAGTAGATAAAAAGTCTCATGTTTACGGTGAAGTTGACGTAAACAATTAAAGGACTGTTAAACCATGGCTCTGAGAGTACTGCCATGTTAATTTACATGAGTCAACAACTTTTAATTTATCACGTGTTTCTAGTTTTTGAAGATTCTCGTGATGAAATATCAGTATGGAACGTAAATTAAAATCCATATTGGTACTTCCATCTGCTTTAGACCCTGCTTCTAGATCTGTTCCTTGTCTTCAAGTTCGTGGTTTTAGTTTCCATGGGTTTAGTCTGGTTCTAGTCTGTTTTAGGTTCAGTCTCGGGTCCTTCAGGTCTAGCTTCATCTTATGTTTCTGAGGATGTAAAGTGAATCACATTTAGCACTGTGGTACGACGGAATTAATACTGCATCACAGTCGTACAAGTCTAATACTTCGGAGTCCCCAATGGACCTTTTGAACTGTAACATGGACAATGCTCGTTTAGATAAGAGAAAATCAGCCTTGTAGAAAACCCGTCCACGCAGATAAATCACAATATGCAAGCCACTCTTAGCTCTCACACTGCTCCTTATGACTCAGACCATTCTTTCTCCTGCCTAAATCCACACCATCAGTTCCTCTGAACCCTCTATAGACTACTATCTCCCTCTAGTCTCTTTATGTACTCGGGTTATTTGCATCACCTAACACAACCTAGTCGCATGTCGATTAGTCTGAGGAGGTTCAACGCTTGTGTGTTTGTTCACGTCTCTATGGGCTACGATGTGTCTTATTAAGCAATCATTCTTTTCGACAATTACACGATCCATAATTCTTAGCCCTTACTTCATTGTTTCAACCACAACACACTTTATGCGTTAGCATGTTGTTGTGCATTTTGTAACGTCTGTACCAAAATGACCAAACATAGTTACCACGTGATGTAGTATTGTTGTCAAACTTTGACGGCAACAGTGTTTTTTTAAGTCACTTCATCGGATTAAGTCTCAACCCCGTCTTGTCATTTTTTCTCCTTCACAGTCCCCATGCCTTCGTACTGCGGCTCCCGTAACTTCTCCCGTGTTTTCCTTTTCTTATTCCAGTTAATAGAACCATTCTCTAACTTTCGTAGTACGTTCTCCCGTTTGACCTCGTGGTAAATAACAACAATCATTGCCGATTCTTAAATACTCCGCTTTCGTAAGCGTTCATTTCTCCCACGCGTTTTCTCCCTGCACGTATATTCTGCTGCTAACTTTGATTCACTGGTTCTCGTTGTTGGCTCCTAGGTAAGTATAACTAGCTGCATTTGCGGCAACTGGCGACACCGACTTTACCTGCGAGTCTTCAAAAACCCACCTCCATGACCTCATGACCCTCATTCCCGACAACCTCGTTTACACCAAACACACGTGGAGCCGCCTGTCGCGCAAAAGTTACCAAAACTGGTTCAGACGGGCGATACTCGGCTCGGTGTGAAAGAGCCTTAAACATATGTTTTTGAGTCTGTTTGTTGCAGTTAATGTCCTAAATCATCAGCAGTTTGTTACAGACAACTGTTGCCACGACAACAAAGAAATACACTGAAGAAATGCCGCTCATTTAAATGCTGAGGAGGCATTTTTGGACTAAAATGATGTCAGTGCATAACCTCTATATCTGCTTATCATTTAGTAATCAGTAGTTCAAGCTCTTCATCTCTAGCTTCTGTGTTTCTGGTAAGTTTCAGTCGTTCCAGACTCAAATCTGTCCCATCAAAGTGAGATATCAGTTTGGATGGTCCAGCCTAGTTTACAATTCATCACATTTGCTCCAGAAAGATTTAGATAAAGTCATCATTTGGTCAGAAGAGCCAAGTTCCTTTCTACAAAACGTCTGTCATTAACCGCAAAAATAAATCATGCTACAGTAATAACGAACTGAAATAAATAAAAAACGCAAGAGAACTTCATTTCCAAACACATTTAAAAATCTCTGTGAAAATATGTCTCTAAAAACTGATTCTTACAAGAAATTATGAATAAAATATAAGTTTAATCAGAATAGGCTTTGGTTCTGATGACAAAGATGGACAAACGTAACAATAATACAACTTATAGACTTAACAAGTCATAGACAAACTATTAAACATCTTTTTAAACTAATACACATGAGGATTTGTTCATCTTTAGTTTGTGTTTTTTATTCTCCGATAAAAGCAGTGATTCTGATGAAAGTGAAATGTTTAAAATTCAAAGATGAAGAGAGTCTCACCTGGAGAAGAAGCAGCAGCAACAGCAGCTCTGAAAGATTTCTAAAAGACTGAAGTTTGTGAGTTATGAAACTTCACAGGGTAAGGAGGCTGAAAAGCTAGGATAGAGGGAGGGAGCGGAGAGAGTAGCTGAGACGGTATGGGGAGGGAGATGAGCAGAGAGAGAGGAGGGACCAGAGAGAGAGAGAGCGAGAGAGTAAGTTTAGAAGAGAGGGAGGACGAGAGAGGAGGGAGAGAGGGAGGAGAGAGTTAGAGAGAGGAGGGATAGAGGAGAGGGAGAAGAGAGAGAGAGAGCAGGAGAGGGAGGAGAGAGAGAGAGACGAAGAGAGTGGAGAGGAGGGAGAGGAGGGGGTACTGAGAGGGAGAGGGAGGAGAGCAGAAGCAGTACCTGTTGGATTTTTGAGGAGGAGGGGTGAGAGAGAGTGGGAAGCTAGAGAGAGGAGGAGAGAGTGGAAGCAGCAGAGCGAGGGACTAAAGAGGAGTATGGGCAGCACGACGACGTAGAGCGGCGAGAGATGGATGAGGGAGGAGTATAGCGACGCGAGAGAGATGAGAGAGAGCAGGGAGGACTGAGGCAAGAGTTGGAGGAGAGAGAGTAGGCGAGATGAGTAGAGATTGATGGTCTGAGCGACGAGGGATTAGAGAGTTAGAGAGGTGAGCTAGAGATGGGAAGAGAGAGGGTCAAGGTTAATACGAGTGAGGATAGGCGATGTAGAATCAGTCCAATACAGATGAAAGGAGAATAAGGCGTCTGTTTCTGCATGACAGCTTTTTTTTGTCTCTCGACTACCACTATGGTGAGACGGCTGTACGTCCTGCTTTTACTGAGCACTTGCAAGGTCATTACGTGGATGCGGTCGTAGCATTAACCACGCACGCTGCTCACGTCTACGCAGGAATCAAGGATCGGCTGCAGGGTGTCACAGTACAATGATGCAGAGCAGAGATAGAGCCCATTCGTTTCGATTACTCTTCCGGACCAGAGGGAGGAGTGCTCTTATACTGTGCGTGCAAGAATCTCCTGATTCTCAATCACAAATCCAAAATTCATTAAAGTCTCATCTCATAGCAGGTCGCCATAGACTCCACATAGTCTCCCAGGTTATCCCTCCTCCCGAATCTAGTAGATATGCAGAGTAGACGAAAGTTATGAGGCTGAGGCTGTAGGCGTAGTCATGAGACGACGTCAAAATCGCAGAAGAAAGATGTGTCTAGAGAAATAAGCAGAGAGAGAGGGAGGGAGGATCTAGACAGAGATGAGAGAGAGAGAAAGAAAGAGAAGGAGAGAGAGAAAGAGAGAGAGAAAGGGAGGTAGAGAGAGAAGAGGGGCAAAAAGAGAGAGATAGAAAAAAAGACAGAAATAAGACAGAGCAGGGAGACAGTTGAGAGATAACAGAGAAGGGAAAAGGAGAGAGAGAAGAGAAACAAGAGAGATGGTGGAAAGAAGGAGAGCAAGAAAAGAGAGAATCGGGACAAAGGAGAGAGAAAAGCAAGAGGAAAGAGGGAAGAAAGAGAGAAAGAAAGAGAGAGTTAGAAAGACAGAGGGAAGAGAGAAAGACACAGAGAGGAGAGAGATAACAGAGAGAGGGAAAGAAGAGAGAGAGAAGAGGAAAATAAAGAGAGAGGAGGAAGAGAGGGCAGCAGGAAAAGAGGGAGAGAGAAAAGAGAAAGAGGGAGGCGGAGAGAGAGGACACAGAGAGAAGGAAGAGTGATAGGAGAGGGTCAAAAAAGAGAGAGAAGAAAGACAGATAGAGAGGAGAGAGATAAAAGTGAAGTTTAATTGACATAAAACGTTACTTGTATTTTTAAATGAAACTTCCTCATTATTTTTACAGTGCAGGCAGGAGGCGGGCTTTTGCTCCCTCTCCTGGATTCTGATTGGTCCCTGGGCTTTTCACCTGCACTAGATGTGTGTGTGTGAGAGAAAACCTAGGGTAACACAGGCAGAACATGCAAACTAGGTCCAGGGATATGAGCCGAGATCTACGACCAGTCCCAGGGTTTTTATTGGCCTCGTTGATGGAGTCGCTGCTGTAAAAGTAATTATGACGTGAAACTGGAAAACTATTAATCTTTGACCTCCCAGGACAAAGATCAAGTCCAGTTTTAGTCCTGGTTTAGTCCTGCTTTAGTCCAGTCTTAGTCCTGTTTTAGTCCTGCTTTAGACCGGCTTTAGACCTGGTTTAGTCCTGGTTTAGTCCTGGTTTAGTGGTGGTTTAGTCCTGCTTTAGTCCTGGTTTAGTCCTTCTTTAGTCCTGCTTTAGTCCTGGTTTTAGTCCTGCTTTAGTCCTGGTTTAGTCCTGCTTTAGTCCAGTCTTAGTCCTGTTTTAGTCCTGTTTTAGACCGGCTTTAGACCTGGATCAGTCCTGGTTCAGACCTGTTTTAGTCCTGGTTTAGAAGTGTTTTAGTCCTGGTTCAGTCCTGTTTTAGTCCTGGTTTAGTCCTGCTTTAGTCCTGGTTTAGTCCTGCTTTAGTCCTGCTTTAGTCCTGCTTTAGTCCTGCTTTAGTCCTGGTTTAGAGGTGGTTTAGTCTTGGTTCAGTCCTGTTTTAGTCCTGGTTTAGTCCTGCTTTAGTCCTGGTTTAGTGGTGGTTTAGTCTTGGTTTAGTCTGCTTTAGTCCTGGTTTAGTCCTGCTTTAGTCCTGTTTTTAGTCCTGGTTTAGTCCTGGTTTAGTCCAGTCTTAGTCCTGTTTTAGTCCTGTTTTAGACCGGCTTTAGACCTGGTTCAGTCCTGGTTCAGACCTGTTTTAGTCCTGGTTTAGTAGTGTTTTAGTCCTGGTTCAGTCCTGTTTTAGTCCTGGTTTAGTCTGTTTTAGTCCTGGTTAGTGGTGGTTTAGTCTTGGTTTAGTCCTGCTTTAGTCCTGGTTAGTCCTGCTTTAGTCCTGTTTTGTCCTGCTTTAGTCCTGGTTTAGTCCTGCTTTAGTCCTGGTTTGTGGTGGTTAGTCCTGTTTCAGTCCTGCTTTAGTCCTGCTTTAGACCTGTTTTAGTCCTGCTTTAGTCCTGTTTTAGTCCTGCTTCAGTCCTGCTTTAGACCGGCTTTAGACCTGGTCCAGACCTGGTCCAGTTCTCGTTGGGAGCACATCTGAATCCTAAACCCGTCTGCCTCGTTCTTGGGTTTAAAGTCGGATTGTTCTCTGGCAGGATCCCTGAAGTCTTTAACTTTAACGACGACCTCATCGTTTACTGTCGCCGCGACGACCCCAAACCGCCGCTCACTCACTCACACAGACATTTACTGTCGAAAGTTATTCTCTAGTCTTGGTTAAAACTACTAGAAAACTAGAAATGTGTCAGATTATTTCAAAACATTTTTGATGTTTTCAACAGATTTGAGCTTCAATCAGATTTGCCACTGGGGTTAGTAAAAACGTCTTACTTCATTGGCAAATAATAAAGCTTGAAATAAGAAGAAATGTATTGAAACAAGACAGAAAAAACATTGAAACAAGTAAATAATATAGGTACATCAAGTAAAAACTTCTTTTGGCAAAATACCAAAAAAAAATAAAGATTAATATCCAGGTTTTAAGACTTTTTTTGGCTTTACAGTAAATTCATTATAATTCATTTGAGTGTATCTTGTAATAAATATGTAATTGTGAGAAATTAGAACAACAAATTAGAGCAGCAGCAACAACCTGGAGCTCAACGCTCAGAAGACAGTGGAGATGATTGTGGACTTCAGGAAAGTCACAGCCCCCTCACCCCCCCTCGTCCTGACAGACTCTCCCATCACCACTGTGGACTCCATCCGCTCCTCGGCACCACCATCACACAGACCTGAAGTGGGAGCCTTCCATCAGCTCCCTGATCAAAAGGCCCAGCAGAGGATGTACTTCCTGCGGCAACTGAAGAAAGCCAAGCTGCAGGCACAGATGATGGTGCAGTTTTACACGGCCATCATTGAGTCCATCCTCACCTCCTCCATCACCGTGTGGTACGCTGGAGCCACAGTCAGGGACAGACACAGACTGCAGCGCATTGTGCGCTCTGCTGAGAAGGTGATTGGCTGCAGCCTTCCATCTCTCCAGGACCTGTACGTCTCCAGGACTTGTACGTCTCCAGGACCAGTGGTACTTCACTGGTAGTTACCGCATTAATTAACTGTTAATTAACACTGACAGCAGGGCGTATTTTAAAGTGGACAACGTGGTACGTCACTGTCAGTTACTATAGTAAACTCACTCCCTCAGGTATAAGAACCCACAAACAAACTGGGCCAAGGGGAGCGTTCCCTTTAGCTCAATGCGTTTGTCAGGTTGACTGCCGCGTGAGAGACCTCCGTGTGGTGAGAGTTAAAAGGCAGCTGTAAAGGCCTGTGCACATAGGACACAATTGAAATCTCATTCATGTGTCTGTGTCTGTGAGCGGAGGAGCAGCCTGATGTTCCGCCAGTCAGAGCAAAGAAATGACAGCTTTGTGAGAGGCTGAAGGCTTCTTTTGACAAGTTAACAAAACTTGGTGTTTTGGGCTGATTCCGGAAGGACTAGTTCTCTTGTCCATGATCATTATATGGCAAACTTTGAGTTTGTTCAGATTGATATTTCACGGCACACATCAAGTGCATGGGCCATAAGACTGACAGACTCTGCTTCATCAGACAAACTCACAATTTATACGAGCTGTGTGATTCAAACGATCCATTTATTGACACGGATCATTGTGATCACAGCTCGTTGTGCTCCTTGAATCTGTCCCTGTTGAGCTCCAGAGTCTGTAACGGCGACGCTGCAGGACGTCCCGGTGATTTGTCTTTAAGGTGAGTCTAGTCTGCAGATCCTCCAGATGTGACAGGGACATAAAACCTGTTTTGTATTATTTCTATAAAAAGTGAACTCTGACAGACTTGTGTGTAATCAGACTCTGGACAATAAAGATTTAACTCCCACAGAGACTTTTACTGTGTTTTGTTCAGGTAAAGAACATGTGGGCTGCAGCTGCTGTGCAAGTGTCTGCTCAAAGACACAATGTCCTGCTCAAAGACACAAGTGTCCTGCTCAAAGACACAACAAGTGTCCTGCTCAAAGACACAAGTGTCCTGCTCAAAGACACAAGTGTCCTGCTCAAAGACACAAGTGTCCTGCTCAAAGACACAAGTGTCCTGCTCAAAGACACAAGTGTCCTGCTCAAAGACACAACCCAACAGTGTCCTGCTCAAAGACACAAGTGTCCTGCTCAAAGACACAAGTGTCCTGCTCAAAGACACAAGTGTCCTGCTCAAAGACACAAGTGTCCAGCTCAAAGACACAAGTGTCCTGCTCAAAGACACAAGTGTCCTGCTCAAAGACACATAAACAGTACAAACTCATTAGAAGTAAATGTAAGTGTGAGCTTCACTGTCAGCTCTTCATTGATCTCTTTGTTTAACCAAAGGCCAAGGAGATAGTTTGTGTTTTCACATGAGTAAAGCATAATAAATACTAGGCTGTCAAAGTTAACGCGTTAATCTTGTGATTAATCATAAAAAATTAACGCATTAATCATGAATTATCACAGATTAATCACACTGTTTATTCTGACCGCTCAGTACGCGGTTCAGCGCGGGGGAAGCGCGTGCAGCGCGGAGGGATACCTGGAAGGCGGCGGCGCATGTTGTTATTAGGTCTGCGTAGCTCAAGTGAATGAATACATATGCGGCGGAGTAAAAAGAAACTCCGACTGTGCGCTCAGCTTGGCAGAACATTTCTGTTCTTCCCGACGGGACTCTAGATAAAACGAAGGTAGTGTGCATATTTGCAATGATGAACTCACCTTTCACTGAAGCACAACAAGCTTAAAATACCACCTTAAAGCCAAACGTGTTTGAGGCAGCGGCTGCAAGAGCGCTGCTACTAACTTACATCAAGAACTTTTGCTAAATGGATAGCCACAGCATGTAGACCATCAACATCGTTAAAGGATGCAAAATACCATGCATACGGCCACAGGTGATCCCACATACAAGTGACCTTCCAGAGGAACAATCACAACCAGAATAAACCAACTGTATAGCACAAATAATAATAATTGACATATTCAAGTAACAAATATTTGAATGTTATGACATTCTAACAGTAATTTTCAAAATGTTGTGGTCTTTTATAGAATATCTTTGAAAGTCTGCAATCAAGCAATTAACTGTGATTAATCGTGATTAATCAAAATTTGAAAGTGTGATTAATCTGATTAAAAAAATTAATCTTTTGACAGCACTAATAAATACACACTTACACAGCTGTGGACTTTGTCCCTGTGGACGGCAGCAGAGTCACTGTTGGATTTGGTGAGCGCTGTGTTTAACGTGTGCACTTCACATTTGGGATGAACAACAACAATTACGCCTCTTTTGTGCACTGGGCCATGTCACCAGAAGTGCTTTGAAATTACAACAGAGCGTTTCGTGCTCTTGTTTTGTTCTCTCACTATAGCAGCTTCAATCACAATAGGCCCTACACCACTGTTGGCCTAACCTCAGAACCTCAGGCTCACACAGCAGACATTACAACTCCACCGCAGCATTCACGTAAGTCCGATGCTGCATTCAGACCGAACAGCGTTGGAGCGTCCGAAGAGATCAGTTTACGTAAAGTCAATGTAAACATGTCTTGAGGCGTCCAACGATTTGACGGTTGAAATAGGCGTCTAGCGTGTTGAAACTCACTTGATGCCGCGTCTCGCAAAGTGGATGCCTGAGTTGGGCTCTGCTGAACTTTCCGCCTTAAACGCCAGCGTCCACCAATCAGACACTTCTGTGACGTAGTTACGCTGTTCTCTCACATCAGAGGAAAGAAGGACTGTTTATTAAAGTCTTCTGCCTATTCTTCCTGTTGTCTTTAGGCTATAATTAGTGGCGTGGCGGTGGTGTTATAAATTGTGCACCTTTCGTGGCGCTGTCTCTATCTCGCTCTTGCTCCACCTCGCTGCACCGCCCTCTGCACCTGTGCACCTGTGGCGCGCCCGTCACCGTGCGCGCTCCCAGCTCTGGTTCCTGGCTGGTGGCTGCAGGCCGCACCATGCCTGCTAGCTGCAGTTAGCTTTTTGTTTGACCTGGTGGGCCCGGTGGGCCCATTTTCGCCTTTGTTTAACAGGTTAGTTTTTTGACTTTTTAGTTATGACGTTGGTACCGGCTTCTACGGTCCTGTATTGGGTTGGCCCGGTACCACGTTCTTTTGTTCTGTTTGGCCGGCTCACCAGGTCCACCTTTCTTTTGTTACTTTGGGTACGGGAGGGTTTTTTGGGTCTTTTTTAAAAAAAAAAACTAACTTAAAAATTAACTTAAATTTACTTAAAAATAAAACGACAACGATATATATATATTAATTTGTAACCTTGTCTCCTGTGTCCTTCTTTTATATGTTTGACTTGTCATGGGTCATAACAACAACTTTTGTTAATGAAAGTAGAAAGTTGTGCTATCAGGTGAGCTACATTTTATTAGAGCAGCAAGCCTTTCTCTCTCTCAATCTATCTACGTGCAAATCAAAGTCTTTTGCACTAAAAGCAGGAACGCAAAGAAGCGTATCAGGTCGTGAACAGTGTCCCTGTCCCCTGACGCGCATTGGGGCATTTTGGACGCCTTTTGGGGCATCAGCTTTGATGCTGTCTGGTCTGAACGCAGCAGAAGTGACACTCACACAGCTCACAGTGCAGTCTGGAGTCTCTGTCTCCAGGGAGCTGGAGCTCTGAAACTGTTTTGTTAGTTTCCTTTACAAAGAATCACTTCCCACCAGAGTGTGTCTCATGTGAGCTGGGACTAAAGAGGCTGAAGCAGTGGCACCGGAGACGTCGGGTCTGACTGTGAGGTGGGTTCGGGTCGGGACGTGTGCTGGTTTCTTGTAAAATGCCTGTTACTCCAGATGCAGCCGACTGCCGTCCATATTTGCCCAAAGCTACAATATCATCAAACAGAACTCCAAAGCTGAGTGGAGTCATGTAGATTTCCATAAGAACACTTGTATAACGACTCTAAAGTCACGTCAGACCACTGGGGTCTCTGAGAAACACAGACTTCATGTCATTCTAAGTTCTACATGGCCCACATGGATGAGTCGTCCTCTGCACAGAGACTGGATCAGGACTGGAGTTGTAACGTGAGCAGTGTGAGCCGCGGTGTTAAACTAAAGCTAATACTTGATACATAACACCGGATTACACATTTATGTTTTTAAATTGCTGTTTTAAATGTTAGTTTGTGTAATTTTTATATACTTCTAATGTGACGTCTCTTTTTTCTCTCACAGATGGAGAAGTTTGTCTATAACTCAACTAAACCTGTAACTTTTCTGACCAACTGCAGTTTGACTGAAGTAAAGATAAATTAGCTTTAGCGTGTGATGACAAGTTTGCGTAACATGTTTTTGTGCGTGACGTGTTTGTGTGTGTAGCTGTGTGTGTGTCTCTTAAACTCTGTTAAAAAGCCCAGAGCCGCCGTTTCACACTGCTGCGTTCACACAGCCTCTGACCCCAAAAAAACTGGGATCAAGTCCTGAAAACAAAAGCCCACATCTGCTCCTAGAGACTGATGCTTCTGCTGCTGCTGTCAGGTCGTTGAGCAAGACACTCCTCAGAGGCAGCACAAGAAACACAGTGTAATGTTAAATTGGTTAAATGTTTGGTGGAGAGTCTGATTTTACCTTTTTCTACAGAGATGATGCGTCCAAGGAGTCAAGAATTCTCCGTTTTTGCTTCCTTTCTTCTTCTCGTCTTCTCAGTTCATCCGTTCTTCAGCTGTCAATCAATTGCGTCATGTCAAGTTGTGTCCTAAAGCCCAGAGGAGGCAAGGGAAGGACACAAGGGAAGGACACAAGGGAAGGTAACATGGAGCAGAGTTAAAAAGGAATAATAATAATAATACAGCTTTATCTGTCTCTATTGAGTCCACTCTCACGTTTTTTAGTTCTTAGCACTTTGTTTAGTTCCAGTCCCATAATAGTGTTCACACAGAGCAAGAACTATGGACTGGGGCCACAATTTGGGGGCTTTTTTAGCTCCTGCTAAAGTCAGACCAGGAAGTTTTTCATGACACAAACACATCTACAACACAAGCTTAGTTTGGATAGTTTACATGTTTTATAGAGGGATTTTTGCTTCTCAACGCGGACAGTGCGCACTAACCTGGCTCACTCCAGATGGATCTGTGTTAAACTCCTATCTGAGTTCTCACTATATCCATCTGGGACTTGACTGAACGCTGAAAGCGTTCGAGAAAAGGTGAGGCGTTTAGTTAAATACTTCGAGCTGATTGGGTGTGCGGCCGACCTTATTTGTGTTTAGCCAATCACAGCAACAACTCGTACTGGTGTATCCAATGTCTGCGTGGGATAGAACAAGTGTCACACACACTGCTCTTCTTTAAAAAAAAAAAATGACTCCGTATTTCTGCTGAAACCGCATAAAAAGCAGCAGAAACACGAACATCCACGAGAGCCGCCGTCTTTGTTTAGCTTGAATCAGACTCGGTGCTAACAGCCCATGTTAGCCTGCCCTGCTACAATGTGATTGGGCCTCAAAACCACGCTGCTGTGATGTGATTTGGCCAAAACACCGCCGTTTCGCAAATATCACAAATATCAACAGATAAACCATCTGGCTGACCAGGTTAAATGCGCATCCCGCCTCTAGAAAGAGCCGTCGCTCATAGACACAAACTGTGGAAACAAGTTGAAAAAGCTCCGTTGTCAGTAACTACAAGAGTTTTTCTGTGAGAAAACAAAAGTTATGCTGTTAAATTAATATTGATGGATGAAATTCGATCCTACGACCCTTAAAAGTTACATTCAGGTAAGTAAGAAAACGGCGAGAAAAACCCTGTCTCAAGCTTCAGGAGACAGACGTCTGTCAGACCGGTTCAGACCTGATCCAAACAGCTGCTCTCGTCCTGTTTAGTTGTTTAATTCAAACACGTTTCCTCAGCTAAGCAGATGGAGAGAGGTTCTTTCTGCATAATACATGCGCAGTAGAGCGGAAAGTGACGTCGACCAAAAATCCCTTTATACATTCTGACATTTAGACAAACATATAGCTCCCCAAATAAATGTTTACATTTGTAAATAGTAACTATTAATTGGATATTTTGTACATTTTTGTCGCTATAAACAGTAAATAATTGTCTTTATATTGTTGATTTCAGTGATGTTTTAGCTTTCAGGGAAAAAACAACTTGTTTTCGTAACACAACTTAACGACGTATTTAAACGTTCCAGAGTAAATGTTTCAGCTCCACTTTCACAAACTGCTGCTGTGTGAACGCAAACATGGAGACAGTTCCTCTGACTAAACAGGGGCTAAAGGAATGTGGGGACTTAGTTCTTGGTACTTTCATGTGGGAACAGTGTCTCCTCGTTATGTCTCCTCTCTCTTAGATTATTGATTGACTTCAGAGTAAAAAACACACCACATGTTCTCACCGAGGTCTTGGTTTGGACCTGGTCTTGGTCTCAGTCCTGGTTCACAGTCCCACACATGACTTAGACTCACACGGCTGTAACATGTGTCAGTTAAACACACATGTTCATATTATTCAGACCACACACACACACGGCAAAGAGAGACAAGTCCAAAGTCAAAAAGAGATAAGTCTAAGTCCAGGTCAGATAAAGGGCGAGAGAAAGGGGCGGAGTCTGGAGGTATTTGGAGCAGTGTGATTGGTCAGATGTGGCTGTAATCAGGTGGTTCATGATGATGATGTCGCTGAAGTGAGACAATCCTTTTTCGACTCTAAAGCTGCAGATTTGGTTGAGTTTGAACTAAAAACCTGGTCTTTGGTCTCAGAGACATCCACGTCTTTACGATGGAGAGCCGGGGCCGTAAAGGTGGGTTTTAATTTCCTCTCCATGTCTGTTCTGAGGACGGATTTCAGATTTGGTCCAGGCTCCGGTCTCTGAGGACAGATACGACTTCAGTCTTGATGTTCCTCCAGCTTCAGAGATGAACAAAGCAGAGCCACAGCAGAGTCCAGCTCCAAAACAACTGACCAAAACAAACCGTCGTCTCCTCCTCATCATCATCATCATCATCATCATCTTCATCAGCTGGAGATGAAGTTCACACGAGTTCAGTTCCATCACCAGAATCATGTGTTTTACTCTCACTGTATTAAAGGAGACATAATCTATAAATCCTCTTTTCTTCCGCTTTTCTCTTATCTTAACAGTGTCTCTCATCATTAGTTTACTCACAGTTTTATTTGGATTGAGTAATCTTGTCTTGTTTGTTCACTTGCCAGGACTTATGATTTTCTCGCTGCACAAGCCATATGGCGATAAAAATAGCCATGTGTTCCACGGTATTTAGATAAGATGCAAAGTCAATGTCACGTGTTAAAATCTGAAGTGGATGAATCCATCTTTTGTCTGTTGCTTGTCGATTTATGTTTTTCGTGGGTATCCAAAATAATACTGCGCACATTGCATGCGCGTCATTTGCACGGTCTTGCGTCCATTTTGTTCTTTTCTACCTGCAACTACAGACTTCTGGCTTGCGCTGGCACACTCTTTCCCAGTGAACAGAATCCATTCATAAAGCCTCGCAGTGTGTAGGTGTGTGGAATACAAACAAATCAGGCTTCTAATGTTGTTTTTGTGGTATAGCACATTTACACCAAATGCTTCACACGGCCTTGTTGCTGTAACCCCTGCCGTACAAGAGTGTCCTGTCAAGACCTGCCAAGAGGCCACAAAATCCAATCACATCAATCACAGCATAAAACCACACGTATACAATTCAAAACATAGATTAATTAGCTTCAAACGATTCAAGTATAACACTTGAAATCCCTGTTGTTCAGAATGTGCCTAAAGGGGTCCGATTATGTAAAATGTATTACAGTGGTCCCTCATTTATCACAGGGGTTAGGTTCCAAAAACAACTTGTGAAAGGCGAAATCCGTGAAGTAGTGATCTTCATTTTTTACCAATAATTTCAGTTGATAACCTGCCTGGTTCTGATGTTTAGTGTCTTTTGTACAAGTAATAATGCACTGAACACATGATTCACCGTGAGTCGTTTATGTGACCTTAAAGAGGGACGGTGCTGTGTGCGTTCGCCTGCTCTGCTTTTGGCACGTTGCCCGTCCCGCTGCGCTCCACAGCCGACCGCAGAGCCACGGATCACACGGACTCCAGACCGACCGCAGAGCCACGGATCAACGGACTCCAGAGCCGACCGCAGAGCCACGGATCACACGGGCTCCAGTACACGTACACATCTGCTTCCCCTGCATGATCCAAACTGTCTAAAGTTTTCTAAAAGAGCTTCTGTGCTGTTGCCTGTGAATGCTGCCATGTGATACGGTCCAAACAGTGAGTTTGAGAGAAAAGCAGCTTACAGCGCACGTCTGTAGGACCGCACACTGTAAAAAAGAATGCAAAATTGCACACAAAAAAATCCGCAAAACAGCAAAGCCGCGGAAAGTGAACCGCGACAGAGCGAGGGAACACTGTATTCAAAGATGTTAGCCTTGTTATAACGGCCTCTCTTCATCATCAGTTTACTCAGTTCTATTTGAATTGATTCCTGCATGTTTGAGTAATCTTGTGTTTCACTACCACCTAGCCCCGCCCACTTGTCTGCATTTATTGTTATAATTCAAAAGATTAAGACTCAAAGTGAAGGATACATGGTTCAAAACTGTTCCCTAGCTACTTTAGATTGTTTTATTATAAATCTATTGCTTCTTACAGTTACATTTTAAAACAAAGAGGCGGGGCTTATCAGATCTGCAGGTTTGAACAGGAAGTCAATAGAGCTGTTTCTATTTTCAAGCCGTTTTGGATACATTTTGTGTTTTACAATGAACAAAAGGTAAATTACTGATCTGCAGATGTTTTAATTTCTTTCTATCTTTCTTTAAATGATTCTGTAAAATGCTCCAGGCCAAAGGAGCAGAAAACTGACACTGGCCTCAGACTGGGACAGTGCACAAGTCAGGAGTTTTACCGTCCCGTCTGGTTGTTGGGTTTTGTGTCCTGTCGTCACCACAGCAGCAGCAGATCCAGCAGCGGTGCCCTCTCCCTCACCTCCAGCTGCTCCCAAACCTGTATTTTTCCTGGTCATTCCTGGGACATCTGGGCGGCTAAAGCGTGTCCCGTAAACGCCGCGAAAACACAGGACAAAGAACAGAGGAGGAGAGAGAGAAGTCTGCAGAAAACATTTATCACAGAAGAGAGGAGGGGGGTAAGGGAGACAGAGAGAGGGGGAAAGAGAGCGTGAGGGTGAGAGAGAGAGAGGAAGATAGAGAGAGAAAAGACAGCCAGGAGAGAGAGAGGAGAGAGAGAGAAGAGGGGGAGGTAGGAGAGAGAGCAAGGGAGGAAAGAGCGAGGGAGGGTGAGAGAGTGGGAGAGGAAAAAGAGAGAGAGGAAGAAAAGAGAGGAGAGAGAGAGGGGGAGAGGCAAAGAGAAGAGAGAGAAAGAGGAAGAAAAGAGAGGGAGAGAGGAGAGAGACAGAGAGAGGGAAAGAGAGAGGGAGAAGAAAGGGGGGGCAGAGAGAGAGAGAGGAGAACTGACTTTAATGCTGCGTTCACACCGGACAGCTTATTTGCATCTAAATTCGCTAAACGTGCGTTAAATTTCGCCGGTTATTTCTGCTGTTGACGCCTCAATAAGCTTCTAAGCTGCTCTGACGCGCGTCAAGGCTTTGGTGGACAAAAAGACACTTTTAACGCCCAAAAGCGCTTCCAGCTCCCGCTTGTTTACAGGCTTTGTTTTGCTCGTAAACAGATCATGTTGAGAGAGAGAGAGAGAGAGAGGCTTGTTGCATTTATAAAACGGTTTATAAGAGTCAAATCTAAACTTTGAGGCGAGAATTGTGGGTATTGTTACGAAATCTGCAGTCAATTTAGCTTTTCTCTGCGAAATCTCTGGACCCCCGGCCTTCACGGGTTCCTCCGCTGGCCGTAGCCGCTAGACGAGCGCTCTCCGGCGGCTGGATGTTTTGCCTCTGCCGCGGCGCCATTACCAGGTTGCATCTATAAAACAGAGCTTACCCGATCACCAACTTTCTCCTCTCCAGGCAGTCCTTTTGCTGTCCCGTCCTCTCGGCTCCTCCCGTTGTACAGCAGGTTTAACACGGCACCGGGCATTTGTAATACATCCATGTGAGGTGTTGTCAGTCCAGATCATGTCCGTATTTGCCGTGTCTCCAGATTTTCAAAGCAAGGGACGGCCAAGTCTTTGAAAAACCCCCAAACAAGCGACCTTTCGTTAAAAAGTTACTAAAAGACTTCAGTAAACAGTCGTCCTTTCCCCTTGGTGTGACAGGAAACAACATGTGACGTGTACGGGAGTGGAGTCTCTGATTGGCTGATGCCGACTTCCAACGCGTCTGAAGATGGATTTCCCAACTCCTGCGGCCGCCGCAGCTTCGAGCTTCTAATCCGCGTTTTCAGAAGCCAAACGCGCATCAACTGATGCCCCAGACGTCAATACGCGCGGAAAATTCGCTTGAACGCTCAAGACGCGGGTTTAAATTGACTTAACATTGAAAATGGACGGAAATACGCCAAGACGCTGTGCGGTCTGAACGCAGCATAAGAGTTTATTGACCTAAAAAGTAATAGTCTGATTTCAAAATGTAGGAGAAAAAAATTGTAATAAGCAAAGGTAAAAAAAAAAAGCCCAAGTACAGCACAGATACATGAGTAAAGCACCTCTGTTTATATTTATATTTTTGTGATTTTCTTTTGTTCAGGTGGAGTTCTTCTTTAGAATCAGAGTCAAATAAACATCAGAAGCCGAACTGTAAATCAAAAACTCTTCTTGTCAGTTAAAAAGAATCCATTTATAATCCAATCCACTTTATTTATTTAACACATTATACAAACAGAAGCAGCCCCCGAAGTAAAAGATACAGAAACAAAAGCAGCAACAATAATAAAACTGTGACAGAGGCGATAAAACGTAATGAAACTAATGATCTTAACTCTGTTTAAGCATCAAAGACTCTAAACATCAGAAAGCATAAAGTTGATTTTCAAACGTCAGCTCCAGGTCGTCACCGTCTGGAACAAACAGAGGAAGTCCTGGAACAAACAGAGGAACGTCCTGGAACAAACAGAGGAACGTCCTGGAACAAACAGAGGAACGTCCTGGAACAAACAGAGGAACGTCTGGAACAAACAGAGGAACGAACGTCTGGAACAAACAGAGGAACGTCCTGGAACAAACAGAGGAACGTCCTGGAACAAAAGGATTCACCGAGGTCCGACTGAAAACACCAGAGAGACAAACAGGTTTTATAGTTAAAGCAGCGTTATCGTTCATCAAGCAGCGGTTCTCAACATTAAACTCTTAACCCTTGTGTCCGTTAGAAAAAACACAGTGGGACGACAAGAGAGGACTGGAGTTGTGTCTTTGAGGAAGACACTTAACCCACATTGTGTGAGTGGATTCTGTGGGGCTTTGTGTGCCTTGAAAGGTGGAAAAGCGCTACATAAATAGAGAACATTTATCACTCAATAATGCCCACTCTTTTTTTTTTCAGATTCTTGTTGTTGCTGTTTCTGCAGATTTATAAACTACAAAGTGTTTAAGACATTTTGCAGAATTTTAAGTTCCAGATGCTTTTTAGACTAAAACTAGTGCGTCATGGACCTGAGTTTTATGGACTTGAGTTTTATGGACCTGAGTTAGCACAGAGCTGTTAGTTAGCTGTTAGATAAATCTTTAAACTCTTCATGCTGAGCTCCAGGTGCTTTACTCACATGTGATGGGTCCAGCGGTGACCGTCTCTTTTCCAACGTCTTCAGAAGCGAGCGACGAGCCTTTCCCGAGCAAAACTAGCAAAAGTAAGAAACTGAAATTAACCCCTCATGTCTGGATTCTAGAAACCCTGTGGTTTAATCTTCGATGACTCATCAGAAGTGAAACAAAGAAAAATTTGTTTTGGTTTCAGTTCTAGTGATGCTCAAACATCATGAGTTAGAATCTAGACGGGCCTGACAGCTGCACAAAACTGGAGATGGGTCCCCGCCTCCTTCACACTCCCGAGAACACTGAAGATGGTCAAATGCAGAGAATTCTAGACAATAAAGTGATTACCTAAACCTTAACTTAAACCTTAAGTCCAGCTGGAGTTTTTTTCTCCCAAAAACATTGGGCCTCATTCATGACAAACTTGTTCTTAATGGAAAATGTCCGTCTGTAAGAACGAATCCTAATGTAAGAACACTCAGGAACAACACTCGCAACAAAGATCTGCTGTGTCAGAGTTGTATTACTTTTATAGTTTAGTCCAAAATTGTAATTCCTACATGAGTGTAGGTTATACATTTGGTTCATATTTGCCATATAAGGACGTTTCTTCCCTAACGTATTATTCATTTTGAATGAATAATGCATACCGTACATCACTGTTATGATGTACAGTAAAGACTCACTGGGACACTTCAGACTGTTATGATGTACAGTAAAGACTCACTGGGACACAGACTGTTATGATGTACAGTAAAGACTCATTGGACACTTCAGACTGTTATATGTACAGTAAAGACTCACTGGGACACTTCAGACTGTTATGATGTACAGTAAAGACTCACTGGGACACTTCAGACTGTTATGATGTACAGTAAAGACACGGACACTTCAGACTGTTATATTACATAAAGACTCACTGGACACAGGGCCCCGGGGCTGCACAGAGCGAGGTGACAGTGGAGGTAAACCACGGTCCAGTTCGGGCCCAGAGGCTCAAACAAAAGAGCCAGCGAAACGAGCTCGAAGAGACTTCCCACTCTCAATGACCAACACCTGCGCCGGTCAACTGAACACCTGCAGGGAGAAACATCACAGTAAACACCTGCAGGAGAACATCACAGTAAACACCTGCAGGAGAAACATCACAGTAAACACCTGCAGGAGAAACATCACAGTAAACACCTGCAGGAGAAACATCACAGTAAACACCTGCAGGAGAAACATCACAGTAAACACCTGCAGGGAGAAACATCACAGTAAACACCTGCAGGAAGTAACATCACAGTAAACACCTGCAGGACAACATCACAGTAAACACCTGCAGGAGAAACATCACAGTAAACACCTGCAGGAGAAAACATCACAGTAAACACCTGCAGGAGAAACATCACAGTAAACACCTGCAGGAGAAACATCATTCGAGAAGATGTCTAATGTTTAGTTACATGAAAACAGCAGTGGCAGAGTTTGAGACACCTTATACCTCCAGAATCTTCCTCTCACTCTCTCCTTTAGTCCTCCAGGCACAGCTCCTCACAGAAGAACAAGAGGAGAATGTGAAGAATGAAGAATAGTAAGATGAAGAACAAGAACAAGAAAAACAAGATGAAGAAGAACAAGATAAAGAAAAGAACATGATAAAGAACAACAACACGTTGAAGAAGAACAAAAACAGATGATGAAGGCAGAAGAACAAAAAAAAAGATAAAGAAGAAGCAGAAGCTTCTACAGCAGAAGAAGAAGAAGCAGATGAAGAACAAGAGGAAGGTGAAGCAGAAGAAAAGATAAAGAACAGATGAAGAACAAAAACAAGATGAAGAAGCAGAAGCAAGGAAGATCCCAAGAAGAAGGTGAAGAAGAAGAAGAAGAAGTGAAGAAGAAGAAGAAGTGAAGAAGAAGAAAAAGAAGAAGAAGAAGAAGAAGAAGAAGAAAAGAAGAAAAGAAGAAGAAAGAAGAAGAAGAAGAAGAAGAAGAAAAGAAGAAGAAAGAAGAAGAAGAAGAAGAAGAAGAAGAAGAAGAAGAAGAAGAAGAAGAAGATGAAGATGATGAAGAAGAAGATGAAGAAGAACAAAAAGAAGAAGATGACCATCCCCAAGAAGGTGAAGAAGAAGAACAAGATAAAGACCACACAAAAACAAGATGATGAAGAAGAAGGTGAAGACGAATAAGAGCAAAATGAAGAAGCAGAAGAAGAATAATAATTTCCATCTGTAAAGGGGGAGGGAGGTGCTACTAGACATTTTTAGTGATTGGACTTCTGCAGACACGGGGAGAACATACAACCTCCACATGGTAGAAAAGTGCATAAACTAATGTCACTGAGTGGAGTCTAACCTGCTTCCTCAGTGCGTTTGGTCTGGACTCGTACTAAAGACAGACATACTTGTTCTGGATCAGAGGATGTCTCGAGGTGTCCTTTGGGTTGGACCTGGTTGGAAATAGCATTCGTCGATGACAGTCACAAAACCAGTGTCGTTCTGCTGCACAGAGATTCCGACGTACAGCGGCTGGCCGACGGGCAGACTCACACTGCCGGACGGGTAAGTGTTGGTGTAGCTCTGGTCCAGGTACAGAGACATTACTGCTTTTGGGCCTCACCTGACGCCACGACGCCATCCACTGGGCTGCAACGCATTAACAACACTTTTAATAGAATAACATGATAAATATAGTTTTTTGATTGTTGTGTTTGTTCGTCTTACAACAAAAGTCTGAGAGAAGCTTTGAGTTCGGCCTCTGTCTCCAGAGGATATGCACACGAGAAGGGGACAAGTTTAGGGACACTGAAGGAGTCATTGTGGGCGTAGAGGAATATGCTGTTAGAGTAGATGACGTGTGTACGGTTGGTCTGGAAAAAACATGACATTAAATAAAATCCCACAGAGGTTGATGGTGGAGACAAACAGGTGAGCCTTTACCCTCCTGATGTTTCCACAGACTCCTTCTTGTGGCTCCACCTCATACCACACAGTTTGGTGAGTAATTCTGGACCATCTGCAGCTGCGTCAAGCAGGTGACCAGACTTGAGTCCAAACCATGTGGAACACATTGTAACTGTCCAGACCAGCTTGGATTTTATCTCGTCCACAATAAAAGGTGTATATAGATTCCTTGAGGCCTAGAAGAAAAAAAGTGTTACAGAAGTAATGGCGAATATTCATCGCATTGTGAGGACTAAAAGTCGTATACACACTTTATATCTTTACGGGGACCTGTCTTCTTTTGGAAACAAAAAGCAGGTCCCCATGATGTAATCTTTCATTATGAGATCAGAAACATGGTTTTAGGTTCAAATAAGGTTAAGGTTAGGATTAAAGTGAGGGTTAGGTTAAAGGTGCTCAAAATGTCATTTATTCAAACTACAGTTTGTTTGCACTTGCCTGGATGTGATGTTTTGTAAATTTCGTCTGTAAGCTCATGCAGCCTGTTGAATGTGAGTGACTCGGGCCGAATTCTCTCGCGCTTGTTGGACAGAAGTGACTGTATTATTGTAAATATTTGTTCAAACTGGTCAAAAATAACAAATGAAAGAGTCAGCATCTACACTTTCATTCTAATAACTTCAGAAAACATTTTGCAGAAACTAACGAGTCAATAGAGACTTTTAAGCCGTAAGATTCGTCTTCAGTTGAGTAATAAAGAGGATGCATTGTCACCAAACCCAAAGATGGCGCCCTTGTTTTTAAACTTTGCTATTCGCGCAGTGCACCTTTAAGTTTAGGCAAGTAGTCACTAAGGTTAAGTTTTGGGTAAAGGTCTAAAGAAATGAATGTAAGTCAAGGTAATTTCCCATGAAATTTGAAAAACACAACATGTGCATGTCTGTGTTCTTGTACTAGCATCAAAGTGAGAAGCAATTTTTCATTTTACTATCAAAGTAAGAACATTTTGCCTGGTCCTCGCTTTGTGAAGGGCCTGTTTGAAGGTCAAGAAGTGGTATTAGGCTAGGGTTAGAGGTGGACTTAGGTTTTTTTTTATTTTTTATTTATTATTTATGTATTTATTATTTGGATTGAGGCAGAGCATGTTAATAAACACACATGAAAAACATGATGTAAAAACACTGGATTATGGCCAAAGGCTAATTTCATTGTAGTCCCAACGGAGGGTCACAGTGGGAAACAACAAAAAGAACATTTGTATAACTTCTCTTTCATTGCACATTTCCCAACATTTCTCTTGTCTCTTGTAAAATTTCAATGGTTTTAAAGTAAGCAAGCACTTTTAAGTAAATTAATTTCAAATGTGTTGAAAATTCTGATTAATACATTTAATTACCTGGGCCTCTTTGTTAATGTGGCTTTTAAAGGACAATGTTGGATGTAAAATAACCCCAAGGTACTTAAATCTGGACTAGGTCAAGTTCAACCCTGTTAAGAAAGATTAACTCAGTGTGACGTTTGGAGAAAACATACAGACAGTTTTTGTGGTGTTCAACATTAGGCATGAATTTTTGAGCCAGCTATGTAATGATGACAAAGCCACTGTAAGATTGTCAGCGGCTTGCTAAGTGTAAGGGTTAACGGGCTGAGTAATACATTCATGTCACTAAGAGGTACAAGGATGTGTATGTGTGTGTGTGTGGGGGGGGGGTCTTACATAACAGTTAGCAGATGCGTCATCCGAGCTGCAGTGTTGTAAAGGAGTGTCTGCAGTCTGTTAATGACGTCTCAGATCCAATACAGCTGACATTGCTCATCAACATGCCTGTGACATCCCATCTATCTTGATGCATTAACGGCCATGCCACAGCCCGCCTGCCTGCACGCCACATGGGCAGCATTTATATCCCAGCCATCACCACACACGGAGCCCACTGGCCCTGGTGGAAGATCTCCACTTGTCCAGAGCAGTAGCTGTACCTCACTCCGATCAGCCGCACCTCTCCCTCCACCCCTGGTTTGAAGTCAGGTGGAGGAACTGTGACAGGTGAAACCTACTTGAACCTGGTTGACACAACACAGATAATTTTGTAAGTAATGTGCTGTATTGGGAAGATGCAAATAAAAAACATAGTGTCAAAATATTTACAATGCCAGACGAACTTAATGTCTTAATTAAGAAATTAGGTTGTTGACTTAAACAATATTCCAGTGGTTAAGCCACGGTCACAATGACCCATACGACCTGCTACGACCTCTCTGCGAACGCTTGTTTACTCATTTCCTATGTCATTCTTGAGGCGTTATGACAAAAAAACAGTGGTCTCAACTCGTTTGTGAGTTCCTAGCCAGGTCGATGGTATTGTCAAAGATTTTCTACGACCAGTCTACGAACACAGAAACTATAAACTGTAGGATACAGCTTAAAGCCTGTGCAGTTTGTCTGTGCGGGAGAGTGAAAGTGGAGAGAGATGCAGCTCTATAATCCAAGCGACTGAGACTGCGGCTCTCTTGCGACTGAGAGGTGCAGTATTTTAGCCCGTACGAGGGATCTGTGCGTAGGACCACGAGTCTGGAGCGCGGGGAAAATGCAGATCACACACTGGGGAGTTGGACCATACAAACACGGGGAGGACAAGCTTGTATAACAGGCGCAGCACATTTGGACTGACTGGCTGCTCGTTGTACGGTGGAATATTCCGGTTGTGACAGTGCTTTCAAATTTCTCTTATATGAACACAAGAATGTCAAATGGATTAGGTCTATACTAAATCTTCAACACCCGGAAGAGGCTTTGAAAGATTTGCTTTTGGTGTCTCCTCTTCTGCAATACACAGATAAGAGACAAAGGACAGTGTTTTGTTGTTATTACGGAGACTTAATTTCCGAAAAGAGACAAACGCGAGAACAGATTTAGACAAAGCCTACACAGAATATACATATTCATGAGCATAATTGGGTTTTGGGCTAATTATTTTATTATTATAAACAATTTACAAAAGGTTTAACAGCTAAACAATCTGATAAAGGATTGAGTTTGACGTAGGGAGAACGCAGCTGTGCGACACCATATTAGAATACCGTAAGCCATCAGTAGCTTGGAACACACAAGAAGCTGTACAGTTCCATCCCCAAAAATGCTGTAAATTTGGTGAGAGCTGAAAGTCTATGTAAGAAGACTGTAGGAAAACAGGTCCAGTCCACGAGCTTTACTAAACTCAGATTTGGTACGACTGCAGATGTACGAACAATTATTGTACGATCATTGTGACCATAGCTTTACTGATCTCATATATATGTAGCCTAAGGAATTTGATTCGCCTGTTATAGAGCATAATTGCTGTCTGCGTACGTTCACCTTTTAATGGTGAATTTGTAATGCAAACAAGTTTGTACACAAATGTACTGGTTGTATACTTTTACCTTCACACCTGACACCGGCGTCATATCTGTTGTTCCTGATGTAGATACATTTCCACTGTGGCCACAGTCTGTTAGCGTCAGCTCAGATCCATTACAGCTCACAGCGGTCAGCCACACGGGTCCTCCAACTCTATAATTGGAAAAATAAAGTGTTCTTGTGCCCTGCCACAGTCCAGCTGCCTACACACCACCTGGGCGTCATTCATATCCAGCCATTATGATTCACGGAGCCCCACTGTCCCTGGTGGAAGATCTCCACTCGTCCAGAGCAGAAGCTGTTCCGTTGACCAGCCGCACGTCCCCCTCTGCCCCTGGATCTGACTGGTTAGCTGGAGGAAAGGTGATGTCATTAGGTTGGTCAGAGAAAATACTCAGGAAAAAGTCTTTTGTGACAACTTAAATCATACAAAGTTAATTTTATATGTAAGATTAAGAATTATTGCTCAAAGTTATTGCTCATATGTTCAGGACATGGTCTCAAACAAACAAGAAACTAATAAGATATAATAATACATTAGCAGAATAACAGCTCGAGGAGTAAGTGAGTCTCATATATAACATGACACTGCTCAAAAGGCCGAGCACTTGGAAGTAGGCCACAAGCTGAACTGATTCTTATATTCACTCAATACGTTTTAGGTGGACTTTAAAGAGGCGTGACTTATCACTATAGAGAGAGTATAGGTCGATGTCACTTTCCGCAGTTTGGACATGCCCACTCTAAAGTGTGGAGCCTTGCAGACGATTGTAACATGAAATAAGTCATGAACAATCACAGTGTTTGCTTTTTACCTTGGCAAATGACCCCAGCGACAGCGTTGAGACTGCAGGAGTAATATCCCAGAGTGCCACAGTCTGTGATGGACCGCTCAGACCCACGGCACCTCGCAGACGACAGCCAGATGGGATCTGTTCCTGCTGGATAAGAAACTACATACTGTGCCCTGTCAAAGCCCAGCTGCCTGCACACACGTTAGCATCATTCACATCCCAGCCTGAGTAACACACGGAGCCCCAGCGGCCCTGGTAGAAGATCTCCACTCGACCAGAGCAGCAGCTTCTAGTCTTATTCAGGCGCACGTCTCCGTCCACCGCAGGCCTGGAGGACTCCAGAGCCAGTGTGAGCCGTAGTGTCAGGAGAGGAGCCGTGGTGTAAGTAGGAGAAGCCGTGGTGTAAGTAGGAGGAGCCGTGGTGTAAGTAGGAGGAGCCGTAGTGTCAGGAGGAGGAGCCGTGGTGTAAGTAGCCGTGGTGTAAGTAGGAGGAGCCGTGCCGTGGTCAGGAGGAGGAGCCGTAGTGTAAGTAGGAGGAGCCGTAGTGTAAGTAGGAGGAGCCGTAGTGTAAGTAGGAGGAGCCGTGGTGTAAGTAGGAGGAGCCGTAGTGTCAGGAGGAGGAGCCGTAGTGTAAGTAGGAGGAGCCGTAGTGTAAGTAGGAGGAGCCGTAGTGTAAATAGGAGGAGCCGTAGTGTAAGTAGGAGGAGCCGTAGTGGAGGAATCTGGAAATACATCACACAAAACAGCAGATCAGTAGGCCCTTTTCACGTTGCTACGGCTTGGCTAGTTCCAGTGTGAATATACCAGTGGATCGTTGTTTCCGGTCAATACATTTCCTCGAGGAGGCTCGCTCAAATGCTGTAAACTAATTAAATACTTAATTGACACAAACTGGACACAAGTGACAGCCAGACAGTCATTTGCAGTAAGTTCAGAGCTTCACATACGAGGTAAATACTTCACCATGTGTTTATAAAATGTGCCGTTTTGTCTCTGAAGCTAATGTTAACCTGTATTTATTAATTTTAAAATAACTTTTCAAACTGAACTAGCTTTATACAAAACACTCAGCGAGGATGTCATGTATTTTTATCAAATTGTCTGCTTTATATTTGCGCCATTTTTTTGTTAGCATTTAGCATTGCGCAAACTTACACACTTTTATAAACACACAGTCTTTCTCTGGAGAAGTATTTACCTCGTATGTGAAGCTCTGAACTCACTCCAGTGGTTATCTGGTTGAAATCCGTTCACTGCTTTGCATTTTTAAAATATGAATTAATATTAGCGCATCTCGGCAAATTCCCCAAAAGGAATGAACGGACAAGAAGGAACTATCCACAGGTATCACGCAAACCAGAGCTAGCATAGCCGCAGCGTGAAAAGGGCCTGTTGACCTCAAACTAAGTATGTAAGACAATGCATATCTTCACAAAAGTTTCTGAAAATATTTGCAAAGACAAAGTAAGGTATAGAGATGTTTACCTGCTGCACATTCTGCACTGATCAGCAAAGTAAAGACAGAAACAACACTCCAAACTTGCCCATTTCTTCTGCAACTTTCTGAGAAACAAGAAAAATTAAACAGTTGTTATTAATAGATAATAGCAACTACAATTTTGCAACTCCTCGACACTTCAGATCAGATGCACTGGACAGCTGCACATTTATACAACTGTGAACAAAGACACTTTGTGATACAATGGTGTGATACGACTTGATTCATAAGAGTAATTTGACTGGAGTAAGTGAATCAGTCCTTGTGGATTACACCTCCAGCCACTGCTTTTGTCGTCTGGATGTTGGTTTGAATCTAGAGATGAGAGTTAAGTGCCCAGGACTGGTGTTGAAAATCAGAACTCAGTGAGCTTGGATTTTGAGTGAAGAAATAAGTAGCTCAGTAGTGCCACCTCCAAAATCGAATAACACAGAAAGTCACAGCAAAAATACAAGCCAGCTCAAAATATAATTCATGTCTGAAAATGAAGAAAGAAAGAAAAAAAAAGTAGTGTTTAGTACGGCGACATATTGCATTAATCTGAATAAAAATAATGTATGTTTTAATGAGAAAAGTTTTCTGTTTTCATGTATAAAGTTCCTGACTCAGGTCCTGCCATGAACGCGACAGTGAAGGTGATTTCTGCGACGCAGTTGTACTTCATGAGGATCCAATGTGATAAACGCTAAATGGTCTGGTCCGTAGGGAAGGTGATTGAGTTTGGAGAGCGGGTAAGTTTAGGAAAAGAGTTGGGGTAATGGGTAAGTTTAGGGAAAGGTTTGGGTAAAGCAGTGGCGTGCTGGGATCATTTTTCAGCTCGGGAAAATTAGACCTTTGATCGGCCCATTTGTTCATAGAGTCACGTGATTTAGCTGGTAGTTGAGTGGTTAAGAACTGTGCATTTAAGCTTTTGCCTTTTCTGTACGTGTTCGAGTCCTGCTCAGGAAACCTAGCTCTCTCTTGATTTTTTTTTTTAACCAATATCTACTCCACCTCTCATACATTCTCTTCTCCAGTAGTAAACTACTTGGTTCTAGTCACGACATGGTCAATCCAGTCGGGAGCTCAGAGCGTTCCTCCTCCTGACCTCACACACACATGAAGCACGCGCTCACACAAACACATAAAGCGCGTTCTGACCACTGTTCTGACCCACAAAGACAAACTTGTGTCTGAATCTTTTGTTAAGTTCTGTGTGGAAATACGCTCCGCTCCGCCGTGGTGATTCACACATATAAATCTGCTGAAGTGTTTGTTCATCAGCCGTTTTTGCTCGTAACTCCGAGAATATACAACGGATTTACTTGAAACAAAGTTTGACTGAGAGCTTATGAGACTCAGAGCGTGTTTTTGGGCTCCAAAACGTGTCAAGAGTCTTTGATTAGGCGCTGTGTGCTGCGAATCACACCATAGACTTGCTGCTGCAGCTGTATGAGCCGGGCCTCTCTCTCTCTCTCTCTCTTTCTCTCTCTCTCTCTTCAACCACGGAGGCCACCGGCCCAAAAGTCACGCGGCCCGACTCTCCCGATTAGCCAGCACGCCCTTAAGGTAAAGGCAGCAGCAACATGAAGTTGTACAGTCAACAGAAGATGTGAAGAGTTTCTTTGATATTTTGAGCTGGATGAAAGCGTGAAGCCGAAGTGTATAATTGTGTTTTCATTCACTAAACCTCAGACCTCGCTGACCTGATGGACTTTCAATTTCAGCTCTGTGTTTTGGACTATAAACTCTTTTGGAAATGGAACAAAGGACAGCGCACATGAAGACGGTGTTGTACTTAGGTCTGAATAAGAAAGGCGCTAATAGTGCCTTATATTTCAGCGCGATTTCCTCATACAGAACATTTTAAAGTTACTAAAACGACTATATTTGTGGCACGTGTGCGCGCATCGGTAGGCAGAAATGACTGCAGTGTACGAGAGCGCCACATGTTTTGGGCTTTTCACACGGTTTAGGATTGACATGTTTGTTGATTTCGTTTTGTATGATAGAAGTGTCTGTCACATACACTGTCTGTGACTCTGGGCCGACAAAAATACACAAAATAAAACTTAAAAGTGAAAATAATGGCCTTCTTGTCGCTTTGCTTCCCTGTCTTAACACAGTGACCATGACGATTATTGTAAATAATCATCGACCATGTTACTGCGAGGACAAGCCCTGGGACTTAAATTACAGACAGAATCATAGCCTGCAAGATTTAAGATAAAAGAAGCAAATCAGTGCCGATAGCGGATAGGATTCCTCCCAGAGCAGCAGCCATGAGGAGAGACGAGGGAAAGTTATTTCTTCAGTGAATTTCAACATTTAATATAGCAGATTTTACTATTTTAGTGCCGTTATTTACAGGCAGCCTGTTACATCTTCCAGTAACTAACTCCACTGCCCATCACACTGTATTGTGATATTAAACAAACCCAGAGGCTTTACTTGTCTTGGATTTTGAGAAATGTTTTGTAAATGCAGTTTTAGCGACATTTGCTGATTGTAAAGTCTAATCAAGCCTGATGTGATGCTGCGCTAGGCGGTTATTACTACTACAGATTACTGACATGAATTTGTTTCAAACTTCCCCAAACTGTCTAAAACATTCACCTAAACCCTCACAGGTCCTTTGGCCCTGCTCTTAAAGAAGAAAACGTGTGCTTGGGACCTCAGATATAACGATTTGTTAGTTTGCCGGATGTGACGCAATCGCAATCTCTCGTACGGGGCAGCACCATGGATCTATCATATTATCGGGCTGCACAGTGGGATTTGAAGCACTGATCCACTCACTCTTCCCTTCATCCAATGTCTCCATTGTATTTGGCCTCAGCACACTGAGGTCCGCCCATTCTGCCGACATGTCGTTCTGCTGAAATGCCGTAATTCCGAAAGCCCTTCATTTCGAAATCCTGCACATCCCTGTCCTCCGAATTTTTCAGTCCCGCTCCTCCGACACACGCTCAGACAGCGAACGTTATAATGACCAATAGGCTAAAAATTATACTGTTGTTTCTCCGCTACAAAGCTTCCTTCATCCACGTTGCTTTTCTGACAGGCCGCCCCGGTAAGACAGAGAAGTATTTTTTGGACAGACGTAGAGACGGAATACTTTTAAAACTTTATTCTCTGCTTTAACACTCTCCAAACGACCGGAGCAATGTGACTGTTCGTGCAGACCTGGGGCCTTTTATAAAGGTTTGCGTAGGATTTTTGCAAGTGCGTACTCCTCGTGGCCACAGCTGGCGTGCGCCACGCAAACTCCATATTTATAAAAGCCTCCGTGCGCTCTCCACCTTGCAATCTGTGCTTTATAGATCCCACCTGCTTCTCGAATCTGCGCACGTGAAGCCACGTCAGGCCACGCCCTCTCCACACTGACCACGCCCTCTCCACACCTCCAATTCACCATGAAAGAGCCATGCAAAGTGACACATGAATAATATTTGAATAGATATGAGGCGATAATCAGGGGGTTTGGCCCAGGGACAGAGGCAAAAGGGGAGGAGTCAGAGAGAGACACACGATGCAGCAGCTCGCTTGTCACATGTGGGGGATTTGTTACTAATAAAATTTGAATGAAAAAGACTCTTCTCCCTCAAATTAGGCTCACTTTTTGAATGAATTAGAAAAAACAGAATGTGCGTGAGATTTGGCCTTGTTCACTCTCATAGGCCTATATACGTGCACGCGGAAGTCTGAATGAATGGTCAAAGCAACGAGGCTTATGAGCGTGTGAGGGTGACACGGATGCCCTCCCTTATTATTATTCATTTAAGATTTCCAGGGATTGTATTGACACAACTTTGACTTCGCCTGAGAACTAAACCTCAAGTAATAAACCTGAAGACACATTTTAACAAATTTATGTTGGACTGGCAGAATGTCGTCTAAATATTGTTATTCAGAAACGTCAAAAAATTATCTAAAAATTCAATATCAGCCAGCCCTGCCACTGTGACCTTTTTTAAATTACTCTACAATCAGAGCCATTTATAAATCTAATTGGCTCATGACACTTGACTCAAGGCGTGACACTTTCTGACTTATTACAACATATAAACATTCAAGTAGAACAACATTCCTTTAGTCCTCGAACCAGCAACATTCTTTATTCAGAGAACATGAATTGTCTTCAAACATATTAAGAACAAACATGAGGACAGGGAGGTTCCTCTGGAGGAATGTGGGACTAGTTCTCGGTACTTTCATGTGGGAAAACGCCTTAAGGAAGTGACATTGGTGACGTCAGCTGCTCAACATTTAACTAGGGGTGTCAAATTAGTGCATTAATTGAGATTAATTAATTACAGACATACACTCAAGGAAAAAGAAACGCAACATTTTAATTTTCAAAAATTTCTTAGAAAACGAGTACATTTGGAAAAACAGGCTAGCATCATGGTTTCAATCTACAGTAAGCTGAAGACAGGTGAACACATTTCTTGGTTTGGCTTGACTGATTGTGAGAACCATAAAGAGTGCATTACAGGGTGGTTTATGTTTGAAACTCAGAGTTGACTTTTACCGCTGGTTAACTGTGCTCAAGTCTTCTCTATAAAAGGCACCAGAATGAAGCCAAAAACACACGATTGTCTCAACCAGAGAGGGATGGAGCGATGGACGCTGTTGTCTTGTGTCTCCAGGGTGTTTGGAGTCACCGCTCTACTATTAGTCCTCTTGTGGAGTGATACTAGGCCACTGGTTCCTCTAACGACCGCCCTCGTACTGGTGGCCCCCGTGTAACAACCGCTGTACAAGACCAACCGCCCCGCACATCTCCGACAGGTTCAGCCGCCACCAGGTCCACAGCCGAGACCATTGGGACACACCACAGGCCAGTGTAGAACAGAACCATCCGTAATCACCTCCATGCTGACCTATATTCGACCATATTGGCCATTTGTTGGATCAGTGCTTAGAGCTCGGGTCGAATGGTGCACTGCACATCGTCATTGGACTTTGCAGAGGTGGTCCCATGTCGTGTTCTGTGACGAACAAAGGTTCCAGTGCTTCAGAGCAGATGGACGAGATCGAGTGTACAGGAGACTATAGGAGAAACTCAGCAGCAGCTGAGGACGGCTACTGCTGATGGATCCATGAGGCTGAATAACCTCTGTCCAGGGCCAACGGGGGTCAGTGAACTATTGACAGTCTGATGAAACTCTGTCACTTTTGGTTTGGGGGTTGCTCTATTGTTTGGTTGTGTTATTGGACTGAAAATGTGTAAACGACACAAGAGTTGGTCTGAGGATTAGAAATGGATATAGAGTTCATATGAAACAGGCCGATCTCAAAATAACATTATTCTGGGCCCCAAAAAACTCAGAAAACTGAGTGTTGAGTTTCTTTTTTCCTTGAGTGTTTTAATCGAGTTAATTTTTTTAATCTATTTTGAAATTTTTAACTTCATTGTTTTCATCTGTGAGTTACAAAGTGACATAAGGGTTGTTCAACAAAACACTTCCTAAAGTCTTCATTTTTTGTAATATATAAATTTTTCCATCTGCAACAATAATGTACTTAATTAAATTGGATAAAAAAAAAAAAAAAAAACTCTTAAGTTGAGTGTTTTTCTCGTCAATTTTTAGGTGAGATTAAAAATAAATTAATTAGATTAATTAAAGGGACGGTACCTGATTTTTGCATTCTTAAAATGTAAACAAACAAAACATTTCATTTTAAACTTCTTACTTCAGGCTACATGGTTTGCTCACTTAGCTAATGCGTTCTGAGCTTCAGAATTGTTCATCCTGATGAGTTTTAATGCATTTTCACAGCTGTTATCAGCGAGGTGAGTCACTATGCTAACAACAGTTAGCCACAATGCTAAAAACAAAAACAGAACAAGTTGGCGACAAACGATATTTTATTAGACATAGACAGGACATGACGGACTAATTTACACCTGAATAGATACATTAACAAGATATTAGTGCTAGGGGGAAACTGTTTTTAAGTTATCTTGTTGTAAAAATATCAAGTATAGTCCCTTTAATTACAGATCATAATTCATTAATCTCTTCAATTTTTTAATCGCTTAACAGCATTAATTTTAAGAACAATGTGAACACAAGTTTTAGTTAAACATAAAACATCCACCAATCAAAAGGTGAAGCAAACAGCAGAAATGTTTTAACACTAAAACAGTCAGAATGGCATATTTTTCTCTCACTCGGTCTCTCTTCTCTCTCTCTCTCTTTTCTTTACAGATCAGTTTTGTGTCAAACGTTCTAAATTGTAAAGAAAACCTTCCACAGAAACAGAAGATCCAGAGAATAAAAGAAGGAACTTTATGGAAGTTCTTTCAGAGTAACTGCTCACATCTTTAGTTCAACAAAACATCAAAATAAAAAAACTGCATTTATCAAGTCTTTTTTGACTTTGACTAGTCTTCTGCAAAATAATGTCTTTGATCTGAAATATTACCATTTTATTCATGAAACCAGCCCCATATTTTACAACACATTTAATATTTAGAAGTGACTCATGCACCTTGTACTGTTTTGTAAATCAGCTAAATAAAGTAGCAACTCAAATATAACAATATTTTCTGAAATGACTGTGAATGCTCTGATTAATTTAACTCACCGAAGCAGAAGTCCAAAGATTTTCTCCTGAACACAAAAAATTAAGACTTTATTTGCTTTTTGCTCATTTATTTTCTTGATGTTTTATAAATAAATAAACATAATTGAGTGTGAAAAGCTGCTCACCTGTGAAGTGTAGAAGTCGTCTGTCTTGTCTGACTCAATCAAACCTATTTATGTTGTGTCACTCCTGTGAGGTCAGGTGTCTCTCTGTAATTGAACCAAACATGATGTGACTGAGAAAGGGACATTTGCCGACGACAACGTCACAATATTCAGAGTTTGAATAAAATGTGTTTATTAGATCATTAGATAATCAACAGTTCAGACTTTCAGTGTTCGAGGTAAAAACCAAAGTGTTAATAAAAGTGAATAAAGAAATGAACTTAAAGTAGATTTGATAAAAGTACATTGAGAAAGTCAGATCAGTTACTTCAACTTGTAGTGTTACTTTAGGTAGCACTTTAAAATACTGCCGACTAGTTAATAGGTGATTAAGGGGGTACTTACTGGTACTTCTGGTGGTACCAGTGGTACTTAATGGTAACTACAGTGGTACTTACAGTCACAAGTACTGGTAACTAAAGTGACAGTTACTGGTATGTTTAGTATTAATTAGAGTGATGGTTACTGGTACTTTTGTGGTACTCTTGGAGTGATAATTAATAGGTATTATGGTGGTATAATTTATACTAAATATTGATACTTATACAGGTACTTTTAGTTATACTTAATTGTGTACTTGGTGGTGGTATTTGTGATGCTACACAAACAAGATAAATACTGTTATGAAACTTGTTTATTACTGCAAATATTGTGTATATTACAGATTATGATAAAAAAAAAACACATATTAACAGTTTACTAAATGTTCTTCGACAAACCCAAAAACAAAACTATAAAAAAAAAAAAACGCATTCATGTAGAAAAAGGGTACTTTCAATGCCCCACACATTAGAGACGCTACGGCTACGGGAGCAGGAACTATGGCTGTTTGTTGGGCCACTTTTAATGTGATGTTATTTGGTGAAATAACTGGCTTCGCTCTTGTTGGGTTCGGCTGGACCTGGGACCTGTGGGCTGCCGTGCGCTGGGGGCTTCTTGTGGCTTGGGGGTCAGATGGTCTGGGGGGTAGGATGGGGCGTGGCCGGGGTTGGGGGGATGAGGGGAGGAGAAGCAAGGAAAGAAAACTATTTTATCTATTTTAGTCATTGTTTATTTTATTTCTATTTTTTTTATTATTGCACATTGAGTAAAATGTAATTATCTTGTTTTATCATGTTCCCCTCCTTTTACTCTGTGTTCTCATTTTATCTTAGATTTTTTTTTTAATATATCTTCTTTTATCTAATGATAAATTTTAATCTTGTTGTTCCTTGTCCCACTTCCCCTTGGGAGTGTGTTCTAGGACGTTCCAGTGCCGAGGCCCCCCTGGTTGTCAGGACCTGGTCCCTCCCCGCATGGACTCCTGCACTTTCCTGTGAAGTCCTTTGAGATGACGGATTGTCGTGATTTTGGGCTATACAAAAATAAATTGAATTGAACCCGCTGTCAGTGTTAATTAACAGTTAATTAATGCAGTAACTACCAGGAAAGTACCACTGTATTCCACTTTACAAGCTGTTAGTGTTTTTTAAAGTAACTACTACCCACTTTTACTGTAATTTAGCAAGCGCCCAATATATTATTGACTAGTAAGAAACATTTTAAGCTTAATCATCTGTAATGTGAAAATATGTTTTGTTTTTGGGTTTATAAATTGTTAATATATGTTTCATATCTGTTGTGGCTGTAAGCGTAATAAAGAGGTGTCTCTATGTATTAGTTTGCTCAGTGTTTAATTTTTTTTTTTTTTTTATCATAATCTGTAATATACACAATATTTGCAGTAATAAACACGTTTCATAACAGTATTTATCTTGTTTGTGTAACATCACAAAAACCACCACCAAGTACACAATTAAGTATGACTACCTCTTACATGTTTTTGGAGGTGGGAGAAAACCCACGGTGACACGGGGAGAACATGCAAACTCCACCCAGAGAGATCATGAGATGTTGATATGGTCCGACCCGGGAGTCGAACCCACGACCTCCTTATTGGGAAGCCAGAGCTCTAACCACTTGGCTACCGTGCACCCCAAAAACATGTATGTTTAGGTTAATTGGGCATCACTGCAAATTTCCCTTAGTGAGTGAATGAGAGAGTGAATGTTTGTCTGTCTAACCCTGCGGCAAGTTGGCCACTGTCCAGGGTGTTTCCCGCCTAAGGCCCAAAGTCACTGGGATAGGCTCCAGTCACCCGCGACCCTAACGGGATTAAGCTGTAGAAAAAAAATGAATGAATAAAGGTACCTCTATAAGTACCAATAATTAGAACAAATGATACCATCATAATCCCTTTTAATTATCACTCAAAGAGTACCACAAAAGTACCAGTAACTATCAATTAATTACCAGTAACTATCACTATAATTAATACTAAACATACCAGTAACTGTCACTTTAGTTACCAGTACTTGTGACTGTAAGTACCACAGTAGTTACCATTAAGTACCACTGGTAATAACACCAGAAGTACCAGTATGTACCCCCTAATTACCTATTAACTAGTGGGTGGTATTAAAAAGTGCTACCTTATTTTAAAATGTGTATTCATTTACATTAATGTTTGCTTTGAGACACAAACTGTGTGAACACATAGATAGTTCCATGTCATTCTCGTCTGTTTAATCCTGTTTTATGTCTTTGCTCACTTCCTTGGCTCTGAAGGGTGATCCCTGAGGCGTTCCCAGGCCAGTCCAGTCCCTCCAGCCAACACAGTCTCACAGTAAAGTGTACTTTTACCACGACACAAGAACAGCGTATTATGAGCACGATTTCAGGAGTTTTAGTAAGTTTAGACATCAAGTTACTAAAATGTGTAAGTTTAGGTCTGGGGCTTGGGGCAGGTTAAGATTAGGATCAGAATTTCGTTAATATTCATAAATAAGAACACGTCTTAACAACCACCATAGAAATGAACTGGGACTGTGACATGTAGCATAATTACACAAAACAGCCGTGAACTCGTGCTGATCATACTTAACTTAACATGTCCTGTAATGTCGTGGTAAATGTACGCTTTCTTGTGAGATCGGGCTCCTCCAGCACTTGAGTAAAAGCACCTCTGTTTATATTTATATTTTTGTGATTTTCTTTTGTTCAGGCAGAGTTCTACATCAGAGGCCAAAACTGTAAAGCCTCAGTTTCACAAAAAAGACTCAAAAGAATCAAAAACTCTTGTCAGTTAAAAAAGAATCCATTTATAATCCAATCCACTTTATTTATTTAACACATTATACAAACAGAAGCAGCCCCCGAAGTAAAAGATACAGAAATAAAAAAATTCAATGATAAAAGCTGTGACAGAAGCGATAAAACGTAATGAAACTAATCTTAACTCTGTCGTTTTAAGCATCAAAGACTCTAAACATCAGAAAGCATAAAGTTGATTTTCAAACGTCAGCTCCAGGTCGTTACCGTCTGGAACAAACAGAGAACGTCCTGAACAAACAGAAACAAAAGGAACGTCTGGAACAAACAGAGGAACGTCCTGGAACAAACAGAGGAACGTCCTGGAACAAACAGAGAACGTCTGGAAAAAAGAGGAACGTCCTGGAACAAACAGAGGAACGTCTGAACAAACAGAGGAACGTCCTGGAACAAACAGAGGAACGTGGAACAAACAGAGGAACGTCCTGGTGGAAAAGGATTCACCGAGGTCCGACTGAAAACACCAGAGAGACAAACAGGTTTTATAGTTAAAGCAGCGTTATAGCATTAAACTCTTAACCCTTGTGTTTTGTTAGAAAAAACACAAAGAGACGACAAGAGAGGACTGGTGTTGTGTCTTTGAGCAAGACACTTAACCCACATTGTGTGAGTGGATTCTGTGGTGCTTTGGGTGCCTTGAAAGGTGGAAAAGCGCTATATAAATAGAGACCATTTATCACTCAACAGCGCTCACTCTTTTTTCTCTTCAGATTCTGGAGTTTTATAAACTACAAAGTGTTTAAGACATTTAGCAGAATTTTAAATTCAAGATGCTTTCTTAGACTAAAACAAGTTCGTCATTGACCTGAGTTTTATGGACCTGAGTTAGCACAGAGCTGTTATGGTACGTTCACACAGCGTCTTGGTCTATTTGCGTCCATTTTCAATGTTAAGTCAATGAAAACCCTCGTCTTGAGCATTCAAGTGAATTTTCCGCGCGTATTGGCATCTGGGGCGTCAGTTGACGCGCGTTTAAACGTATGAAAACGCAGCGTCTTGCGAATTGAAAGCTCGAAGCTGCGACCACCGCAGGAGTTGGGAAATCCATCTTTCACGTGTTGGAAACCGGCGTCAGCCAATCAGAGACTCCACTCCTGTGACATGTTGTTCTCTCACATCAAGAGGAAAGGACGACTGTTTACTGAAGTCTTTTATGAACTTTTTTAACGAAAGGTCGCTTGTTTGGGGCTTTTTTCAAAGACTTGGCCGTTTGTTACTTTGAAAATCTGTTGACACAGCAAACACGGGACATGATCTGGACTTACAACACCTCACATGGATGTATTTAAAATGCCCGGTGCCGTGTTTAAACCTGCTGTACAACGGGAGGAGCCGAGGAGGACGGAGACAGCAAAAGAACTGCCTGGAGGAGGAGAAAGTTGTGTGATCGGGTAAGCTTCGTTTTATAAATACAAATAGCCTTTATCTCTCTCTCTCCCTCCTTCTCTCTCTCAACGTGGTCTGTCTACAAGCAAAACAAAGCCTTTTGCAAACAAGTGGGAGCTGGAAGCGCTTTGGGGCGCGTTTAGGGGAATTTAGACGCAAATAAGCTGTCTGTTGTGAATGCAGCATTAGTCCTCGATAAGTCTTTAAACTCTTCATGTTGAGCTCCAGGTGCTTTACTCACATGTGATGGGTCCAGCGGTGACCGTCTCTTTTCCAACGTCTTCAGAAGCCGAGCGACGAGCCTTTCCCGAGCAAAACTAGTAAAAGTAAGAAACTGAAATTAACCCCTCATGTCTAGATTCTAGAAACCCTGTGGTTTTACCTTCGGATGACTCATCATGAGTGAGAACAAGCTCTGCACTAAGAAAAAACAGAACAAGTGGTTTCAGGTTCTAGAATGTGATGACGTCATAAGTCCAGCTGGAGTTTTTTTCTCCCAAAAACATTGGACCTCATTCATGACAAACTTGTTCTTAATGGAAAATGTTTGTCTGTAAGAACGAATCCTAATGTAAGAACTCTCAGGAACAACACTCGTAACAAAGATCTGCTGTTTGAGAATTTTATTACTCATATAGTTTAGTCCAAAATTTCCTACATGAGTGTAGGTTATACAGTACAGACTAAAAGTGTGGACACTCCTTCTCATTTAAAGAGTTTTCTTTATTTTCATGACTGTGAACATTGCAGATTCAAACTGAAGATATAAACACCATGAATGACCAGAAGGAGAGTGATGAGCCTCCACAGTCACCAGACCTGAACCCAGTCCAGATGGTTTGGGCTGAGCTGGACCGCAGTGTGAAGACAAAAGGGCCAACAAGTGCTAAGCATCTCTGGGAACTCCTTCAAAACTGTTGGAAGAGCATTTCAGGTGACGACCTCCTGAAGCTCATCAAGAGAATGCCAAGAGTGTGCAAAGCAGGAATCAAAGCAAAAGAACCAATATGACATATTTTCAGTTGTTTCACACTTTTTGGTTATGTAGCCTACTATACTTCCACATGTTTGGATGTCTTCAGTTTGAGTCTACAATGTTCACAGTCATAAAAATAATAACAACTCTTTGAATGAGAAGGTGTGTCCAAACTTTTGGTCTGTACTGAATATTTGGTCCATATTTGCCATATAAGAACGTTTCTTCCCTAATGCATGATTCATTTTGGGACATAGTCTGTTACCCCAGGCTCACACTGAATCCAGTCCAACTCTGGTACAGCCACCGGAGCGGTCTAACGACGGTGAGTGACTCACATTAGCTCCAGTGGTCTCAGTTCTGCTTCGTCCACAGGCTCTGCTGCCGACCTGGCTGTACCTGCTGTATCTCTGCACCTCTGAGATCAGCCTCTCGTAAAGATGACGTCATATTTACTCCACTGTAAAACTTAGACAGTACCACAGCAAAAAATATATTTTATTTTGAAAAATGTACCGGATGCACGTTACTATCAAATGATTTCCTTTCATTTCTTCAACTTTACAAAAAAGGACTCCAGCGAGCTCCGGCCACAATTTGAAGCAACGAAACGTTTTCAGAGAGTCGGATTGGCCGCTCCGGATACACCTGACTGGACTGTAAAAGTGTGAGTCACTCTTCGACTTTCCAAGTAAAGGGTTGGACTGGATGCAGTGTGAGCCCAGGGTTATGATGTACAGTAAAGACTCATTGGGACACTTCAGACTGTTATGATGTACAGTAAAGACTCACTGGGACACAGACTGTTATGATGTACAGTAAAGACTCACTGGGACACTTCAGACTGTTATGATGTACAGTAAAGACTCACTGGGACACTTCAGACTGTTATGATGTACAGTAAAGACTCACTGGGACACTTCAGACTGTTATGATGTACAGTAAAGACTCACTGGGACACAGACTGTTATGATGTACAGTAAAGACTCACTGGGACACAGGGCCCGGGGCTGCACAGAGCGAGGGTGACAGTGGAGGTAAACCACGGTCCAGTTCGGGCCCAGAGGCTCAAACAAAAGAGCAGCGAAACGAGCTCGAAGAGACTTCCCACTCTCAATGACCAACACCTGCTGCCGGTCAACTGAACACCTGCAAGAGAAACATCACTGTAAACACCTGCAGGAGAAACATCACAGTAAACACCTGCAGGAGAAACATCACAGTAAACACCTGCAGGAGAAACATCACAGTACACTTTTAAAGAACACCTGCAGGAGAAACATCACAGTACACTTTTAAAGAACACCTGCAGGAGGAACATCATTCGAGAAGATGTCTAATGTTTAGTGACATGAAAACAGCAGTAGCAGAGTTTGAGACACCTTATACCTCCAGAATCTTCCTCTCACTCTCTCCTTTAGTCCTCCAGCACAGCTCCTCACAGAAGAACAAGATGAAGAAGAAAAAGAACAAGAAGAAGCAGATGACGATACCCAAGAAGATGAAGAAGAAGAAAAAAAAACAAGATAAAGAAGAAAAAGAACAACAACAAAAAAACAAGATAAAGAAGATCCCGAAGAAGGAGAAGAAGATCCCAAAGAAGATCTCGAAGAAGAAGATCCCGAAGAAGGAGAAGAAGATCCCAAAGAAGATCTCGAAGAAGAAAATACCGAAGATCTCGAAAAAGAAGAAGATACCGAAGAAGAAGAAGATCCCGAAAAGGAAGAAGATCTCGAAGACGAAGAAGATCCCAAAGAAGAAGAAGAAGCACTCAGAGGAAACTTCTGCAGACACGGGGAGAACATACAACCTCCACATGGTAGAAAAGTGCATAAACTAATGTCACTGAGTGGAGTCTAACCTTCCTCAATGCGTTTGGTCTGGACTCGTACTAAAGACAGACATACTTGTTCTGGATCAGAGGATGTCTCGAGGTGTCCTTTGGGTTGGAGCTGGTTGTAAAATAGCATTCGTCGATGACAGTCACAAAACCAGTGTCGTTCTGCTGCACAGAGATTCCGACGTACAGCGGCTGGCCGACGGGCAGACTCACACTGCCGGACGGGTAAGTGTTGGTGTAGCTCTGGTCCAGGTACAGAGACATTACTGCTTTTGGGGCCTCACCTGACGCCACGACGCCATCGACTGGGCTGCAAAGCGTTAACAACACTTTTAATAGAATAACATGATAACATATACTTTTTTGATTTGTTGTGTTTGTTCGTCTTACTATAAAAGTCTGAGAGAAGCTTTGAGTTCGGCCTCTGTCTCCAGAGGATATGCACACGAGAAGGGAGAATTTTAGGGACACTGAAGCCATGGTGGGGTAGAGGAATATGCTGTTAGAGTAGATGACGTGTGTACGGGTGGTCTGAAAAAACATGACATTAAATAAAATCCCACAGAGGTCTGATAGTGGAGACAAACAGGTGAGCCTTTACCCTCCTGATGTTTCCACAGACTCCTTCTCGTGGCTCCACCTCATACCACGCAGTTTGGTGAGTAATTCTGGACCATCTGCAGCTGCGGTCAAGCAGGTGACCAGACCATGAGTTCAAACCAAATAAGGACACATCCCAATCTCTCAGAGCAGCTTGGATTTTATCTCTTCCACAGATTAAAGGGTATATTTGCATTTCTTGATCAGGCCCTAGAAGAAAAAAAAAGTGTTACAGAAATAATGGACGGATATTCATCACATTGTGAGGACTAAAAGTCGTATACACACTTTATACTTTACGGGGACCTGCCTTCCTTGTGGAAACAAAAAGCAGGTCCCCATGATGTAAATCTTTCATTATGAGATCAGTAACATGGTTTTAAGTTCAAATAATGTTCAGGTTAGGATTAAAGTGAGGGTTAGGTTAAAGGTGCTCAAAGATGTCATTTATCAAACTACAGTCCGTTTGCACTTGCCTGGATGTGATGTTTTGTAAATTCTCCTAGATTTCCTCTGAACGCTCATGCAGCCTGTTGAATGTGAGTGACTCGGGCCAAATTCTCTGGCGCTTGTTGGACAGAAGTGACTGTATTATTGTAATTATTTGTTCAAACTGGTCAATCAGTCAAAATAACAAATAAAAGAGTCAGCATCTACACTTTCATTCTAATAACTTCGTCCTCTCACTTCAGAAAACATTTTGCAGAAACTAACCAGTCAACAAGAGACTTTTAAGTCGTAAGATTCGTCTTTAGTTGAGTAATAAAGAGGATGCATTGTCACCAAACGCCAAAGATGGCGCCCTTGTTTTTAAACTTTGCTATTCGCGCAGTGCACCTTTATGTTTAGGTAAGTAGTCACTAAGGTTAAGTTTAGGGTAAAGGTCTAAAGAAATGAATGTAAGTCAAGGTAATTTCCCATGAAATTTGAAAACACAACATGTGCATGTCTGTGTTCTTGTACTAGCATCAAGGTGAGAAGCACATTTTTCATTTTACTGTCAAAGCTTTGTGAAGGGTCTGTTTGAAGGTCAAGAAGTGGTATTGCTGGATTTCAGATGACATCACCACATTCTACAGGCCAATGTTATTTCAATCAGACTGGGGGCAGCTAAAATGAAGTTTGTTTAAATTGAGTTTATCTTTGTAATACAAAAGTTAAATGGGTCCAGTCACCCCAGAAATCACCACTTTTTAAATTTGTAAAATATTTTTTGAAATATTTCATGGCAAAGTACAATGTTACTTATAGAGAAAACTGGCTCTTGCCCCAACCTGCCCTTTAACTGCCAAGAATTCTAGAATGTGAAACCCAGCAATTAGGTTGGGGTTAGAGGTGGACTTAGGTTAGTTTTTTTATGTATTTACTTATTTATTATTTGGATTGGGACAGATCATTTTAATAAACAAACATGAAAAAACATGACTGTAAAAATACCGGATTATGCATCTTATTTGGCCCGGCCACTTTTTCTACCGTTACGCACAGAACTCGGAAACACACTTCCGGTCAGCTCCTCCCCTGTTCATTTCATTGACGTAACCTGCTGAGAAAACTTGCGGCAAAACAATATCTCAGGAAGGTTATTTTTTCCACATACGCTATGGTCATGTGCACCAACAAATAAGCAAGGCATATTTTCTCTGGATCACTTAAAAAACTACCGTTAAAGTGTTTAAATAAACGCTTGCCGGTCGGATCGCTGCGATAGACCGCGGTTAGCCTGTAAGTACATTAGCCACAAACAAACATCAAATGTATTGATCACACACAGATAATATACACATGCTGTACCTTGTTTTAAAGCTTAGGACCTGTAGAATTCAGTTGTTGGGTTTGTTTTAACTGTCAGTGTATCTAATTGAGATTCATTTACGAGATAGCACAGCTACAGCGTTAGCTACCTTCTTCTTGTTTATCTCCTTTATGGAGCATCTGAAACACTGTTTATTACTCCAGCACTATTTGTGGGATTTAACATCCATGTATTTGACGTGTATTGCCGACAGCTGATGACAAAAAAGGCACAAATTGTGTGAAAGAGTGTAGCTAAAAGGGATAAACAAGAAGGTAGCTAACGCTGTAGCTGTGAGGGAGGAGCTGACCGGAAGTGCGTTTCCGAGTTCTGTGTGTAAAAGTGGGCGGGACGAAATAAGCTGGATAGCCAAAGGCTAATTTCCATCCGTAATCCCAACGGGTGGGGTCACAGTGGGAAACAACAAAAAGTACCTTTCATATATAACTTCACTTTCATTACACAATTCAGATCATTTCCCAACATTTCCCTTTTCTTGGAAAGATTTTCAATGGTTCTAAATGTTGTGGGGCAGTCAAGTGACCACTTTGTCAAGCAATAGTCAAGATGAGAAATAATAATAGAATAGAGCGCTTTGAGTGCCTTGTAAGGTGGAAAAGCGCTATATAAATAGAGACCATTTATCATTTACCATTTAGAGTATTTTTTATGAGCACTTTTAAGTAAATTATTTCAAATGTGTTGAACATTCTGATTTTTACATTTAATTACCTGGGCCACTTTGTTAATGTGGCTTTTAAAGGACAATGTTGGATCTAAAATAACCCCAAGGTATTTAAACTCTGGAACTAGGTCAAGATCAACCCTGTTAAGAAAGATGTTAGATTGATTTAAATCAGTGAGCTGTTTGGAGAAATACAGTTTCTCCAAACGTGCGAAAGGGAGTGTCTGGGAGGGAAGAGAAAGTGAAAACAGAGGATGGAAGGATGCTGAATGATGGGAATGAAGTAAGAAAGAGGTGGGCGGAGTATTTTGAGAGGCTGTTGAACGTGGAGGAAGATTGGGATGCTGTGATTGTGATGGATGGAAGGGAAAGCAGATCGAATGTATTGGGAGAGTTGAATGAAGCGTTGATAACGAGAGAGGAAGTTGAGCAAGCTGTGGGAAAGTTGATAGCAGGAAAGGCTGCAGGTGTGGATGGGTGTACTGTGGAATGTTTGAAGTGCGGTGGAGCGAGTGTGATTGAGTGGTGTGTGAGATTGTTCAATGTGTGTTTTGTAAGTGAACAGGTGCCGCTTGACTGGACGAGTTCGTGTGTGGTTCCACTGTACAAGGGTAAGGATGATAAGTATGAATGTAGTAGTCACAGGGGTATTAGTCTGTTGAGTGTGGTAAGCAAGGTGTATGGGAGAGTGTTGATTAATAGGGTAGTAGAGAGGATTGAGTGTATGATCGGTGAAGAGCAGTGTGGTTTCAGGAGAGGTCGAGGATGTGTGGACCAGGTGTTTGCTGGGAGACAGGTGTGTGAAAAGTACTTGGCAAAGGGGAGGAGGTGTTTTGGGCGTTTAAGGATTTAGAGAAGGCGTATGATAGGATTGACAGAGAGGCGTTGTGGGTTGTGTTGAGTTTGTATGGTATCGATGGTAGATTGTTGGAAGGAGTGAAGAGTTTTTATAGAGACAGTAGAGCGTGTGTGAGAGTGGGAAACAGTATGAGTGAGTAGTTTCCTGTGAGGGTTGTTTAATGTGTATATGGATGGTGTGGTAAAAGAGGTGAATGCAGGAGTGTCAGGTAAGGGTGTGAGTATGGTGAATGTTGATGGCAGTGAATGGAGCATGAATCAGTTGCTGTTTGCAGATGATACTGCACTAGTGGCTGATTTAGAGGAGAGCTTGGCACGTTTGGTTGAGGAGTTTGGAAGGGTGTGTGACAGAAGGAAGTTGAGAGTGAATGTGAATAAGAGTAAGGTGATGAGGTGCACGAGGTCAAAGGATGAACGTAGGCTGAATGTGGCATTGAACGGGGAGTTGTTGGAAGAGGCAGAGTGTTTTCAGTATCTGGGGTCGCATGTTGGTGTGGATGGTGGAATCAGGAGAGAGGTAGAGTTTAGGATGAATGAAGTACGAAAGATATGGGGGGGAATGAAGAGAGTGTTTGAATGTAGGTCACTGGGAATGGATGCGAAAAGGAGATTGTATGAGGGTGTGGTGGTGCCTGCTGCATTGTATGGAGCTGAAACATGGAGTTTGAAAGTTGCAGAGAAGAGGAAGCTGAATGTAATGGAGACTAAATGTCTGAGAAGTATGTGTGGTGTGACGCGTATGGATCGTGTGAGAAATGAAGAAGTACGGAGGAGAACGGGTGTTGTGAGAGAGTTGGCTGATCGAGCAGAGCAGAAGGCGTTGGGATGGTTTGGTCATGTGGAGAGAATGGAAGGGGAGCGATTGGTTAAAAAAGTGTATGAAGCTGATGGGCCAGGGGTGCGACTGAGAGGAAGACCACGGATGAATGGTAGAGGAATGACTGTTACGCAAGGAAGAGAGGCTGCTAGAGATAGGGATGAATGGAGAGCGTTTGTGTATGCATGAAGAGGAAGGAAACCTGCTTGGAAGGGTTCGTGTATGAAGTGGCAGGGGTAAACCAGCTACTGCTGAGGCCCTGTTGCGGAGGTCTCACATGCTGAGCTGTACAGCTGACCCCAGTGCAGAGCAGTGTGGAGAGTGAACCTTTCACCTAAGGAGGATTGGCACGAATGTGGAACAACATTTACACACACTTTCAGCCTTTTTATTATAGTCTGAATTTGTCCCTCGTTTCTACCTCTGCGGGGAGATCTGTGTTTGTGCCTGTGTTTTTCTGTTTGCCTGTCTGTGTGGAGGAGGGCTTGGGAGGGTGTGGGAGGACCTTGGTGGAGTCATTGGGAACTTGTTGGGGTGTCTGGGGGTACGGCTTGCTTGGAGTCTGGGAGTGGTCTGGGCTACCTTGTTTCTCCGGGTTTTTCCTTTTGGGTGTATCGCGGTGTCGGCTGTGGTGTTCCCCGGGGTCTGCTTTGACTTGGGTACCCTTCATGGTTGTTATGTAACTGATTTGAAGCAGCTGATTCAGACTTGGAAGCTCCCAGATTATTTTAGATTGTTTTAATGCACCACTTTTAGAATCAGGGAAAGTCAAACTCTCACTCAGGCTGGCAGGACAATGTCTGCCTTCTTTTTAATGCAACTTAGACACAACGTAGCATCAAACACACAGCTAACATAAGAACAGGAGAAGTATAGGGACTGAAACGGTTTCGGAGCAAAGGAAAATAACTAAATATAATCAGAGAGGGGAGGGGTGCCTGAGGGGGGACCGGCCCTGGGGGGCACGTGCGGTTGTGCCCTGTGGTATAGCTGGGGGGGAGTCCTGGGGGTGGATGGTGGTCTGGGTCGCTCTCTGGGTCTGGTTGGTCATCCCTTGTGGCTCCTCAGACGTGTTCCTGGTGGCTTTCGTTTGAGTTCTCTTGCTCATGGGCGGGCGGGTGGATAGATGCCGGGGCGAGCGTGGTCTCCTTAGCCGAGATGGTAAATAATAAACAAAAACTAACAGGATTCTGGAACAATGACATAATAAAAAGGCTGTACAACACAAACATACACAAAACACACAAGTCACACACACACTCATGCACTCAGAACATGGGACCAGAGGGAGGAAGGGGGAAAGAGAAGGATGCCCTGTCTAGGCTACCCCATGTACATGGGACACAGCCTTGGTATATAGATAGATAGTGGTGTTCAACACTAGGCATGAATCCTTGAGCCAGCTGTGTAATGATGACAAAGCACTGTAAGATGGTCAGCGGCTTGCTGAGTGTAAGGGATAGGGTAAGGGGCTGAGTAATACATTCATGTCACTAAGATAGAGGTACAAGGATGTGTATGTGTGTGTGGGGGGGGGGGGGGGGTCTTACAGAGACAGTAAGCATTTGCTTTAGTATCCGAGTTACAGCTCTGATGTCCAAAGGAGTTGTGTTCGCAGTCTGTTAATGACGTCTCAGATCCAATACAGCTGACATTGCTCATCAAGACTGGGCTTGAGACCCATGGCCATTCACCTTGACCTGCATCATAGGCCATGCCACAACCCGCCTGCCTGCACGCCACATGGGCAGCATTTATATCCCAGCCATCACCACACACGGAGCCCCACTGGCCCTGGTGGAAGATCTCCACTCGTCCATAGCAAACTCTGTACTCTTCTGCAATCAGCAGCACCTCTCCCTCCACCCCTGGTCTGAAGTCAGGTGAAGGAGTTGTGATAGGTGAAACTGTGTTACTTGAACCTGGTTGACACAACACAGATAATTTTGTATAAGTAATGTGCTGTATTGGGAAGATGCAAATAAAAAACATACTGTCAAAAATATTTGCAACACCAGACGAACTTAATGTCTTAATTAAGAAATTAGGTTTTTGAGCTAAACAATATTCCAGTCACAATGACCCGTAAGACCTGCTACAACCTCTCTGCGAATGATTGTTTACTCATATCCTACGTCATTCTTGAGGCGTTGTTACGAAAAAAACATGGTCTCAGCCCGTTCGTAAGTTTGTAGCCAGGTCGATGGTCTTGTCAAAGATTTTCTACGACCAGTCTACGAACACAGAAACTATAAAACCTGTGCAGTTTGTCTGTGTGGGAGAGTGAAAGTGGAGAGAGACGCAGCTCTATGTGCCAAGCGACTGTGACTGCAGCTCTCTTGAGACTGAGAAGTGCAGTATTTTAGCCCGTACGAGGGATCTACGCGTAGGACCACGGGCTTGGAGCTCGTGGTGAAAACGCAGATCACCTGGAGTTGGACACAAACACGGGGAGGACAGCTGTAACAGGCGCAGACATTTGGACTGCTGCTGCTCGTTGACGGTGGAATATTCGTTGTGAAGTGCTTCAAACTTTCTTTATATGAACACAAGAATGTCAATGGATTATCTATACAAATCTTCACACCCGGAGAGGCTTTGAAAGATTGCTTTTGGTGTCTCCTCTTCTGCAATACACAGATAAGAGACAAAGGACAGTGTTTTGTTGTTATTACGGAGACTTAACTTTGTGAGAATGAAAGAGACAAACGCGAGAAACAGATTTCAGACAAAGCCTACACAGAATATACACAGCTATTCATGAGCATATTTGGGTTTTGCTGCTAATGCTAAAGGATTTATTGTTTTATTCCGATTATAAACAATTTAACAAAAGGTTAACAGCTAAAACAATTCTGATAAAGGATTGAGTTTGACGTTAGGGAGATGACGCAGCTCCCTGTTTTTTTTTGGTTGT